>JACSYO010001043.1:482500-844436 GCA_016806645.1 Ophiodon elongatus
CACCTCAAGTCATATTTGCAGGATTATTATTATTATTCTTTTTTTTTTTTTTTTTTAATAATTCAAAGAAGTTACAAATGAGTGAAACTATTGTCCGACCACAGTTAATTGTTTATTTTAAGAGTGTGCGTGTCCTGGAATATATACAATTATATGTCTGTACTTGTTAATATTTGTATGAGGCATTCAGTGCATGATTGATTGTTGCAGGTGCTATATTTACACATCATAGTCACGCTCCTGTGTAAAGTGTGTTTAATAGGGAGGGACACGTGCCCCACCTTGCAGCTTAAATACTCCCTATTTCAAGTAAAAACACCAGAATGAGCAACCAGACATCTCCAGACTGCCACCATAGACTGGCCTGTGTCATTTGTTGCTATTAAAGTATGTTTCATCCAACCTTTGTTGATCAGATTACTGCTTCTCTCCTGTAACCCCTCCTCCAGGGACTCCTGCAGACTGTGTACGTGCCACACGACTGGTGCCAACTTGAGCTCGCGCCTTGCCTCTGCACAGCGCACTCCCTGTCATTCAGTCACCAGTTTCTATTATTTCATGAGTGATTGACCCCCCATCAGTGTGTATAATGGTGTATTCATAAAATGTAATAAAAAAATCTAATTAAAATGTGTTACAATATGCATTCCGATGGTCTTTTTTTTTAAGTCCGTATGAAGCGGAATCATGAGCGTCATAACCGCCCACTAACTCATGAATCAGTCAAATCAAAACACCAGCAACATTTTTATGCAAAATGTATTCTTTTGTTGTGTGAAAGGAATTTCACACATGCAAGCCAGGAATGAGAGCAACACACTGACGTTCAGTCACGATGCCTTCAGGTGCTCCCTTCAAGCTCTCACATCCGAGCTTTCGACCTGCTGGGTTTCTCCCAATTACTCTCTTACTGGAAATAAATGGATGTTTTATACTATATATATATTGGATGATTATACATCATATTGTGCATGATTATAACAACTGTTATTGTAATGCGTTATTTTAGAAATCAAGATGCAGTGAGCTGCTTTGTGCTGCTGCAGGTAGAACATGTGTCACACTTGTCAGTGACGCTGCAGACACACTTTCTATATTTACAACATTTTCAACCAAACAACATTCCTGCACATATCTATGGATAATATGTAAATAAAAGTGCTTCCTTTATTTTGCCATTCCTTTTATTTCTTCTAACTTTTATGCAGTGGTGGTTTAAGAATTCAAGTATTTTACCTATATATATATATTTATATATATATATATATATATATATATATATATATATATATAATAAATATAATATATATATATATATATATATATATAAATATCATATAAATATTATATCTATAATTATATATATATATAATATAAAAATAATATACAGAAATATATATATAAAATATGTACCAAGTAAGCAGTGCTGGTAAATGCTGCATGTAGGGCTGCAACTCGAGACCACTTTTATTATTGATACATTTTTCTTTCAAATAATTGATTGTTGAGTCTATGTGTGAAAAATAAAAAGGTCATTCTTGTTGTTCTGGGTTTGAACTCTCATGGTTGAATGCACTTATTGTAAGTCGCTTTGGATAAAAGCATCTGCTAAATGAAATGTAATGTCATTGCTATTTTCCAGAACCCACGGTGACTCCCTTAAATTTATTGGTGCTTAAACAGTACAAAACCCAAATGTAAAGTATTTATGAATACATAAAACATGGAAAATCAGCAAATTCTCAAATTGTAGAAGCTGGACTTTTTTGAATAATTCTTGCATTTTATGTCTGCAAGTTGTGAAGAGTACACCACGTATATGTATATACATGTATGTATGCATATACACATATATATATATACATATACATATATACATATATATATACACACATATATATATATATATATATATATATAAAAAAAATAAATATAATATATAAATATATATATATATATATATATATATATATATATATATATATATATATATATATATATATATATATATATATATATATATATATATATATACAACACACACACACACACACATACATATGTATGTATATACGTGTATATATAGTTTTGTATATATATATTTATATTTATATTTGTACATAGTTCTACATTGTTGTCCTTGTTGTTTTTTGTTGTTGTTTATTTTGTCTATTTCTGTGTATGTACGTGGAGAGCAACGGGAAATCCGGAGTCAAATTCCTTGTGTGCGCACGCACGCATGGCCAATAAAACTGAACTACTTCCACGTATTTCGTGCAGCTTTTTCCAAGCCTCTTTTACGAACAGCCCATGTGTCCGACAGCCCACGAAGGCAGCGCGAGAGGGGGGTGCGGGAGGGGGCGGTGCTTGTGCGTGCGCACGTCAGAGCAGGCTGGCCCACAGACAGGCTGCGCGCACACCGAGAGGCGCCATGCACTACCCTTGGACCGACAGCTAGCCCGCCGAAGTCCTCGACCGAGCCCGAAATGCTCGGTCCAGGGCGCACGTTGGTGCATTATTCCACTGATACGAGGCATGGAGAGGGAGCGGGCGTGTTAAGATGGCGGGGTGTTGAGTCTTACTTTTCCGTCTCGCTCGGCGTAGCGTGGCCGAGGCAGAGGATCGTCTCCAAAGTTGTCGGGTTAGCTGGGCGCGTGTGAAGGATCGGACTTAAAGGCGCAGTGCAAACACCTCCCCAACCCCCCTCCACCCGCGCTAGTTGTGGCAGCAAACATGGAGCAGAGCGATTTGGATCGGGACCAGCAGTACTGTGAACTTTGTGGGAAAATGGAGAACCTCCTCAAGTGCGGCAGGTGCCGGAGTTCCTTCTACTGCAGCAAGGAGCACCAGAAGCAGCACTGGAAGAAGCACAAGCTCAGTTGCAAGGAGACGGAGAAGGCGCAGCTCCCCAAACAGAAGCCCGAGATGCAGCAGGAGCAGCAGCAGCCTCCTCCGCCGCCTCCGCCTCCTCCTCCTCCTCCTCCGTCGTCGGGGGACGACAAGGCACCGGAGAAACACCGGGAGAAGATGAGTCTCGAGCAGGCGGACGGCGCGTCTTTGCCACAAACCACGGACGTGTCCGGGGACGACGACGCGCCGCGTGAGGACCGCTCCAACAACACCGCTGCGCCGAACGGACAGACGAGCGCATCCCCACAGAAGCTCGCGCAGGAGTACATCGTCCCGTGCATGAACAAGCACGGCATCTGCGTGGTGGACAACTTTTTAGGAGCCGAGATCGGGCTCGGCGTTTTGGACAATGTGCAAGCCCTGCACAAAACGGGCAAGTTCACGGACGGACAGTTGGTGAGTCAGAAAAGCGACTCCACCAAAGACATACGGGGGGACAAAATCACGTGGATAGAGGGACGCGAGCCCGGCTGCGAGAAGATCCGCATTTTAATGAGTCGCATGGACGACCTGATCAGACATTGTAACGGCAAACTGGGAAACTTCAAAATAAATGGAAGGACAAAAGTAAGTATTGCAGCAGGTGGTAAGACACGACCGGCACGCTGAATGTTGGGGGTGTTTGTTTTTGTCATGCATTCGTCCCGCCGGGAGCTAAAGCCCTGCCGGGCAGCCGAACCACACCTGTCACACACAACCAGGTGGGCTGAAACCGGCAGGGCTCTGGCTCCGCGGGACTCCAGGAAAAAGTAGGTTTCTGCAGGAATCTGAGTGTGTTGCATCTGCACAAGTAGAGCTGGAGCTGTAGGACACATCCAGTCTGTCAACGTGTCTTCATTCACCTCCATATCTCAAGGAACGGCACACAATCCAAAGATATTCTCTCCAATACCACTATATATATATATATATATATATATATATATATATATATATATATATATATATATATATGTATGTATGTATGTATGCATGTATGTGTGTATATGTGTGTGTGTATATATATATATATACACATATATATATATATATATATATATATATATATATATATATATATATACACACACACACACACACACACACACACACACACACACACACACACACACACATACATATATGATTCTATTGTTAGGTGTGCCTTATTCATGTGTTCATGCACTTGAGGCTGTATAACACACGGCACATGTTCTCCATGCAGCTCTGTTAAGACGCATGCTGCTGCAAAATGCACACACAGAAACGAGGAAGGCACCCTGCTTGGACAAATCAAAATTGTGCATATCACATTTACGCTGTCATTGCTTATGGTAACACATAATTAGGTGTGTGTGTGTGTTGCTGAGGTGTCCTCTAGGGATGCTGCTCTGTAGCTGAGCCCTGACCTCGCTGTAGAGAGGTGGCAAACCAAAGTAGAGCTGCAACTATTTTTTGTTCCGTTAATCGGCTTGAGTGATCTTCTTTTTTTTTTAAGAAGAAAAAAGGTCAAAATTCTCTGATTCTAGCTTCTTAAATGTGAATATTTCCTTGTTTCTTTACGCCTGTACGACTTGTATAATTGAGTTCTGGACAAAACAAGACATTTGAGGACGTCATCTTGGGTTTTGGGGAAACACCGATCAACATTTTTTCACCGTTTTCTGACATTTTTATAGACCAGACAACTAATCGATTTAAGAAAATAATCGACAGATGGATCTACAGTAGGCGTCGTTAGTTGCAGCCCCAATACAAAGTGTTCTTCTCCGGAGACGGAGCATTCCTACGTTAAGAGGAAGGCCTGCATGTCTCAAGGTTGGCAGTGCGGGGGAGACAGATGGAGACCTGTGGGCAGCTTCTGTCTCACTGAGACGCCGTTTCTTTCTTCTTTTAGGCTCCTCTGAGATAATGAGGCACCGAGCGTTCGTTTAAAACATTTCTGACCGTCGCTGTCCTCTTAACTGCTGTTTGAATGTCCATCTTGTCTCAGCTTGGATGTTGGGCTGTGTGTGGCATGCGACTCTCCTCTCAACCAGATCTGGTCACCGTGACCTCGTGACATGAGACTGACCCACGAGGAGATGAGCCACTCTCACCTGTTGTTACCCACACACACACACACACACACACACACACACACACACACACACACACACACACACACACACACACACACACACACACACACACACACACACATACATTTACTGTCATTTTTGAGGCTATGGTTTAAGAGGTGGTTGTTGAAGTCCTCGGGACACGGTCGGCCCGTGTAGAAGGTCACAGTTCAAAGTTGGAGCTTAAAATGATTCTCCTGAACACTGAACTGTCCTTTCTCAAGGTAGTCACCATCTCATGTTATGACATTTAAGGGATCTGTCTGATGTCTGATCGCCCAAAGCTCTTATTTTTGTAGGCTGCTTCTCCTGTCCGGCTACGTTTCTCTCTCTGGCTGGTTCGTGGTAGAGTAGACATGAAACGGTTTATTTCAGTGAGCGGTTGAGTTGTGCCGTGTCTCCACGCAGCTGGCCACTCAGTCAAAACACCTACTGCCCTAGTTGCCTTGGCAAACACACGCCTGGACTGTGACCAGGGGAAATCAGCATGACTTGCACAAATGGAAGTCCGCCAGTATCAATGGCTCAAAGGGATACGACACAATGTAAGCACAGTTCGCATCGGGAAAGATAGAGGGAAAAGATTTTGCCCAAATAATTATTTAATGTCATTGTTCCCATTTCCCCTTTTCACTCGATAACAATGCGGGGGAGCCGCAGGCAGCAGGACGTGTGTTTCTCTGCAGCTCCAGCGTGTCGAATGCTGGCCGATGCCATCGTAGCGTAATCGGGGAACGTTAAAAAAAAGGTTTCATAGCAGCAACACGATTGTCTCGTCGCTGACTCCCCGTGCCCCATTCAATGTTGGTGTCCAGCATGTTAGAATGTCTTTTATTAAGCCACGGCTGCATTATAAATATGTGCACTAAGCCAGTTGTTATGCAGTTATGTAGCTGCACATGAAACATGATAACTCTTGACTGGCATGCCGTTTCGTAGGTCAGTATCGAGTTCAAATACTGGGATCAGATAAGGGCCGTAGCTATCTAGTTATTTAAGTCGTTGAGTATTCTCGTGATTATTTCCTTGATTGATTGTAAGCTGCTCATAGCTGGAGTTAGGAAGTTAAACGGGTCATAATCCATTTTATATAGCTGGGAAAACTGCTTTTCTGCAGTTTCCACCAAATGTTTTTTTTTTTTTTATAGCTTTTATGAGCACATCATGATCACGTTATAATTTATCATAGCCTAAAAGACATTTTTACTCAACACAGCTTGAATGCATCCAAATTTAAATCAATGAAAACCTCCTTAAAATTAGCCGTTTGCTCTGTTATGTAGCCAAGTAGGGCTAACGGCTAACGTTACCCTGCTGACTTCAACGCTGATTTGTTGTTCAATTTAATCTGCAGCACCCGCAATTATGTTATTTTGTGTCTTATATAAGACGCCATTACACACACTTGGTAAAAGCTGTATAATTGTCTCAAGCTGTCTCTCCGGTGTGAAACGCAGAAGGACATTGATGAAAATGGATTCCCCAGTAATAAGCATACCAACACACATTGTGTGCCATGTGGCAAGATCCCTTTTATAAGTGAAAATGAAAGTCTGTAAATATAGAAAAAAATGTTTCTATTGAGATTTTAGATCTGAGTTTCAGCAAGAAAAGAAACGCAACTAGAGACAAATTAATCGATTAGTCAATAAACGAAAAGTCAATCTGCAACTTTACTGACAATCGAATAATTGATTAGTTTACTTTCCCTCGTGCTAGTTTCTCAAATGTGAGGATTTCCTGTATTTCTTTGCCTTACGTGATAGTTAAATTCTTTATTTTCGTTTATGGACTGTTTTGTCGATTTTTAAATATGTCGCTTGGTCTTTAAAAATTTTAGTTTTTGTGTATTTTTCCAGTACTTTTCTGACATTTTCATTGTATCAAAAATGAAAATAATTGTTTGTCGCAGCCCTAGATACAACAGAGGGATAGGCAATGGATAAGTGAAAGCTATGCAGTTTTATATTGCAATAGCAAGAAGTGATTGAGGAAAAAGTATTGAGAAACTATTACTGAGCGAAATACTGTAAATCCTTTTTATTGCCATAAAACAGCCCAGCACTGATTTGCAACTTTGCCCTCAATGGCCTCGCGACCAGTATCGTAACTCCCCATTGTCTCACACTACATACGCATATTTTAATGTCATTCAACCCGAAACCCGCAGCTCGACAAGCCTCTCATTTTCAGGGGAAACTGCTGACAGACGTTAAGAAGCAGTTCCACCGAAACAGGCTCAATCTGGACACAATCCATCCCGCCTCCTCCCCAGTGTTGCGCTTCACAATGAGCAACTGAGTTTTTGCATTGCATGTTGAGTTATTTGTTGCGTCATTTGTACTGTCACAGACTGTGGACATGTGTGCTTTCGTAAGGAAGTTGACCGTTGACCTAAATCTTAAAGCTCCATAGAATAAGTAGGCGAGAGGAAGTCATGTGGCGGGCGGTCCTCCGGGTGTCGGAGCCAGCTCTGCTATGGAGGCCGTGCCTACGCTACCTGCATGCCACCGCCTTCCTGCTTATTGTTTCACCGTCACACGGTTCACAATGCATGTTAATGAGTTCGTCAGAGCGCAGGCTCACTCATCGTCTACGGTCAAGTATGAGCCGACCTGCCAGCAGTCCCTTCTTTAAGCCCCTTTGTTCATTGTAGGACGATGACAATACATTAACAGAACAACGGGGGGACGGCGAGAACAATGAATACAGACCCGTTAACATTTAGTCAGTGGATGAGAGGACAGGCTGATGTTGAGAGGTGTGTGTGTGTGTGTGTGTGTGTGTGTGTGTGTGTGTGTGTGTGTGTGTGTGTGTGTGTGTGTGTGTGTGTGTGTGTGTGTGTGTGTGTGTGTGAGTGTGAGAGCAAGCATAGGAAAGGAAATGATCAAATAAATGAAAGAGCAACTATTCATAATCCTAATATTCACACATTATTATTATATTCAACTAATAACACTTATACACTATAACAAAGCATGACCAGGGCACCGTCGGGTGCTTCAGAATGGGTCAGAATTGTTTCATTTCGTAGTTATTGACATAACATTTTATTTATTGCTGTTCCTGTTTTTAAGGCAATTTGTGTTTCGTTGTTGGCTAACTGGCCCAGCTTTGGGTTGCCCCCAGACCCTTGTGAGAGGGGGCTGGCCCGTCCAGCTCCCAGACCCTAAGGAGGGAGCCTGTTCTTTGGGGAAAAGTCTTTGTAATCATCTGTAGGTTTCTAATAATGCTCATAAAACCTTTTTGTTATTCTAATCTCATGTTTGTGTGACATACCAGAGAGATAAATGAAGGCCATTAGTTGGATGTGACATGCTGTATGGTTGAAATATGTAATATGAACAGCTGCTCACAGCAAAAGTGAACCCTTTAAAAAACAACAACAGCTTCCACGAACATTTTAAAGGCACAATGGCATCAAACATGAACGCAATGTGCTGCGTGGATCAAGCATCGAGCGTTCTCACCAAGGTGGGAAGCGGAAACGTCGAGCTGACACATCTCCCTAAAACCAAAAGCACATCCGACCCTCAAGCATGTTTACAGCTTCATCAGCAATCGGCTATCAGAGTAACTAATTACAAACAACCTAGTCCTAAAACTAGAGGTTTTATTTTGTATTCTGTCATGACTGGGCCTTTCTATAGGTTTACGGTGACTTATTCTACGGTCAGGAGTACATAGAATATGAAAGAAAAAATATATTTTAATGTCATTACTCAATATATGAAGAAATCTTAAACGCATGAAACGGTTGCAGGATGTAAACGATAATTGTCCCAAACGGCAACGTAGTAAAAAAACTGAGGGATAATGTTGGTAGCAGTTCGGCTGAAGTATTTTACACTTCAAATCTGTCCTGATCATTGATCTCGCCTGTAGACGTCGTGCATAGCTGGATTGTTATTACGTTTGTACTTCTGCTCCGCCGCTGTGTTTCCTGTCGTATTCCGAGCCTCGGGTAAATCGGGTAATCCCTCTCCGAGCGACGTCTGACCGTTTTGGCTTCGGCGTTTCATCATTACGCCCTGACGAGTGAAGACGAGATAAAATAGTCTTCAGACCGCTAGCCGCCCCTCGTTTACTGTTCATGAACCCGAAGAAAAGTTTAAAATGTTTAGAACGGATGGATGTCTGACTAGAGACGTGAATCTTGTTCACGTGTCTCGTGACTCAATACCATTTTGATTCTTCGGGTCGTGATGATTTGATCGGTTTATTCATGCTAAACATGAAACACTTATCACTAAAAAGTTTGAGTGTTTCTCAATTCTCAAGAATAACAAGTTCGGCGCGTTGCATATAGAATTGCCTTTTTATTTCTCATATATACGTGTTAATTTTAGAAAAACAGTTTACGCAAAATAACAATGTAAAACCTGTAAGTTATTTTGTGTGATTTTTCAACAAATAACACACGATGTCCGTGACTCCGTCTCCTAACTAGCCGCGAGCGAGGCGGCAAGGCCACACCCAAGGCTCTGCCGGAGGCCTCACTGGAGTCTGAGCTGAAGGGGTTTCTGGTGAACCTGCACAGGTTTCATCGGATCACCGTAGACAAACATTAAGAACAATGGAAATAGACGATCTTCGCTCCGACGTTCTTGTTTACTGATACTGGTCGAATAGAGGTGTCATTATTAGATTGAGATGGTTTCACAATAACCATTTAAAATTTCCTCACAGTAACTTTGCCGTTAGCTCCCCCCCCCCCAGCCCCCTCGACGACATGCCCGAGCCTGCAGAGCCACGAGGCCCCGCCCCATGGCCGAACAGAGCGCTGTTTATTCAGAGTTTATTAATACCGAACGTGTCGCGTGTCTAAATTGCACCAAATTCGCTGCGCCGCTCCCCTGGGTGAGCACATGTTTATCTCTCCGTTTACTATGCCGAGGCTGTCCGAGGAGCATCTGGCTGCCGTCCAAGTGGGGCTTTGAGAAAGACGTCTTCTGTTTTTGACTGTTAGCAGCAGCAGAGTTGAGGACAGGGAGGGTTTATGGTGGGTGGAGCAGATTTTGTGCATTTAAAAATGAAAAAATGACACAAGAATTATTACAATAAGTCACTTTAATAAGTACAATTATTCCCGTGCCACAGGGAGAGGGAACTATAAGCCGATGGCTGATTTAGAGATTTAATTACCTGCCTTCAGTACTTTATTCAAACCTCTTCTTTCTAACCGAACTTTTCTTGAACTGTAACTAAGATGGATTTTTCTGTTCTTTTTTTTTTTCATATGTATTTGCTGACTGTGCCCAGTCTTTTACCACTGGCAACGAGAAAGTATCAGTGACTGATCCAATTACCGGGTGAGCTTGCTTGGCTCACGCACAGGCGCGATGGAGCCATTCAGTCAGGCTGAGCAGTTGCTGCACAAAACAGACACGCCACTGTAAATATTGGCTCCCTTGGCTTTTTTTTTTTTCTTTTTTTTTTTTTCTTTATATGAATATGAAACAACCCGACCGATTGCAGGACAGTTTTGAAGATGTTTCTTTGAAACGTGCCGGCGTAGCCTCGGTGATGTCATGACTTGTCTTGAGTGTGAGAGTAGAAGCAGCCGGCCTGGAGCTGTAAGCAGCTCAGAGTTCAGCCCGTTGCGTTTATCTTTTGTTTGTCAATGAGAGACGCACCGGCAGAGAAATCCACAAGGCCGAAGACCTTACGCAATCCCCTTCAGAGTATTTGCGTAATGATACCAAAAACTGTGTCGAGGGTGAAGGGTAGCGCCGCGGCTGTGTACGTCCAATTGTTTACAGCCTACTGTAAAGAAGAAAAGAATAAACTAGGTCTTCACTTTAAACAGGGATTTCCTCTTGCGGCAGCACCGCTGTCTGACAGATAAAACCCGTGAGCTATCCCGGACTCGTTTCCCACACTCCCCTGCGCTACAAGGTCTCCATCCCAACTGTTTGTGCTGGTGTTTGGATAAGCATCTCTTCTGTGAAGTGAGCAGACCCCTTGTGGCTTTTCCTTTTTTCGTTCCACCCCAGTTCATGGGGCCACGTAAGTGCGCGAACCGGAGATGCACCGATGGCGTCACAGTGATCGGTGCACCCCTCCAAGTGATCGGGTCAACACGAGGTCAGAGTTCACCCTCCACTCAGCAGGTTATGTTTGATCTATCTGAGCTTTGAGTTGCGGTTGTCTTGAGACAAATTGAAGCTGAGGAAGAAAAATAAACATTATCGCACAAGTTGTGTGCAAAAGATTAGTCTTTATGAAACAGAAGGATCCTCAGTCTATACTCTCCACTTCAGATATTAAGGGATTAAGTTAAATATGTTTTTTCTATTTTGCGAATTATTGAATTATTCTGGATGCCCAACAACTGTTTATAGTCAAGTTACAGTGACGTTAAGTCATTGCAATGAACGCCATTGTCCCATCATCTGTCCATCAGCAGTGCCGTCGCCTCATAAGAGAAATAGTTATGAAAGTAATTGTCTGAAATGAGCATCAGTTCACTCTTGCCTGTAAATGCCGGCGGGCCTCTGAAGCCGTTCCTCTGGAATGTAAACAAACGGCATGGCTAGTGAGGTCAGCCTCCTAATGAGCCACCGAGCAACGCGGGAGAATCGGCGACTGAGAGGAAAGTGATCTTAAATGGGGACGGGGGTCAGAGGTGACGATGGCGAGGAAGGAAGCCGTGTAGGAGTTTCCATGTTGGGATGAGAAATGATGAGAAGTTCTGATACTTGTGGTTCATTTAGACCAGTTTGTATAGAGATATTACGTTCTGCCAGATATCTAATAAAGGCGAAATATTGTAGGAAACCTTGTCTTTCCCTCCACGTTTGCTGCAATCTGATTCCGTCTGTAGAGCTGCTGCATGTTGCCCCTTTTTTTTTTTTTTAACCAAGGTCCTAGCCACAAGCCATCTGTGGTTCTCTGACTAAAGATTTGATTAAGAGTGGTGTCTCTTGTGCCGTATCTCAGATTGCTGTGTCCTCATGACCCGATCACATGAACGTCAAACTGGAGTTAAATAGCGCTGCATGCGAGGTCGGCGTTTGCAGATACTGGCTGATCTGCATTCCAGTCTCATGTGTTTTCTATGGATTTGTACATACACGTGTGTGTGTGTGTGTGTGTGTGTGTGTGTGTGTGTGTGTGTGTGTGTGTGTGTGTGTGTGTGTGTGTGTGTGTGTGTGTGTGTGTGTGTGTGAGGTATCGCTGCGACGTGATATTTGGTTTTGGGGTGTGCCAAATTGCTTTTGTTGTATATTTTTTACCCAGGTGCATAATTGAGCTTGTGCTGGCGTTGACTTTTCCCACTGTAAATGAACCTCTCATAGACTTTCTACAGCCGTCCAGCCTCAGGAAAAGAAAGACGAAACTGCCGCGTCCGGGTTTTTTTTTTTCTTCCGTGGCGTGTCGAGGCTCTCACACCTTCAGTCAGCCAACACACAAATGCACACCACTCTCACACAAACACACATTTCCGAGCCGAGACTATTTACCCATCTCCGGCCTTGCAGCGTGCAGTAAAAGGGTGGGAGGGGCGACATAGCAGAGGATCAGCCAACCTTCCTCACGCTCTGCACGTAGCACAACCATTAAAATACTGCTCCCTCTGGAGGGAGGCCAGGAGTCAAAGTTTACAGCAGTTCACTCCCCTCTTCTGGTCCAGCCCCACCCCTCGGCTCTCTCCGTCTGTGTCCTTATTTCCCCCTCCCTCTCTTTTTACGCACGCACACACACGCACTCACACGCACTCACAGAGAAGCTCACTGTATTGCATCTTACCGACAGGAAGCCCTTTGTGAGTTTGACTCCCCACCCCCCTCATTTGCTATGTTGGAGTTTGTTGCTTTTTTTTTTTGCTTTGAAGGCCCTGATGCCGTGTATTTCAGTGGTAACCTGATTCACTCTGTAGATGTGAGCACAATGTGGACCACTATGGTCAAATGCGTAGGAAAACAAGATTCAGACGTGTGTGTGACGTAGATGCTTTTTTTTTCCTCCACTCGCTCGGCTTGGAAAGAATTTGCACGTACAGATTTTGAAATTCAGTTACTGTGTAGTACAATAAAAAAAAAAGAAAGTGTCTTTCCAGAAGTATGTAGACCGATAGACTTCCATACTCTCAATTCATTGCTTCAGTTCAGCTCCTCCAAAGTCCAAATGTTTTTGAAAAATAACATCTCTTATCTTATTTCCCTGCAGACGTGAAAGACGCGAGTCAAACATAGTGTGAAGACATTGCTTCACTTATTACGAGAGCGAAGTGGAGGAGTTTAGTTTGCTGCGAGTGTTTATAATAATGTTGCTATGGTTTACGTTGAACCAAGTGCATGGAAGAACTTGCCTTTTTGTTTGTCATATCACTGCTTAGACACGGTGCATGAGGGCTGAATCCTCCCTCTGGGTTTGTGCACGTTCCCCGCTCACCTCGGCTCCCCTTTCAAGTCAGAAAGCACGCAGTTGCATGTTGTCCCAAAAGTGTTGGCTGCAATTTCCAGTACTTGATGTCTGAAATACTATATGCCGTCTGATATTGCAGGCAGTTTAAAAACTGAATTAGATTATAAATCAGATGGATTTCTTTTTCTTTTTTTTTTTGTCTCTTCAAAATTTGCCACCACGTCCTAAGTCTGAAGAGAATTCAAGTGTTTGGTTCGCAGTGCTTCCCGTCAGCGTGAGAGTCTTATTTCCAGGGGATTTTCTACGCTGTTTACACCAAGAAGTTTACAACAGCTCATAGGGGTTCGCTGCCAACACCCAAGCAGATCATGCGACTCTTAATAGAGCAGGAAAAGGCAAGGGGAAGTTGACGCGCGGCCCGATATCTCCGGTTTATTTCCTCGCTAGTTTAAAGTTTCTGATGAGGCAGCTGTGTTGTAATCGCTCGCTGCTCGTGTGATTCGTGTTGCAGGTGAGGCGAGGCCAGTGCCGGCTGGCTCGATGCACTCTTGACCTTCTTCATTTTCATGCAGGACCTCTGTTGACTTGTTTTTAATTTCACATCTAGACATTGAATGCATATGTTTATGCTACCTGTGTATCTGCTTTTTTACTAATCACGCTTTTTCATCTTCCTGTCCTGTCTTCAGGCAATGGTGGCGTGTTACCCTGGAAAGGGTACAGGATACGTGCGCCATGTGGATAACCCCAACGGCGATGGGCGATGTGTCACATGCATATATTACCTTAATAAAGATTGGACTGCCAAGGTATGTGAGTGATGTATGGAGGAAATAATGTCAATGAGTACTAGATGATAATCATTCCAATTTTTCCACTTCATGATTAACTAAACTACAACGTAATTTATTCCCTTGTTCCTCATTTGCTTTTTTTTTATTTTTATTTTTTCATAACATTGATTCAATTGTCGTTTGAAATGATCAACTCAAATTTCACTGAAATAACCATCAAAACAAAAAAAAACAAAAAAGGGCCGTGTTGTCTGGTGTCCAAAATCAAGCTGGACTTCCTGTCCCACGTTTGTGACGAGTCAGCGTAGTTCTGGTCTCTCTGCGGCGAGGTCGTCACCCTCCGCCCTGCTGTATTCCACACGCGACACCCGAGTGGAGTCGGCGGTGGAGGTTACGTGTCAGTACGTGCCGCTCGGCCACTCTCCCTGTTCATAATCCCATTAAAATGCAGAGATCCTGCTAATCCAGCCACACCCAGGCAGGGAGAAGAGCGCCCCCATGCTACGGCCCACTGTTCCTCCTGCAGGAAAGTAGATACACAGGCAGACGCTTTAGTACTCCCAGCGTATGGATCAAACAAGCGTTTCGGTGCACATTTGTTTTTGGTTTGTTTTTGCTGAGGGGAACATTTATATAATTCATATAATTATGATTGACAGCAAGGCTCCGGACTAACTTTCTCACCACTGTCCCGAAAGAATTTCAACCGTCTGGAATTCAGCGTAAACCTTAAAAAAATCTAAGTGATTTCCTTTTTCGATTGTTATTGTCATCTATAGTGGTTATTTGCATAGAACACACATTTCAAATTATTAGGAAATAAATTATTGTATTTTTAATAAATAAAAAAAAAAAAAAAACATCTTGTCATTAGTCATTTGAATCCTGTATTTTAAATGCTTCGAGCTAGTGTTAAGAAGTTAAACGGGTCATAAATCCTCTAATATCTCTTTTATATTGCTGTGAAAACATCTCCTTCAAACAGCTGTTTCCCACCAAAATCCACATTTTACAAGATTACATTTGAACACATCATGATAGCGTTATAATTTACCTTCGCCCACTACTCAGTTTCATTGAGTGGATCTTGAACTCACCATAATGCAAACGTCCATCACCGTTATCTGTTTGCTCCGCTATCAGCAGGAGCGTGTTCGTGAGGCGAGCCCGGCCCTGTGATTAAGTTAAATAGTTTTACGGTTGTTCCTCCACGGCTTATTTTGGACCTTCTGTCGTGGCAAACGGTGAGCGTACTGTCGGCTTCCCTCTCCTCTCCCTCTCCGTCTGTGTGGCCGAGACGAATCAGAAATATGAAACCGTCCGGTTTCAATCAGCAGGCGATTTTAATTGGTGCATTTTAAATTACTAATATATTTTTTGGGGTAATTAAATTTACAGCAACATAACATTTAAAATGCATAATTTCACTGAGCCGTTACGTTTGAATATAACCTCGCCGTCATCGTGAGGTAGAGACAAACGGGATTTTCCACTTTTGCTGTTTCTACCATCGTTCCCTCTGATGCCGGCACACGGGAGGATTGTTAACGCCTCGGCGACCGTGTAATGTTTTGGTTTTTTTTCCATCCATTCGTTCCTTTCGCGTGAAAGCGATATCACAGTTACGCCTGATGGGAATTTCTTCAAATTTGGCACAAATATCCCCTTCCATTTTGGAGGTCAAAGATCAAAGATCAAGGTAACACTGCCCTCAAGTCCGTCCCATACTTCTGATATCTCGGGAACACCTTGAGTGAATTTCTTCAAATTTAGTACAAACATTCACCTGGGCTCGAGGATGAACTGATTAGAAGGAGGAGGTCAAAGGTCACTGCGACCTCACAAAACACGGGTTTTTTTGGGCCATAACTCAAGAATTAATTTTTGTAATTATGAAATGTTCACATAAATGTCTCAGTGAATACGGAGATGAAGTGATTACATGTTGAACAGACAAAGTGTAAACTCCACCATGACATGCTTCTACAAAATGTTTGAACAAACAGACGTGGGCCTTCAGTTATAAACGGTGGAGCTCCCCTGATGCAGGCGGCACCGCAACACACTGTAAGTGTTGAGCGGTGAATGACATCGGATATCGAGTTAACTCACCTCTCGACTATGAGACCGATTAAACAGGATGCTGCGCACCAGGAAGGAACAACACTCGTTAACTCCCCCCCCCCCCCTAAGGTGGGAGGATGGCTCTCAGGGTTCACTGAGGAGCCGGGTGACATGACTAAGATGAGTAGACAAGAGATTGTCTTCCAGACTTCCTCACATACTTGACCTCCAGACCTGCATCTGAAAATTACGTAATTACAGGAAACTCCTCTGAATGCTAGTTAGTGGGAGAATGTTGGCCAAGCACAAGTCTGTGTTCTGTCTAATATAACAAAGGCCTAATTTAACAGTACCGCATGTCCACCATGTCCCGGTCGACTGGTTCCAACGTGTGACTGCCGTTTGCTATTTGTTGATTAAATTTGCTTAACATTTGTTATCATGACTCTTCTTGATATATTTTATTACTAGTAGGAACAGATTTATTTTTTTGTAGCGCCATTCTGATACTGGTATCGGAGATGCCTACGATTCACAGCCTAAAATGCTGAAACGGGTGTTGGCGAGTCTGCAGTTCTATGCACCGATGCAATATCACGTCATCGTGTCATTTATCAGCTAATTAAAGCTACACAGGAACAACATTCTCAACATCAATATTCTCTTATAATGCTACATTGTGAAGAGCAAACCCGTGTCGTAATCAGGAGAGGAGAGCTAGTTAACGTTAGCCGTGGGCAGCAGAGGCCTGCTCGGCTGAATGAAAGCTAACGGCTAACCGCTTGAGGTTGTATTCAAGCTCCATTCAGTAAAGATTAATATTGGGCGAAGGTAAATTATAATTATACCGTGCATGTTATTACATGTTCAAATGTAATCGTGTAAAATGTAGTTTTTTGGCGAGAAACTTGAATAAATACAGTTTGAGGATGTTTTCACAGCAATGTCAAACAGATAGTAGAACGGGAATTATGACCCGTTAAACTCTTTTTTAGTTTTTAAATCATTGGTATCGGATCTGTACTCTATCGGCCAATACGCAATATCAGGAATCGGTATTGAGAAGGAAAAAGTTATATCTGAACCCCTCTACGTTTTTGACCACGTTGGGGAGAAACGACCGTTGGGTGTCTCGTGTTGCTATGAAAACATGTTACCCCGTCATACCTATTTACAGCCAACAGATGCCAATAAGTTGGCATTCAACCCAACCTGTGACCCACTTTTGCAGCTGTGTTTTGGGTTTTATAATCTACCCTGTTCGCCCTAGCACTCTCGACACAATCACAGCTTTTTTTTTTTTACGTGTACACTAAATGTTTTTCCGCTGGAGCATTGTGCATCAGGTGTGTCCTCCCTGCCCGCTTCTCAATCATCTGAGCCGTCGCATGATTTCTGTTATGTTAATGCGCAGGCTTCAATTATTCAAACGAGCCATGTTCTGGGACCCTGTGGACACATGAATGATTCTAATCTTGTCCCTGATTGGCTGTTTATTAGGCATGTGATTAGCTGTGTTTGATAGAATGCGGTTGCCTGGATACTGGGGCTCCGTGAGAGAATGACATGGCTTCGGAATGTTCAGGTTCAGTTGCTCCAGTTATTTACCCCCAATTTTCAACGTCGCGTCTCTTCAACTGCTCAACGTCTTCACTGTAAAACCTTTCAGCTCAGATTACACAGTATGTATATGATTCATCGTATAAAGTATCGACACTTCATAGTCATTAAAGTCTGCGATGCAGAAGTATTTGTTGAATTCTTAATTCTCCTGTCCCAGCGTGGTACATCATGTTTCAGTTATGTATCGCTCTCCGTTCAGCCATGTGACAAAACTAAAGGAAACGAGCCACTCTGGTGGGAGGGAGAAGAAGCTAGAGGCAAGCGGAAGCCAAAGTGGGAGGGAATGAATCATCCACATAAGTGCAGATTCTCTTCGAGGTATACTTTAAACTGAACCCCCCCCAAAAAATACATCCTGTTCGGTTAATATTTGTAAATATGAACCCTGAGAAACTGCACTGAGTGAAACAAGTGTAATAAGATAGTGTAACAGCTTTTTGCTGCACCAAGATGTATGAATATCAATCCATACATTTTCTAAAGTGGGGGGTGGGAGTGTTTCCCAGCATGCAATTGGTGAGCGCTAAGGACGGGTCACCAATCTATCATCTCTGACACATACATTCACAGAACTCTTTATGACGTGCGTCAACAGTCAGGGTTTCAGCGCTCGTCTTTCCCGTCTTTTCTTCCAGAAAATGATGAATCACCTTGTTGAAATTAACATTGTTGACATAGTCATAGCTAGTCACGCCAATGTAAAAGTTTCAGTGGTCCAACTTAGTCATACTGGTACCTGAGGGCACACCATGTGACTTCCTTATGTGTGACAGGCTCTCTGCGAGCATGTGGGTGGCAGGTTTGGCTGGTTGTTATTCCTTCATTCATCGTCGTTGTCAGACATGAAACAAAAAAAGTATTGTTTTCAGTTTGTGTGTGCGTGTGTGTGTGCGTGTGTGTGTGCGTGTGTGTGTGTGTGTGTGCGTGTGCGTGTGCCATCGTGGCAAGGCTTCGTCCCGGAGACACTTTCTGTAGTGGGATCGACCACAGAGGCGGTTCTGAGTACCGTGTGAGGTGTTTGTCTGTCTGGACCGTATAAGATGCTCACCGAGGTTTACAGGTGTGTAGTAGAGCTCAAGGCGAAGTCTAACGATGGACGTGGTCTGAGCCAGGGCGCCGACCATAGGAGGGTCGGAGAATCTTATTTTGACACATATTTCACCTTTTAAAAAAAAATATTGTGACTTCTGCGATTTGTAAAACATTTCAGTAATGGGCCGCATCGCTAGTTTGATAGTAGCCCGGGCACGATGTAGAACCTTCACAGTCTACTAGTACTGAAGTAATTCTGCATGAATAACATGCAGTATATGTTTGTCTAGATCCGAACGTTGTATAATACGACAGCACACACTCATTGGAGAACAGCTGGAGCATCTGTTCACAGACAGTTACACTGACATCGTCAGTCAGTAGTGGTTTCGTGGTTTCTTCACAACACAATCCGTCCTGTGTTTTGCGAGTTGGACGTTTTTAACTAGCAGCGGTGGTGAATGTTGAGTTTGCATCATCAGATACTCAATCCAGAGAGTGAACGGTAAAACAATAAGATAAAACTAAAAACAATAACTATGAATAACGTGCTTTCCCCCGTAAAGGTCCTTTTGAATCCAGTGCAGGAATGTGACTGTACATGACACATTAATGGTTGTAATGGGATGAGATTTTCACAACACGATAACCATCTCCTTATCACGGTATACAGGATGTACACTGAAACCACAATACCTCGGGCAGGGCAATACAAATTATATCGACTGATTTGCGGCTGCATATCGTCTCAGATTTAGATTTTGAGAATATGTTGTAAGTGTTGTCTTTTCCTGGTTTTAAAGGCTGTTACAGTAAAGCACGTGACTGTTCTGGCTGTTCCATTATTCACCTTCATTCACTTAGTTATTAACTCCACATTACTGATGAGTATTTATTAAAAATCTCATTGATTTTAATCTGTAAAGACAAATAGTCAATCCTTTAATATCGTAGCAATATAGGTATTTGGCCTAAAATATCGTGATTTTTTTTATTTGATTTTTCTCCATATGGCCCAGCCTCAGGTTTACCGTTACAACCCTATAAAGTCAAATATACAGAGGTAACCAATAGATGTAAATACATAGTATCAAAAATGTGATTTGATTTTTATAAAAAAACCGTAAGGGCTACAACTTTAAAAGGGTTAAAAAGAATCCTTTGGACATCCGTGGAATGGATTTGGGTTAAATGGGATGTCTTGTGGATCGTAAAACTCTCTTCTCCCTGAGCTCTGTGTCCAGTGCACAGCGGTATTCTCCAAAAATAAAACCTGCTGTGAAGTCCAAAGCAGTTCCCACCTAAAGGAGATCAAAATGATTACTCAGCTTGATATAGGTCAGGAGCCGATGTCCTGCCAGGGTCATCCTGTGTCCACGCTCTCTTACCACGAGTTTGGATCTATCGTGCAGTGGAACAATAGTTCAAATCAGTGGTGCTTTAGCTGCTCCTGTCTTCTCCGACCCTATTGTGCTTTATTTAGTTTAGTCACACCACCGGCATTCCCCCTCATTCAAAGCAGCATAAATGAGAATAGCATTACTTTTTCCCGACGAAGGGTGTGAACCTTTTCGCCCCGCTCGTTTGCGTGTGAAGAGAGGGCCCTATCATATCAGCTGTGTGAGACTTTCAGCGGCACGCTTGCAGCAATCTGCTTTTCCACTCTCCAGGTCCTTTATCCAGCCGGAGCAGTTTTCCTGTGGGTTATTCTTCCTATCCCTCCACAGGAAAGCCTTCCCCCCCGCCGCTGCTTCCGATCCTGAGCTTTCCTCCTCTAGCCCTCGGAGTTTTACAGCAATTTTCCTTAACATTATCCTCCCATGTTGTCGTAATTTAAAAAGCATGACTGTGGATCTTCTGCAGTAGTAATGACTGCCGTTTTAGGAGGCGCTCCCTGAGTGTTTACGATTTTATCACGGACCGACGCGCCCGGATCCGAAACCCGTCCACTTAGTGTTCGCTTCCTACAGTCTCTCCTTACCTTCCTGCGATTGCTTTGTCCTGATTTGTATACGTAACCGGGGGTTGTTCCTTCTTGTTCTGCTCTTCCAGGAACACGGCGGCCTTCTTCGAATCTTCCCTGAAGGAAAGGCACAGTTCGCCGACATAGAGCCCAAATTTGACCGTCTGCTGCTCTTCTGGTCCGACAGACGGAACCCCCACGAGGTTCAGCCCGCCTTCGCCACCAGGTGAGCGTCCGAAGTCGCGTCCTCTGCTCGCGCCCAGGTGATCCGCTCTGTAACGCAGTGACTCAGTGCTCTGGTTGTCTCCCCAGGTATGCCATCACGGTGTGGTATTTTGACGCAGACGAGCGAGCCAGGGCTAAAGAAAAATACTTAACGGGTAGGTTTCGATGTAAAAGCCACACAAACCTGTTTTCTATTGTTTCAGGCCCTCCGTGGTTTGTTTACGCTCTTCTAAATCATCTCTTGTGTGTTTTTTGTTTTCGTCTGTGTTGCAGGAGAAAAAGGAGAAAAGGTTGATCTTGGAAAAGCATCCGATCCCAGCTAGTGGGGAAGCCTGCGTCCCCTCCGAACAGCCTTTGAGTGCTCAGTCCTCAGAACGTGGCCTATGAGAGCATGTGTGTGTGTTTTACATGGCAAAGCAGCAGACGTTTTGCCTGAGTGGGTGGAAGATCCATTCTCATGGAGACAAAACAAACACAAACAGTGATTTCTGTTCGTTTTTCAGCAAACCGGGGAAACCCAGAGGACCTTGAATGTCATGACATTGTACTGAAAGGGATTGTGTGTCTTGTATTTTCCCCCTTTCACCTCTCGGGTGAAAATGAAAGGCTCGCTGGTGGAGAGCACTCGCGTTACAGCTGACATTTTCAGAAAATCACCAGGAATTAAACTTCTCCCAGAGAATCTACAGCTTTTGCATATTGGTTTTTGCAGTCAATTCCTTAAAGGTACAGTGTTCTGCATATGCTTAATGTGTTATGCTTTTCACATGGAATCAGCTGTTATAAGCTACTGTATTGCTAAATGTACTTGAGGTTGCAATAATATGAGAAATGATCTGAATTAAAAACATCCTTTTTCTGACAAATTGTTTGGTCTTTGTTTGAATCCAATCATTTGCAGCACAGTAATGGTAACCAATGGTTACAAAAGAAATGTGCACAGATTTAAGGAGCCGCATACGTCTGACACCACCGGTCCTGCTCGCACTATATGTGGATTCATGCTGCCCTCTGCTGGCCGACAGCGTACACAAATATGATTACCTATAGTGGAAATAAAGTTATTCACACTGAGAAGTGAGAGGAAAAAACACGTTTAACCATCAGCAAATTCAACTGCCCCTTCCATTAAACATAAATAAATATTATCTGTAGCGTTGCCTTTATTGCTCTGTAAACTACAGCATGTCCGGGATCATCGCTAACCCTAAAAATGTGATTTAAATATTCAAACGACCATTCTAATATTTTAGTATATCGATCATGCTGCTGATGCCATCAACCAGTAAACTATTGTATAAATGGCTTTTCAATGACATTCTTTTCCTACGGTTATTTAATGTCCTGTACCAGAGTTGCCTATTTGTTACAGCCTTCATTTCTTTTATCAATTGCTTTATATTTACATTTTAATGCGTTAGATGACAAACAAATCGGGGCTCTAATAAAAATGAGTCCCAAATCTAATCGGCAACATTTTAAAACCAACACAGACCGTTTCCAAGACGATATCTAAACTTAAGCCTCACAAGTACACAGAGAACACAGAGAATCATGATTGTAAATGGACAATAAATTACTTTCTAAATTTCAAAGTATTGTCTTCTGTTAAGTTCCTCGGTACATTTAGTATTTAGTGCTTTTATCTTTGAAAAGGGAGCATGTTTTTGTTCTGCCACTAATCCTCAAAAATGTTCTTCTACCAGAAGATTTGAGCTTTTAATGTCCAACTCTGAGCCAGTTTCAGCTCCTCAATTACAACCAGGTGGCCACCCCGGAACCTGTATGTTAATTTTGCAAAAGTCTTTCTCACTATCCAGTAAGCAGTAGAGTATTTATGTAATATAAATTAGTGTTACGTAAACCTTGGATTCAAAGTAGTATTTGTCGCATACAGAAGTAATCGGAGTAGTAAAATGTAATGTACAGTGTTCCTAAGGTTGTGCTGAAAGACTAGTGGGTAAAAAAATAAGGATATGAAAAAATATATATTTAAAGGAAAGCATGTCAGTCAGTTCATCAATAAAGTGTTGGTGTATTATTATAAATTAATTGCATCTTTCACAGCATTTAAACTGTTTTAATAAGAATTACATGAATATATCCTCTATATAAACACATATGTATGAAAAAGAACACGGTACATAAAATAGTTCATATTACAAAAGTCAGGAAATATATTAAACAGCATTCAATACAAACTATTCAGTGAAAAACATTTAAAAGCAGTTTAAAATTAGATCACTTTGTACAAGGAGTGTGCAAAATTAATGTCCCGTCAGTGGACCTTCATATGCTGGTTAGTTCTTCTTCTCTAGACAAAATAGAAGACTGAATGTGTCGAGTGGAGGGCGACCCGTGTGCCTCCGACACAGAGAGAGAGAGAGAGAGAGAGAGAGAGAGAGAGAGAGAGAGAGAGAGAGAGAGAGAGAGAGAGAGAGAGAGAGAGAGAGAGAGAGAGAGAGTGTGCAAAAGTATACAGATAAGAGAAGTCGGCAGACTCCGGTCAGTAATGGCTGAGCTCCTCCGGGGGGGGCGGGAGGTGGAGGCCGTCGTCCCCTCCGATGTAGGCGCCGATGCTGCTGCTGCTCTCGCTCCCCCAATCGTAGTTGTCAGCAGCCAGACTGGAAAAGGGGCACGAATTCAACGACGGCCCGTTAAGACTTCTCGTCCCTACGTCGTGCGCGGTGGCATTTCTGGTGATTTTTAGATGGTGGTCGTTTTTTTTGTGTTTTTTTTTTTACCTGGCTTGGATGTTCTGAGGCATGACGCTCCACGCCAGGTCGTCGTCACTGTCGTAACGCCGTGGGTTGTCGAAGTAATAACCCCTGGAGGAGAAGACGTGACCGGCGAGCCCCGTGCCACTCTGCAAACGAACAACACAACACGGGTAAGATATCCTGGTCTCACATCGATGGCCAAAGTCCAACACCTCCTATCTGCGAAACGATTTAGGAAAAGAGGGGAATAACCCTGTCTGCACTTTGTATGTTTTTCTTTTTTTTGTATTTTGTATTATGTATTGAGTATCCTTAACAAATAGTATTCTGCAAATATTTTTGTATTTTTCAGATAGGAGGTTTTGCTCTTCGGGGTGCAGGACTGTTCCCAACAGGTTTTGCCTCATGACCACAAGTGGTTTTCCTTTTTAACTAAATGTTAAAGGCCTCAAACCACAAGACAGAAACAGGCACGTCCTGTAGTTGAACTACAGTATGATTTATCGGCTTTCATATGAACGATCTTGTGACCCCCCCCCACCCCCCGCCCCCGCCCCCTTCAGATTCATCTTGTGACCCCAGGGAGGATTCGCTGGCTCACCCTGTCTAGGTCCGGCTGCCGAACTCTGAAGAAGAAAACCATGAGCGAGGTGGGGAGCAGCTCCCACACGAACAAGATCACCCCGAAGACGATGTAGCCGGCGTCGCCCAGAGTCGACCGTAAATCTGCCTGAAAAAAACCCAGAACGTAACACGTTCACTACTGGAACCCTCTGTGACCCGGAGACGGGGAGGCAGCCGTATCTCCTGATCACAGCCCTCACAAGGGGAACCAAAAACAAAAAGCGCCTGTTGTTTTCACGCGAGCGCACAGATGAAAAGTTCACCTGGTCTGAGACGTTGTACCAGTCGTAGTCGAAGGAGTTGATGCTCTTGTTTGAGAGTCCCAGGACGACCAGGTTGTAGCAGGCCCTGGAAGAGTACAGGAGGATGACGATGGCTCCTATGACCGTCACCTGGCACACTGACGTCCCCTGCACAGTTAATGAGTCGATAAGAAATTACCATCTACCTTCAAGGAGGAAATGAGAACTTATTAAATATTCAATGAAATCGTATTAAAAAGGAACTACAGGGAAACTGAAGGTGAGAATAGCTGTGATACGCCAATTATCATTTAGCGGGCTTGTGTCCGTCACAAGAACGATGCTGGGTTGCTAGGAAACAATCACTATGTACAAATAGCATAAAGGATATGAAGTGGTGCCCAATATTCAACACACACACACACACACACACACACACACACACACACACACACACACACACACACACACACATCACTATGAAACAAAACACAGTCACTTTGATTCCATTGATCCCAGAGGGTGTAACTGCAGCTCTGCTCATGTTTCATTCCTACATGGCCCACGCAGGACAGGGACGCGGGTCTTACTTTGGACTCCAGGTAAATGTTGGCCAGTGACATCTTGGCGACCTTGTAGAGACACAAGGAGAGGGAGATGGCACACAGGACGAAGAGCGAGTCGTTGATGGCGACCCTCACGAGCACGATGGTGCGGGCTTCTGCAGAGGACATCCTCACCAGCAGGGCACACGCCAAGTTCACGCCTAGGAACACCAGGCTGATGAACAGGAAGAGCAGGTACAGCGGCAGCCTGGGGACCAGGAAAAATACCATCAGCCTCAAAAGTTGCTTTTTTTTTTTTTAAGTACTTGAGAACAAGATGAAATTTTCTTTTCTTGGCCAAAAATCACAGATAAATATGATTGAATGGTGAATGGCGGTCTGATCTTACCTGTATCTCAAAAGCTCTGGTGCGTATTTCGACTTTGCCTTGAAAACAACCTGAGAGAAGACATGGGTTACTGCGTCGTGCTATTTAGAGAGCCCGCTTTCACTTCTGTATTCTCAAAAAAAGGACCTATTCTTCCGAAACAGGAACCTCGCCATGCAGCACAGGGCCACACATGGGCCACGCGGCACGGGGGACACACGGCACAGGGGCCATGCGGCACAGGGCCACAGCAAATCAGCACGAGAGGATTACGCTACAAATGAGCTCCTATCTGATATTTGTGATGCTGGTGGTGTTAGTGACTATCGGAGCGTCACATCGGATGTTTTCACTGCAGCAGGTGAAGCAAAGGGACGGAGATCCAGTTCATTGCTCTGAACATTAAGTGGATCATTGTATAATTCAATACATACCTAGATATGGATTCACGTTTAGAGCTGAAATGATTACTTGATCAACAGAAAATTAATCTTGATAATTAAGCAAAAATGTCAAACAATTGCTGGTTCGTTAGAAAAGCAGTCCGACTGTTGACGGGACAAAATCAGACTTTTGAGAGCACCACATTGAGATCAGCGAGCTTGTGATTAATATAATGATAATTCATAAGAAAAAATTTAATAAAGAATAATCAATAGCAGGAAATAATCATGAGTTATAAACTATTCTTAATATTGTTGTGGTATGAATTTAAACCAAGTGCTCAGTTTCATGTTTTTTAATGTAACCATGTTATTTCCAGGAGCCATTTTATACTTTGGTTTCAGGCACCAGTTCACACGGGGCCGTGCACGTTAGATGACCCCTTCACAGGTTGGATGACATTTAAAAAACACCCTGGAATAATAATTAACGTCTAATAAAAAAAAAAAATGTCGTAAAAAAGAAAGAACTTGAAATGGAAAGGGCTAACATGACATCTACTTTTTGGCCTTGTTGAAAAAATCCAGAATACGTGAATATTTCAAAAGTTGAATTGCTGGATTTAAGGCGTCTCTTATGTTTCCCACATATATGTATGCATTGCATATTGACTTCCAAACTAATAAACAACAACAATCCGGCTCTATGCTGCTACAGGTCTTAAACTCAGATAGAAGGTGAGAAACTCTGCACACACACCACCCCCTCCCCCTCCTCTCCCTCCTCCCCCTCCTCCTCTTCCTCCCCTCCCCCTCCCCCTTAACTCACCTGTGCCAGGTAGAGGTTCATGAGACTGAGAGTGAAGAACTGGAGGCAGACGGGGAAGCAGTACAGCAGCCAGAAGGGGAACGGGCCCAAACTGTTGGCTGTCACGAAGTTGTTGAAGTAGAAGGAGAAGAGCAGGGCGCGCAGGGCCGACCACAGCAGGCACAGCGACAGGAAGGCCGTCTGGTAGCTGAAGCGCTTGTGTCGGTAGCGCAGCACCAGCCACAGCTGCGCGTACACGAAGATGAAGAGGAAGGAGTAGAAGACGGTGTAGACCACCGTCAGGCCCAGCGTGACGTAGGGGGGCACGGCCGGGCTCAGGGTAGGCAGAGGAAGAGACTCGTCCACCGGCGACGGCTCCTTCTCCTGCACCGGGGCCTCCATGAACCTGCGCTCCCTGCCCGGGGAGGAGGAGGAGGAGGAGGAGGAGGAGGTCGCCTCCACAGAAAAGTAAGATAGAAAAAAGAGGGAAGTGTACACAATGCCGCGAGTGTGGCTGTCAAGTGGAGGGAGAGAAGAAAGGCGACGGGTAGAAAACCAGGCTGACTTCCTGCTGCGGAGCCACAGACAGCCGGAGAGCGAGGCACATGATCAGTGATGAGAATGAGCCGCTTTGTGAGGGACGGCAGCGGGCAGGAAGCTGCAGAGAGCCGCCTGCAGCTCGGAGCTCGGTGCGAGGAGAGGAGGACCAGCCTCCCTCCGCGCGCCCCCCGCCCCCTGCTGCTCATTACGTGACGTTACGCATCAGCTGACGCACGCGCATGTACCTTTAACCCTGTGATGGGGCTTCCCACCGCTGCTCTGATCCCCAGAGAGCCGCTCACATTTACTTTCATTTCATCAAGGTGCATGAAAAAAAAACATACAGCACTAAAATCACCTCAGGAGATGCTGTGAAAGATAGTTACAGTGTTAAATAATACAATGTACTATGTCGTTATTAATTGTGTTATATTCAAGTTTAAAGTTGATTAAAAAATACTGAAATCCTATATTAAAACTGGAGATAACAGCACAAAAAAAGAGAAGTGGTGACTGTAAAATGAATCATAATTGGAGTCGTGTGTGGTGGCCATGTCCTTGGTTCTCACCGTCTGGCTTCACTGTCAACTATCAAATAAAGGCGGAAAAGAAAAGAAAGAACCTATAAACAGAATTAACCAGAAGTGTTTGTATTATCTTCACACTTATTAATGAATAAAATATCCCTAATCTTCAAATTGTATACATTAAAGTTGTACCATAGCTTTTTATTACTGTGTTAACGTTTTTATTGATCAATTCATCTAATTATCACAATGTAATTATCCACAAAGTGAACCTGGAGTCCTGAGGGTGAGAGTTTGTTGATGAGCGACCAGAACAAGGGGGAGCCCGGGCCCAGTTTGTGATCCAGCCTCAAAGACATGAAGTTTAAATAATAATGTTTAAAATTAATGCAGCAGAAATCAACACATTCAGACATTCAGACAAAAATACTGGATCCTACAGATCCAAATCAGTAGCATCTGTAACTGGACCCCCTCTCTGCCTATCCAGTAGATCTCCTCACGACAAATAAACCGATCCCAGTGTGTAAAATCACCAGAGTTCCCCTGTAATTAAAACCAAGAGGGCTTCAGGTCTTGTTTGGAGAAGCAGGAGTTGGTTTACGGTCCAAGAAGAAGTCTAATCAGCACTCGGGCCTCAGTGAAGCTTGTTGTGGTTCGGAGGAGCTGTTTTCTTTGTTTTCTTTCACAGGACCGGGGGCATGTGAACATGAGGAAGGCCGAGGACGGAGGTCACTCCAGCTCACCTTTGACTGCTGTGAAACGTTAATCTTTCTGCACACTACCACCCAGGCACCGCACCAGGCAGGACGCTGTCAGCCACAGCACTCCCCTCTTTGTAGAGCCACATTATTAAATATCCTGTAAAAAGTTGTCCTCCAATGTGCGATATGGAGAAATCCATTCAACTACATCATTGTGTACTTCCTCTTCACGTCTTTGTTTTCAGTCAAACACACACTATTTAATAATGGCGGACACCTTTGCTGAGAGCCTTTTCGATATGTAAGCGAAAATATTTAGTCACAAAATGAGAAAATACACAAAACATTTGATGTGTTGTTTGTTCCCAGAGCCCAGATCCAGCCCTTTAAATCGGCCACGTCTCTCCAGTTTTTATCTGTGTGTAAAAAAAATGTGCATCACCATCTAAGCGCAGTGAATATTGACAGATAGTATATTTATATATGAAGACAAGTATTGCTATTTGGGGGACTACGTTTAGTTTTGTGCAGCGATGTTGAAAAGTTCTGCAGTGAATTATGAATCTGTTTCAAACAGATTGGTCCTCGCTATTCAACATCTTTGTTGAATAATGAAATAAACAAATACATATACATCTATGGCATTGATGTTCCTACTGTATGTGTATCAATCTGTATTAATCTTTGCAAACCTTTTAATTCTCTGGAGAATATATTCAGAAACCACAAATGAGAACTTCATACAAATGACCAGAAGGTGGCGCCTTTCCACCTTGTAAAGATGGAACGGCTGGGAGGGATTCAACGTGGGAGAAATAATGTGACATAGAATCAGATGAGACAATAAAAAATAAATGAAAATCAACAGAAATAAATATGCAATGTTTTAATTTCTTCTAAAAACGGTCTCTTTCCAAAATACTATGGTTTCCAGTGTAGCATTTAAAAATCCAGATATATGTTTCTGCATGTTATCTTAAAATTCTCTTTTAAAAAATGAACTGGTTTGTAATTAAATGTCTTCAGATTACTCATCTCAAACATCCCAGTGGTAGAGAGGCTAAAAACGGAAGGTTTGGCCTGAGGGTGATGCAAAAGAAAAACATAAATGTACCCAGTGAGTTTCACAGCAATGTGGTCATTACATATTTTGACCTGAGGGTGGTGCCAGAGAGTAGCTCCACAAAAGTGTAGACAAAACTCTCCTCCTTTGTGCTTCCCAAACTATTTGCCTTGTGATGCCCTAAAACTAACTGATGTCTACTGAGGACCTTTGTCTTCTGCCTGCATGTGAGAGGTCAGCAGTTTCACAAGATTCATTTATATGTTTTCATTTTAGAACACTAAATAAAAAAAATTCACTCGAAGTTTTTCAGAGGCCGGAGGTGAAAATATCCACTACTTCAAAAGCAAAAATACGAGAAAAAAAACATTAATTATAAACACAATACATTTTCATTCTCACAACTTTACAGGGGCACTTTGGTGATCTTACACATACTGTTATGTGGGTGTTCCCCAGGTAGGGAAGGATCCATGATGCACAATCTGTACTTTCAGTTTTGATATCTCTTGTGATATTAAATCTTGGTCTGGTAGTGGACATTGGAAAAAGGTCAGGGTGTCACCAAAAAACGTTGCTATTAATTCTCATCTGGAGATCACGATTGTGCATACTCAATCTAGTGGGGAATATTGTCCTTCATTCAGAGGTCATTTGTTATCTAATTTCATTTTCAACGCCCATTGTTGAGGAACCAAAGTGTTGGCAAAAGCTATTTCCGGCTGATGATAGCGCCAAACAAAAGGTCGGAGGTCACAACAAATCATTAGGAATCATGGGAACCATGAATGCCCATATTAAAATGTGATGGCAATGTGGCCAACAGTTGTTCAGATGTGTGGACCAAAGTGTTGGATGGATGACTGAGCATCCGTTAGCGGGGCCGAAACAGAACCATATTACCAGCATGCCCCTCATTATCCCAGCTGGAGTCCAGTCTGATAGCCACAGCGGGATGCCTCAAATGATTAGTGTATGGTACAGTGCTCTGTGATGTTGTCCTTTACATAATGTTTCAATCAAACCGGCCATGGGGCTCTGTTGCTGGTAACTGGCCCATGCTCTGATGTCTATGCTCTGATGGCCCCTTGGCCTGTGTCCAGATCTGCTAATACAGTCCAGTGTTGTCCCCTCTGGAGACACTTGGACCTCCCACACAGGGGCCCCTGTGTTTTATAGTATACTTATCATCACTGATGGCTGCTCTCCGCTGTATTGGCAATACTGAAACACTGAGCCACAAGTCAGGGTTTAAATCAAGTGGTGTGAGGTGAAAGTGACCTCATTGGCCACTTCTGTCCTCAACCAACCTTTATAACTTTTGTTTTGTCTTTTCAAAGTAGGGGCCAAACGCCACCACGACAGAAGTCAATGAAGTGACCCAGAGCCCACAGTCATTACCACATCACTTCAGGAATGTGTGTAAGTATAACAGCATGAAAAGAAAAGTACAGGCTACCTCTCGTTCCTCTCTCCAGTGTTGGTGGTGTAATGAAAGCAGCAGCTCTCAGCCCCCCCTCTCAACTCCGCCCCACGTTCCGCCAAACTTTGACTGAACTTTCTTCCGTGGAGAGCCCGTGCGTCACTCTCCCACAACCTGGCTTGGACACACCACAGGACGGCTCAACTGCTCCTGGAACAACACGAACAATGGCTTGGCAGCAGCAAGGATGGCTCGTCTGCGCGAGTTTTCTCGGATTCGTGGCGTCGGTGCAGAGCATAACGCGGGGAGAGCTTTTCCACTTCGGTCCGAGCGCCAGGGACCAGCTCCTGGAAGCAGGCAATGACCAGACGCACCGACTCCAACTGGACAAGCCGGTGTTGTTTTATGATGGCACTTTCGACAGCATCTTCGTAAGTCAAACCACAATCTGGGGACGTCAGAACTGTCTTTTTAACACACAAACGCGCGGGAGATACGGTCAGGGTGGACTGTCCGACGATATTGCGCAATTGCGCATATTCTAGAAAACCCGGGTTAGTTATGGAGAAAAGGGTTCAGTAGGTACAACCTTAAACAATACATGGAAGTTGCAAACTATATCTGGGGCGGAGTATGCTGTGGGATATTTGTTAATATTGATTTACTGATCAGGCTGCTGGATCTCGTGGTTACGGCTTCCCCTGAGATGATCACTTTACCGTTGACACAATGACCCGAGTACTTGTTTTGCAATCCAACTCAAACATCTCGATGTCACATAACTGTGAGTATCTCTTATAACTAAGAGATGCTTGTATGAATCGAACATCTATGTTTAAAATATTGACATCCTGCCATATCTAGATAATAAGCTGTGCATAAATAGTGACTTTGGAGGTTCGTCTGTTACCTAATAAGGTGACAGACGAACCTCCAATACAAACTCTTCTCTTCTGCATCTGTTTTAATTGTGCTGCATATGGATGATATGCGATCAGAGAGTAATTCTATACAAAAGGTTTTTCCTTTGAAAGGCAGGAACTCAACATTTGCCTCAGCTTTGTTGGTGTTTTATTTTTTAATAAAGTCACTTAAGCCGATTCTAGATGAAGCAGTAATCATTATTTCTGTTTTGATAACAACTTCATCTTTGATCAGTGAATTTTAATTTGCGGCTAATGGAGCCGTCACATGTCCAACCTCACCCGAGGAGCAGATCTATGAGAGGAGATGAGCAGAGGCAAGAAGTTGTGGTTAACACATTAGCCTGAGGTTGAGAGTAAATCGGTCTGGGGGGTTTCCCCACCGCTGAATACTTATAAGTTATTCCAACATCACTCACCACCAACATGTTTCTTTACTGCAGTCAATATGGCCTGCAGATTATTGTTTTTAATTCACGAGACAGTCCCTGAACTGTCTATGCCCTGAAGGGGAACAGTAATTCCTTTAACACCAGACATGGTTATAAAAAAATATTTTTTTCCTCGTCTCCTTTTGAGTGTGATTCATATCCCACAAAGCCCATGTGCGGGTGTCCACTGACCTCAAAGATCTCTCTCTCTCTCTCTCTCTCTGCACCATGTTTGCAGATCAGACTCACTGATCAGTTTCCCAGCTCTATCTTCCATTTTGGCAGGAAGTTTCTGTAATGAAGATTAGTGTGCAATCGTTGGGCTCTGTGGGGCTGCTCGTCAAGGGGCAGGGACAGGAAACAGTGTGGCCGGGCCAGCAATAGTGTTCTTGTTTTGCTCTGGAAAGGAGCTCCATTTGCAGTGTGTGTGTGTGTGTTTTTGACATGAGCCCAGCTTTTCTTTATTTACAAGCCCTCCATGTGTTCATGTTAAACCTTAAGTGTGTGAAATCTGTGTTAAATGGCATCTTCTTTGTTCGTGAGGGCTTTTGTAGGACAGGGCAGCTGACTCGGATCATTAGTCTAATGAGTGTAGAATAAAGATCAAAGTGGGTCAGACTGGACCGGGTTCACCTCTGATGTGAAACAGTTCTTCATGTGTTGTTATCCTAGTTACTATAAAGACGGCCATACAGTGTCACAGTCATCCAATTCCTTGTTATCCCCATTACCAACTTGAGCTTTTAATTTCAGATCAACACCAATGGTTTCGTTGCCACAGCAGAGCCAACAGGCGAGTCGACATATCTTGGCAATATGCCCCCAAAATTCGGCATTATTGCCGCTCTGCAAGGAGACCTGGACACAAGTGACGGTGTGGGGAAGGTTTTCTTCCGTCAAGACTCCAGTCCTGAAGTTCTTATTCGGGCGGCCCAGTACATCAACGGGGCCTTCCCCGAGGACGACGAAGTCACTCCCACCAATGCTGTGGTGATCACCTGGGTTAACGTCGCCACCCACGAACCTCCAAGCAGAGGAGATGCCATTGACAAGAAGGTGAGCATCGCATGGTAATTCAAGTGCTCTGTGTTGTAACTTGTCATTTACTTGCTCTCTCATGCTTTGTCCCACAGAGAAACACCTTCCAGCTGGTCATTGCGTCCCTTGAGATGGCATCGTACGCTATTGTCCTGTATGCAAGGGACGGGATACAGTTTTCCTCCACGCCCGTACAAGGTAGCGGTGCAGTCATGCACGCTGGCTTCAGTCAGGGTTCGGTCCGGGGTTTCCTGTTTTTAAATCAGGGGCCGTACTACCGCACCACCACTGATGACGAGGCATCCATCAGGGCTTTAGCAGAGTAAGTCAACCGACGACTAGTGTTGCTGTTTGGATAATGTTTCAAGAACAGCGACTGTAAAAGTCTCTTTTCTCCTTATAGAGAGACCAACTCTGGCCAGCGGGGTGTATGGGTGTACGAGATTGGAACTTCTCCCTATTTCACCAACGTGGCTCCAGGTGAGGTCCCCGACCTGCTCTCGGAGGCCACGTCACAGCTGGGAGGGATGACGAGGGATGACGAGGACACTGATGCAAGGAGGACTGTGTATACTAACGGACAGAAAGCGCAGGACCTTCCTTATGAGCCAGAGGCGGCGCAGATCGAAGTCCACCCAGTTCAGTACCAGCCACTTCAGCCTGACAACCAGGAAGTCTTGGTGGTGGACGACACAGATATAAATGTAGACGGTGAGTCCACAGGAGAAAGACTCAAAGGCTCTTTGCTTATCATAGTTGGAAAATTCTCGGTGTTTAATCAACTAGCCGTTCCTGCCACATTCTTACCATGTTTCTCCATGTTTTCAGTGTTCTCATACAACCTGGGGACATGTGCAAGCAATAGGAATAAGTGCTCCCAGTTTGCTGACTGCAAGGACCACTCCAGTGGATACTGCTGCAACTGCAGACCTGGCTTCTATGGCAATGGGTTACAGTGTGTGGCAGAGGGTAACGCCCCTTTTATTTTGAAGCAAGATTGACTTTGTAGAGTGTTGTCATTCTTTACTGCTTGGAGAGAAATGGGTTTGGTTCAATATGCAGTTTCGTGTCACATTCTATGAGCTAATGTTATGATTTTTGAGCTGAGATAACAGTAAACATAAAATACTATGACATATCGTGATGCTGTTATTATCTGTGCCCCCATGTTCCCATGTTCCTCAGCGCAATATCCTATTTATGTGACACAATTAAGACACCTTTAAAAGATCTTATATTGCGAGCTGTGTTTTTTTCCTAATTTAATTGTTCAACGTATGTTACCCTGGATCAATATGTTGAAATCTTCTACAATTTATAATAGTCTACTTATGTTGGCCTATAGGCTGATCCTTAAAACCTACACTGATTCATTTTTCAACCATTTGACAAATCCATCTACCTTTGTCCTTTTGCTATTTTAACTGTGAAACCAGCCCTTACCAATATCTTAAAATCAGCACCATGGGAACATTGGGGTGACCCCATTTGTCCACTGGACATTTACCAATTTACCAATAAAGCTAAAATTGCATCTTAACTAGCTAATTCAAGTGGCTTGTTATTTAAAGCCAAACCATTAGCTAGTGTGGCTAACTAACATAGGTAAGAAACTGCTAGCGGTTTTTACAAATTAAATTACACTTAAGACCATTAAAAAAAAAACATTGCACTGAAGCTGAATTGTTGAACTTGCCTATAATAAAAACATATTAATGTCATTGACTAGTTGGTGTTCAACACAGGATACTCAGCATTCAGCTGAAAACAGGCTTTTAAAAAAACTAACTGTATGAACTATTTGTAAAAACATTTTCCAAAAAGCATTTGATGTGTCCATTGTTCTTTTTAGTGGCTGGCAGATGTGGAGATGATGGGGGAAAATCTTTTAACAGATTAGCTATTTCAAATTTTCCATAATTTACCATTACACTAACGTTACTCCAGAAATTATTTGAGCAAACTGAGCAAATTGTATGCGTTAAGCTGTGGTGTTTGGTTTGTCTTTGCAGGAAAGCCACAGAGGATGAATGGTAAAGTGTATGGAAAAGTGTATGTGGGCGACTCTCCTTCTCCAGTGGAGTTCACCAGCAACGACCTCCACTCATACGTCGTGGTAAATGACGGCCGCTCCTACGTGGCCATCAGTGACATCCCTAACACCATCGGACCATCGCTGCTGCCCCTGTCGGCCCTTGGGGGTGTGATTGGGTGGGCGTTTGCTTTGGAGCAGCCTGGCTTCAGGAATGGCTTCAGTATTATTGGTGAGTGAAATATTTCTACAAATGCACCAATTAATATCTGATAATGTGACGCCTAGAAGCTTTTCGTGTGTTTTTTTCTCATGGCTTCACTCGGTTAGAAAAGGGACAAAAGTGAATATGCAGGAAGTCTAAAGCTCTGTAAACAAATGTCAATGCTGCTACAAGCAGTTTGCCATACAGCTGCAGTTTGTCTCACTCTGTCCAGCTGGATTCCCCTCAGGTTACTTCAGCTGTGAAAGAAGGCGGGAAGCCAAAGTTCATCCAGGGCCAGGGTCTTAAAGTTAACCTCTTCTCTGTCGTCTGTAGGGGGGGAGTTCACAAGGCAGGCTGAGGTGACCTTTCTGCCGGGGAATGAGAAGCTGGCCATCAGGCAGGAGTTCAAAGGCATCGATGAGCACGACCACCTGGTGGTGAGCACCACCATGGAAGGCCGGGTCCCCGAGGTGCCTCGTGGCTCCAACTTGAAGATCGGCCCTTATTCTGAGGTCTACCAGTACAGCAACAACTGTGAGATACAGCTTGAACAGGGACTCACTTTGTTTTTTAATGAAAATGTCAGTGGCTTGTTTCTCCTGTTGTTCTGCACTTGTCCAAACCTCTTTTCTGCTTTTGTAATCATAACTAAATCATCTAGAAGACTAATGAGTCATCTACTTGCTTCTCTCCTGCCCGTCACACCTTCCAGTGATCACTTCCTCCTCCACTCGGGACTATGAAGTGAGCTTGCCCGATGGCTCTACTGTCACCAGGACGTACCAGTGGCGTCAGACCATTACCTTCCAGAGCTGCCAGCATGGCGAGTCTTTGAGAGGCATGAAACCAACTCAGATGCTCAGCGTGGACCAAGTCTTTGTCCTGTACAATGATAATAGTGAACTCATCCGGTACGCCATGAGCAACAAGATCGGGGATATCAACGGTGAGGTCATAGAGATTATTTTTGTCTTCCTGTTTTGGTCTGCGCACACTTCCTTCCTGGAGTGTCGACATATAACATCCTGACCAAGGACTTTTTTTTTTTACGAAAGATTATGGCTGATTTTGGCATGGTATCACATGAATTTAAATTATAATGGTTAGATTGCCCTAAAATACACTCTTAATTCCCAGGAGGGCAGCCAGAGGAGAACCCATGTTTCACTGGAAGACACGGCTGTGACACCAACGCTGTGTGCCGACCTGGACAGGGAAATCAGTTCACCTGCGAGTGTGCTACTGGCTTCAACGGTGATGGCCGCACATGCTATGGTAAGAACGACACATGAAGTAACACGAAAAAAGGACCTTTGTTTCCATAAAGATTCTCACCATTAATGTATTTTCTGCTTTCAAGTAAATCAAACAGTTTCCACATCTGTTTAGAGCCATCATTTGATTAACCTAAACTTTCTAAAGCCTTCCTTCCTGGGGAACTGGGCAATCTAACCAATTAGCAGAGGGAGTGTCACATGGTAAACAAAGTCGCCCATACTCCCAGACCAGGTTAGGCTATATATACTGCAGTCCATGCTCGATGCAACCATCAGTCTTTTGTATGCGAGAACAGACAGGAAGAGCTCTGAGGCATATACAGTGAAAAGGGGAAGGAAGTATCTCAGACAGATGTTATCTTAAAACATTTGGAATTAAGAAACCTAATCAAGCTCTCTCCTCTGATCTCCATCTCATAATGAAGGACATTGATGTGACAAATCCAGACTTCAGAGCCTCAAACTCAAACATGGTTGCCGTTATTAGCATATGATAATTGGCTCTTGTCTTTATCAGACAACGACGAGTGCAGAGAGAATCCTCAGATCTGCGGCTCCCACGCTATCTGCAACAACCAGCCCGGGACCTTCCGCTGTGAATGTGAAGATGGTTATCAGTTCGGCGACGATGGCCATACCTGCGTTGGTAAGTATTGTTTGTGCACTGACGGGTAAAATTACATATTTCAGAAATCTCACCTGGTAGTTTGGATGTACAGGTTCAGACATAAACTGTAATAAAATGCATGAACTTATCAAGTAGGCCAGGATGAGCCAGATAAAACACATGTAAACACAATGACACATATACAACGTTGAACTGACTGGTGCAGTGGCAATATAATTTCAGAGATTATCGAGGAGAAAGTGTGCTCGGGTTTTAGGTCCACAATGCATCTGTGTGCGGTGTGTGTTCGTCAGGCCAAAGAATACACCCATCACACTACATCAGTTCTTGAAATAGTCACGGAAAAGTGTACAATACTAAACCAACCTCAATATTCTTTTCTCACTTTCCTAGTCATCAGCTGTAGCCCACATATATTAAAGGAATGGTACAGCATTTTTGGAAATAGGCTTATTTCCTATCTTGCCTTAAGCTAGAAGAGCGTTATAGATAACTAATTCACTTGATGTATCTTGTTTGTTTAATCCATACAATAACCATGGGCTCGCTGTTTCGCCCTATCTTTCGTCTTTATGCTAAGCTAAGCTAACCGACCGCTGGGAGATATTTATATATTTCTCATGAGAGCGGTACAGATCTTCTCATCTAGCTCTCGGCAAGAGAGTGAATAAGCATGTTTACCAAAATATTGAACTATTCCTAAGATAAGTTTTACGAAGATGAAAATGACAAAAAGCATTGAACAAATGTTAAACTGTTCAGAGTTTAATGTGATATATGGTCCTTTTGTGACATGCTGTAACATATCAGAGTATTTCTTCTTCTTCTCCTCAGAGGTTTATCGACCTGTGGACGCCTGTGAGGAAGGCACCCATAACTGTGACATTCCTGAGCGCGCTCAGTGCAGCTACACCGGAGGCTCGTCCTACATCTGCTCCTGCCTGCCAGGGTTCATAGGAGATGGTAGAGTCTGTCAAGGTACTGCATGGAGACACTGGATATATGCTTTTGTTACAGAATATCTATCAAAGGGGCCTCATTCAAAGGTTACGGAATACTCAGCATTAATGAGTCATTATTGCATCTAATTCAAATACAGTAAATTACAGTGCTCATGGTATATTAGAACCAATTAATTGTAGCACGTAGCTTTAGCAACTATTATCATGACTCATTATCATTACTCTTACAGAACGGTATACATGGTTTTGCACATTTTAGCCTGTCGATTACTTATTGTTGGAGCCATTTAAGCTATGTAGGTTTTAAGAGTGATCTTAAAACTTACACAGATGTCGTAAAAATGACATCCAACACACAAAGCAGCAGCTCTGATTGGCCAGACTGCAATTACATTTTAAAATCTAATTATTTAGTTACAAAGGAAAACAAGATCAAATTATTATTTGGTTTATGTAATGATCTTGCAGTTTATTAATGGATGATGTAAAATGCTAATTTTAATAATTGAATTATTAACTGATTCTAATTCAACTGTAAAAGTCTGTAATTAAACCTGCGAAACACGACAGGCTTCGTACTTGTTGGTGTCTGCAAGGAAAATGTGAATCCTGAGATTTCAGAGTTTGCTGCCAAAAAGCTTTGCAATCATGAGCGATGCTGTCACTCAGAGAATCACCGGAGAGGAATATAAAACATAAGCTGATAAGGACGTAGTACATAGATTATATGAGCTTCTGGCAATGAAAATAATCATTCATCCTGAGGTTATCGAGTGTCAGAGCATCTTTTGTTACGCTCACAAGGAGACTTTTGAAAACACTCATGCCCTATCATGTGATGATGATCAGCAAAAAAACAAGAATCTAACGGAGCCCATGGCTCTCTGCATGGTGTGGTTCAAAATCCAAAATCATATGATGCGTTTTTTGAAAATGTTATTGTTAATAATGTGAAGTATTTCTAGTCAACAGGCGAAATGGAAAATCCAATCCAGTAGTCCAGATTTCAAATCCATCACATGGACCTTCGAGCTGTAATTGTTAAACCATCTGCTCAGGACCGGGGGAAGTGAGATTGCTTACAAAATACTTCTGCAGCGTCTGAGCAGTGAAACATGAAAAGCAGATGGCGGTCCTGAGTCGGCGTGTAGTTTTTTTTGGCTGGTCCTCAGCAGCACTCATTCATAGTTTCCATTCTTTCCATGCCTCTGCTTGATGTCGTTGGGCACAGGCTGACCCAGATCGTAATGTAGATCCCTGACTGTAAAAGGACACGGCGGAATTAGACATGCGGAACATATTTTATATGGTTTATGACTGACTCTTCTGTCTCTCTCTCTCTCTGTCTCTCTCTCTGTCTCTCTCTCCTCTCTCTCCTCTCTCTCCTCTCTCTGTCTCTCCCTCCCTCTGTCTCTCTCCTCTCTCTCTCTCTTTCTCTCTCTTGCTCTCTCCTCTCTTTCGCTCTCTCTTTCGCTCTCTCTCTCTCTCTCTCTCTCTCTCTCTCCTCTCTCTCTCTGTCTCTCTCTCTCTCTTCTCTCCTGCCTGAAGACATAGACGAGTGCCAGCCTGGAAGGTGTCATCAGGAGGCTGTGTGTTATAACACCCAGGGATCATTTACCTGCCAGTGCAGGCCAGGTTACCATGGCGACGGCTTCTCCTGCTCTTCAGGTACGTTTTTTTTTGGTACGCCGTCACTTTTTGACAAGCAAACCCGACGTCTGACTCAAACAGTGCATCGTTGTCAGTCGACTGGGTTTCACATTCAGCCTCCGCTGCTGCTGCAAGTCTATTTTGGGAAATCAGTCGTGGGAGTTCAGACGATTTTGGTAATTGTTTTTCTTTGATTAAGTCGAAGACTCAATAATAGTAAAAGACGGATCATTTTCATTCAAAGCATTGTTTATTCCTCCCATTTGGGCATGAGGAGTGCTTGGAAATGAGTTACCCACCAGAGTATATTGGTGCCACCTGGAACCTGTTTTAAATTTTCTTCTGGATGACAAAGGGAATTTGTCATGCCTTAGGAGGGATCAGTGTGGCTGGATTTAAAGCAGGAGACAAAAGGAGATATACATGGGCTCATGAATAAGTTTGTGGCATTGTTGCAGTGTAACCGTGCTGACTCTTCTCCACTTCAGAGAGAACAAAAACACGGTGCGAGACCCACAGAGACAGCCTCCGGGGCGCGACGGACTCTGTCCCGCGGGGCCCCCGGCCTCCCGTGGGACAGTACATCCCCACGTGTGACGAGGGCGGAGCCTATGAACCCATGCAGTGCCACGGCAGCACGGCACACTGCTGGTGCGTGGACCGAAACGGGCAGGAGATCCCCGGGACTCGCTCGGGGCCTGGCAGCAGACCAATGTGTGAGTACATCTCATGTCAACGCTCGGGGACCACAGTGTGTATTAAAAGACCAAACACGCATGACCAATGAGCAACCACAAGAACCTACAGCGACACTTTGAAGAGGATTCTGTCGACCTGAGAACGTTTCCGTTGCTACGCTGATTCGGGGTTAGTTCCCCTTCCGCAAGACTTGATTTTCCAGCGTTTGTCTCCGGTAGGTATCGACCACGGTGGTGTGTCACCGCCACCCGTTGGACCCACCACTCGACCTGACGTCCACCCCATGCCTCAGGGAACACACCTGCTGTTCGCCCAGAGCGGCAGGATAGAGCACATCCCGCTGGAAGGTTACGAAATGAAAAAGGACAACGCCAAGGCCGTCCTCCATCTCCCTGTAAGTGTCTCTAAATTACTAACATTTTCACGATATATTATAAAAAATATATATTTTACTGGCTTCATGTCTGTTCGTGACAGACAAATTCTGATTAAATCTTAGAAGAAGCTGTACAATAAGCACTTCTGAGTAAGAAAATCTTTCACAGTTAATATGTACGTTTAAGAGGATAGCAACTAAGTTGGGCACAATGCCAAGTCATTTTTTTTGGAGTATTATATAAGAAAACAATCAAGGCTCAGCCTCTCACACAAGCCGCTCCCTTGGTGGTAAAAACTGGTGAATTTGAGCGTTGCCATTTCTCCATCTGCTTCATGCATTCGCTGCTTGCACTTTATTGGAGGCACATGGTGACATTCACGCTAATTACTAACATCAGTCTGACATCTTTGGAGTTGCAATCCGCACTTCTTGCTGCGCTCATTTACAAAGCAGCTGGTCTGAAGCCCGGCCGAGTTGCTCACGCTCAGTGTGTGACTCTGTTTGTTCGGATTTCTGTCTAGACGTTAAGGTTAAAAAGAAAACAAAAAAAAGAAAACCCATCTGCTTCGTGTTTATATCTCTGACTACTTTTGTTTGAACAAAGTACACTTCAAAGATTGTTGCTCGCTGACCCCTCCGCAGGAGAAGGTAATCATCGGAGTGGCCTATGACTGTGTGGAGAAAATGGTCTACTGGACTGAAATCACATCTCCCTCAATCAGCAAGGCCAGCATCCAGGGGGGAGAGCCCACTGCCGTCATCAGATCTGGTAACTCTTCACTTGTATACTTCACTCTCAGCCAGCTGGGGAATCAAGGAGGCTGTTTACACAAGACAAACAAAACTGATGTGCAAAAATATATCCTCTCAACAGATCTGGACAGCCCGGAGGGTATCGCCATCGACCACTTGGGACGAACTATGTTCTGGACGGACTCGGTGAAGGATCACATCGAGGTGGCCTCTCTGGACGGGTCTCAGCGTCGTGTCATTATCGACTCGGATCTCGTCAACCCCCGCGCCATCATCACCGACCCCCCCAATGGGTGGGTGTTGTTTCACATAACACATTTGCCCTTTCACTGCTTGTTAACTAACTTAGGAGGTACACATGTAAAGGAATAGTTCAACATTTTTGGGGTTACACTTATTTGCTTTCTTGCTGAGATCAATAATACTCTCAACACTTTTTTTTTGTACGGATTAAATTAACGAGATATGAAACAGTAATTAGTGAGTAAATTACTTTTGTTACCTCTGAACAGAGCCCTGCTTCTAGTCTTTATTCTAAACCAAGCTAACCGGCTGCTGCCTGTAGTTTTATATTGAAAGGACAAATATGAGAGCAGTATTGAGCTTGTCATGTCCCAAATGGTTAAACTATTCCTTTAAATATGTGTAAACATACATCTGGAAAGCATTACTGTTTGTGTGAATACATTAATACATTAATCAAACACTGTCACTCCCCGGTAGCTCAGCAAACAACTCTGCTGTTGAAGAAACAAATTTACAAGGCAGAAGAATAACATTGTGATTTGATTAGTATTATGTGAAACCAGTCATTTAAAAGGTGTGATGTAAAAAGCTGTGGAGTTTGATGGTGGACTGACACCACACCTGTCCTTACAGTAATCTTTACTGGACCGATTGGAACCGCGACGCCCCCAAGATCGAGACCTCTCACATGGACGGCTCCAACAGGAGGGTGCTGGTTAAAGACGACCTCGGCCTGCCCAACGGCTTGACGTACGACTCTCAGAGCTCTCTGCTGTGCTGGGCAGACGCAGGTACTGTACATTACAGACAGATGACTCATCTATGAAATGATGCCTGGCTTCTCATCAGAGGTAATCTCTCGCCTCTAGGCACACATAAAATGGAGTGCACGCATCCGGGCCACGGCGACCGCAGAATGGTTATGGAGGGGCTTCAGTACCCTTTTGGGATGGCGTCTTTTGGGAAGAACATCTACTACACTGACTGGCGGAGGTTTGACTTTTTACTATTGTCATGATCACTTGTTTATTAGCCTTTTATCCAATGACAACATATGAGATGTAACCAAAAGAAACTGCTTTAAGTATTCCAATGAATTCAACCCTACAATGTTGCATGTTTGTATGTGCAATGCCTACGTAATAATTAAAGGTTATTACACACATATTTAGGGGTTGGGGTTGAGCCAGTTCGCGTGTACTTTGATGTAATGTGGATAGTTTAAAATTAGCAGACGTTGGAATTTATAGAATGAAGGATATAATCCAGCCTTTATCCATGGTCCACTGTGCAATGCAAGAACTCAGATCTATCGAGGTAGAGGAAGGAGAGGTCAAGTCAGAGGTCAAAAAGCTCCCCACCCTTCGAGCACCGGCCCTTGATGTTCTTCCAGACCTCTCTGAAGACTGTGGAGCTTTCTTTCTTCCTATGCGGCTGATTCTGTATGTTAGCCACTGCACAAAAATGCGGGGGTTGGGGTGTCTATGTGTGTGTGTGTGTGTGTGTGTGTGTGTGTGTGTGTGTGTGTGTGTGTGTGTATGCAGGGTGAGGAAGCATCCTAAAAAAGTGGCAGCTGCTTGCAATTTCTCCACCTCCAGCATCTGTGAGTGACCTGCCCAGGGCCTCCGTCTGATCTTGCAAGGCTGCAGCCTTGCTGGAGAAGGTTGAGAGGTGGCGGTGGGGGAGGCACTACTATGTCAGTTATGGCTAAGCAAGCTAAACTAACCCTTACTCATTCTTGACAGACTTTACAAGAAACACAAGGAGGCAGGACGCTCACATTTCTCAATGCCGGGATCAGCCCGGATGACTAAACTACTGCGCTTGTTGTGTTTACAACAGGGATGCCGTGGTCACAGTGGACCGCCACTCCGGCAAGGAGTCAGACATGTTCCAGCCTCAGAAACGGACCAAGATATACGGGATCGCCACAGCCTACGCCCAGTGTCCGTCAGGTAAACACAGCAGTTGGGAGCAGGGCCGTAGACTCCCTGTGAATTCTTCTTAAAACGTTTGCTCTTGACGCCTTTAAAAAAAATGTTTACTGATTGTATTATTTACTTGGCGATTGGCGAGAAAACACTCCCGGTCCCATAAAGAGCCATTCCTAGAAACAGCTTGACCCTTGCACATTCGGGGGCTACCTTTAAGTGGGCCTTATTATCCATTCCCTACACTCTTTCGGGACATACCAGCCCAGTTTTGGTAAAGGACTCTGAACACTAAAAAAAAGGAAAGAAAAACTGCAGCTTCTGAAAGCAACAGGAGGCGTTCTGCAGCTAGTATTCCTCATGAAGTGAAGGGATGACGGATGTTACTGTGCAGCACCAGGCCCCCTTCGTCTCTTCTAGATAAGGCTGCATGCGTAAAGCCAGGGAATGTGGAGTCAAGGGAGAGGGGCCTCCAACATCTGGAGTTTGCTATGTGTTTCCTCGAAGTATGTGTATATGTATTGAACAAACATCGAAGAGACAGTTTCCTGCCAGTTCCTGGCTACGCAGGCTTATGATTTATACCCTGGAATGTCCTGCGTTAGTAAGAGTTTGTATGTTTGTTTTTTTATTCCTTTTCCTCCAGGACAAAACTACTGTGCCGTGAACAACGGGGGCTGCAGCCACCTCTGTCTAGCGACCCCTAGCGGCCGCTCATGCAAATGTCCCAAGAACGCAGCGGGTGCGGGCTGTGTGGAGAGAGACAGCGGTTACTGAAGAAGGGCGGCTGTGCTCTGAGAGTTGACACTGTTTGGATGTTTGACCGCAAAATGTTAGGAGCCACTCTCAGCATTACTAAACTATAGCTGCTGAAAATGCCACTGAAAACCAGAGGTGAACTTACTGTGCCTTTTATTGCTCAGTGTTATGCTTATCTGCATTTCTTTTTTTTTTTTTTTTTTTTTTTTTTTTACATTTCCCTTTTACGAAATCACAACTGCGGAACATTGAGAATTGTAAATACAAAACACTATTATTTTTGTCTTTTCCTGAGTGCACATAGACTGAGTATAAAAGCTCAAGGGATGCATAATTTAATGTGAAATTCATCACAGGCGACGCATGACGTCATCTCGCGTGGGCTTGCGTTATTACACTGTGGCGCGTCAGGATTAGTTTATCTCACTGAAGTGTTCGTGTGGAATAGGACGAGTGTCTGTACGAGCTGGTGGGATGAGTTTGAATGCTGGGCAGCAAAAAAAAGAATAAACATTTTTTCTAACACGTTGTGGTCCTTTTTTGTCTGTGCTTCCGGTGAGAGAATGGTGACACCGTGCGTTAGGTGGGGTTCAGTACAAATACACAGCCGGTGTCGGGCGCCGGCAGGTGGCGCCAGAGTAAACCTCATCATGTCCAGTATCTCACATTTATGGTTTATTCTGGAAATATTCCTACAGAAGTCATGTTGTTTTTTTTTTAGAATTATCATGAATAACTTTTAAAAATTATAGTATTTTTTCAGCATCTATCAATTTTTCCCCACATTATCATGCATTTATAATTCATTAAATGAAAGTTTACTTGGATAACCAGCCACTACACTCTCCCGGGACACTGGACTAATGACCAGCAGGTAACACCCGCCTTTGGGTGCTGATCAGGGAGACGTTTGGGTCGTCGTGCTCACGCGGCCTGTTTCCTAAATGCAGTGTGACGCGTCAGCTTTGTTGACAAAGGAAACCAAACGCTGCCACACAACAGGGTGCTGCCGTGCACAGGGAGACACGTGCCTACGTCAATGGTGCGTTAACGGACTCTTGATAAATTCGGAATATGGAATATTTCTCACATGAGCTGCAACCACAATATTCATATTAGGGTTGCATCAGCATTTTTTTTTTTATTATTATTATTATTTATCGTTCTGCTTGTTATTCTAAAGGTCAATCAAAGTCATACAATTGTTTTGTTTAGTCTGACTTATACTCGGTTTACATTAAGATAAATAAAAGCAGTAAATCCTCACTATTGACGAGTGGACCTAGGAAATGCTTCCATGAAACATTTCTTAAAATATTAATCAATTAGCAAAAATAGTTGCAAGAAATGTATCTTTCAGTCTCAACGATGGAAGTCAAAGACTTGCTTTTCTAATATAGCCATTTATAATGTGTGTTGTGGTTTATCTATGTAAATTAGGTAAATTATACATATTGATATAACAGGAACCTGCTGGTGTTTACAACCTGCAGAAATGTATCAAACGCACGACCATCACTAATCCAGCAGCTCTGATTGATCGGGGATCTAGTTGTTTATTATCCAATGGGAGGCACAATAGAAGTCGGTGGGCATGGGCGTGGGTCGTCCGGACCCTGTGACTTGTCTGCCAGGATTATTTATGCCAACACAGCTAGAAACGGATAACTCAGTCTTTTTGGATGAGTTATTTCATAGACTAGAGGACACCATAACTGCAGGTCCACCGTTAGTAGACTTTGCAAAGCACGTGCAAATGGAAAACATTTCCCCAATACATGTCATCCTTACAAGGGGCGGGACTGCGAGGGACTGACCTGCAGTCATCGCTGAGGGCGAACTACCAACGGCGTTAAGCCCGTCTCCGCTGGACGAAGGCTCGCGTTAGCTGGCTTTAATTTATGGGAAACCGAGGTATGTTTGGAAATTAATTCTTTGTTTTTTTTCTGCATGTCAGAAAGATGCATCTGCGGCATTTTTTATCTGCTTATTTTGGTGAAGCCTGTTCACGATACGTTGGTTTATCTCTGTTGCACAGTTTTGACAGCTGCAACAACACCTGACGTTATGATTGCTACCAAGACAACTACAATTCCGGGAAATATGTATTTTTCATATAAATAGGACGTGGAGCCCATTTGGGTGTAGTGGCTATAAAGTTAATGTAGTATTTATGCATTTATTGTGGTTGAAATTGATGAGCTTTCTGGCTGCTTCTTGCGGTCAAGTCAGCGAGAACAATACACAACTATCGAGCAGAACTTTCAAAATAAAATGTTAATTGCAACGTTGTCAGAGGCAAGTCTGTCCTCGACTGGAGGTATAATTTAAGTCCACTGAAAAGTGTAAATTGACTATAATTAAACGTTTGTGGCAAATTAATCGTGTTTGAAAGGGGCTTTGTAAAAGACTAGAATGTAATTATTTAAAAAAATAATAATCTAGATGGCTTTATGTTATTCAATATGTTAATACATGGATAAATACTTTTCTTCTCAAAACTATTGCTTTGATAAAGTTCATAAAGTGTTCGTAGACTGTGACATGTAAAACTACAAAATATTTTAAACCTTGAACGTTTGAGAGGACAGTTTATTTGATGGTTTGCCCATGCATCCTAAAATATATGCAAAGTCACTTTTATAGCAGAAAAGATAAACGTGTTAAAAAAAATAAAAAGTGGCATACAAAAAGCTCAGGAATAGCTCTTCTTTTTGGGGTCAATCATTTTAAGAAATTGTAAAGTGCAAAGGTGTGATATGCTGGGAATCGCCTCACTACTGACTCATCATTTTGAATTATGGGAGTGAAGGCTTTACTGTGTCATGCATTCACACAGTAGGCTTCAGCTGTATTTACCATGTTGTTGTTGTTTGTAATTATGCAAAGAAAATGGTCTTGCATTGTAAAGATTTCTTAACACCTTTTTAAATATACTTCCTAAAATATATCTTAAAATCTATAATATGAGACAAAAATATAATTGCCTCTTCAGAATCAGAATCATCTTTCCGGATTTTCCGTTGCTCTCAACGTACGTACACATAAATAGACAAAATAAACAAAAAAATAAAAACAAGGACAACAAAGTAGAACAGAGGTAAGCATAAACATTTAGCTACTATGTACAAATATAAATATAAATGTGTGTGTGTGTGTATATATATATATATATATGTATATATGTATATATATATATATGAACATAAAAAACACAACAACACTGTCAGTGAAATTAAAGTTTGTCTAATTTTCTTTAGACTGCATTAACCGTTTAATGTTTTATGTTGGTTTCAAGTGAGATTATAATATTCAATATAATTATGCTACTGGAGCGCGTTAGATGCTTTTATTTTGAAAACTAAACCCCATCCCGGAAATGTAGTGCTTCAACCTGCAGGAATATTTGACGCAGGTTAGTTCTGTCCACCTAGCTAGCCTGCTAGCCGAGGGTGCTGCTCCGGTGTTATGCTACAGTGTGTGTGTGTGCGTATGTGTATGTGTATGTGTGTGTGTGTGTGTGTCAGGCTCCTCCATGAAGTTTCCGGTTCAAGTCAGGTGAAAGATGCTTTATAACTTTAGAGTGGCAGAGGCTCAGAGGGCACAAGCGAAAGAGACCTGTGTCGCGCGCGCTAACCCTTGCTACTTTGTATCTTTTCTGCAGAAGACGCAGTTAAAAAGTGTCAAAGCGGGGGACGTGGATCATGAGTCTGCTATGAGCGACGCGGGACGGCGTTCGGGGCTTCGTGCGGTGCCGTGCGGGGCGCTTTCGGTCACCCGGAGGACCGGGGAGGACACCGAAGGGGTCTGACCGGTGTCGTTGCCCGGAGGTGCGGACGACATGGCCAGTCTGCAGCAGACTGATCTGACGTATGCGTGGGAAAAGTACATGGATTGTAGACTGCAAGGAGCGGATCTGCAGGTAGGCAGGAGCCGGTGTGGGGATGCAGGTCAGGGGTCTTTCTCTGGGGGGGGAGGGGGGTTTGCAGGACTACAAGGGCAGTATTTTTTTGGGGGGGGTAGGGAGGGGTGGTCTGGAATGCAGTTGGGTATATCTTGTTTTTGATACCTATTTATTACCATCTCGTTCAAGTTGCAAAATTGGCCACATTACAGTGTGTGGTTTGAATAGGAATAGACTATTCAAAAGTCCACTTATTTTTGGCTCACTCTGAAATAATGAAGGTTTCTTCTTTGTGTTGAATCTCACATCCCACAGTCCAAATTCATCTGCATCCAACCAGTTGTTGAGTGCCAGTGTCGGTAAGAGACTTGCTGGATTCTAAGACCTTCTTTTAGTCGGCTTATGGTCATTTTAGCTGTTTAAATAACTTTCAGCTGTTCCTTCAGTGAGTGGCCATGAAGCTAGAAGGGGCTGTTGCAAAATGTTACGGTGCAGCTGTAGAAAAATTATACAGTAAATAAGACTCCACATAAATTCTTTATCAGAAAAACTGTAAGTGATATGTGGAATTTAGATGGAGTAAATAACTTTTGGCTTTAGTGTTTATCAGTGTATGTACTCGTTAAACTAACTCCAATGAAAGGTCTGTACGGAGACATGCAGGAGACCACAGATGCCTGTTGTTATTATAAGACTTCATCCTTAGAAATAAGACATCTCTGAAGACGAACGAGATTTGTTTGTCTTCGGAGATGACTGGGTTTCTCAGATTTATACATATTCAGCATGATGGGGTCACCACAGGATGGGGAGTCATTCAGAATGTGTGTCAGTCTGTCATTGCGGCAGAAGCAAGGAGTCAAAATAACGGAAAGAAAATGGTTCCTCTCGTTGCTCGAGGGTCGGGGGTGTGGGGGTGGAGTGGGGGTAGGGGGGATGCCTTGAATCCTCCTGCAGGTCCCCAGACGCCACTTTTTAGAGCCAGAACTGTGACTGCTCCAACGGTGAGTCACGGCAAGGAGATGGAGGATGGCGTAAACCACAGATTGCTCATTATGAGTGAATGCGAAAGTGCACTTTTGTTCTCGTGTCGGCCTTTTAACAGGAGGGAGTGCCGGTGTTTCTGAAATCTCTGTCAGGCCATTGCAGCTCTCCACCCCCACCCTCCACGCCCACCCCCACCCTCCTGCTGGCAGAGTACTAACAGCAGCCAGATCACGAGACTTGGATTAGAATTGGACTGCAGGCTGAGTGATCTGCCCTACACACACACACACACACACACACACACACACACACACACACACACACACACACACACACACACACACACACAGATGAGCCGATGTAGCCATTACACTAGTCCATTATTTGTGATTTATCATGTGCAAGTCTCCTTAAAAGACAGCCCTGCTATAATTTGCAAAGCTAATGAGTGCTGAGAAAGGCTGTCGGGCTTTTCATTCTTGGAAATAATAGCTTCCTTCCTTCTCAAGTCGTCGTGTCTGCGGCGGTGTGTCTGCGCCGTGTGCTTTGTGAGTCATGTTTGTGTGCATTAGGACGTCAGCTGTGGAGACGGAGCTGGCGTGTTCTCCGTCGGCGTCTTCGTCCTCGACGCTTGAACTGCAGCAAGCAGACTCTGCCTTTCTATCAACGGGAACTTTTTATGTCACTTTTTGTCGCAACGATTGTGTTTGCTCTTCCACTTTCGCAGTGATTAAGGAAGTGTCGTGTGTCTGTGTGTGTGTGTGTGTGTGTGTGTGTGTGTGTGTGTGAGAGAGATACACAGAAACATGAGTAAGTGAGCACAGCTCTACTCTCTAGTTTGCTGATACCGTAGCTTTCCTTCCTGATTGACTCTGATGTGGACACACAGTGACGGGCCACAGTACACAGATGGATACTGTTGCACCGCTTGCACATTATATTTCTCTCCAGCTCATTCTGCCAATCCCATCAGTGCACAAGCATAGGTTAGGTTACTTTTATTTGTACCCGTAGTTGGACATGCAGTGTGTTTCCAACCGTCTGTGGCGTCAGTCAGTAGTCTACAGGTAAACATGGCCGTTATCGTGGAGACCGTCCCACGGCCGAGCGGCCCTCGTTTTAACGCCCACCTTACAGAGCGAGCCTCTGCCCTGCTGCTCTGTATCCAATTGTGTGATCACACTTTACAGTGAGCCGTGGAGGACACCAAGACACCTTCTCCTGCAGTAATCAATAACACAGAAAGTGCGAAAGTGCCTGTGCTGCTGCCTCGCTCTTTTCCTCTGCAGTAACAGAGCCGGGATGCCTTGATGGCTCATTGGTTGGAGTCTAACCACGACCTGATGCTGGACCATGGTCTTCCTCTTTCTATTTCCTTCTCTAAGCAGACGTGCCATGAAAGGATTACTATGTTTTTCACCGCTTCTTGTTTCTTTTTGGGGGTCAAAGGGAGTCACAGTCTCAATAGGGATCGATGAAGCAAACTGTTGTAGGTTCTTCCCACCTCTATTTATAAAGGAGATCATCCTCCTACTTGCTATATATTCACTGTACATTAATGCTCCTTTGCTAACATCGTTATATGGAATGCATCATCATCAAACTCACTTTTTGTGTATAATCTTTAGCATGTACATTTAAGTAAGCATATTTGCATTATAGCTTCTGTATAGTGGGATTCCTGGCATTGAGCCTTTCTTTCCGTTCTTTAGAATTTCTTCCTTTTATGGATCCAAAACTACCGCAACGGTGTGTTGAGCTACGATGGAAGTTTGCCTCGGGCGCGCTCGCATCAAAGTATCTGTGGGGAGATTTTCCATTCTGCCCAATCTCTCTGAATCTTGATGAGCAGAGTTCATTTAGTAGAAGGCTTACTTGGCCTTGAGCCAAGCAAGCAACCAGGATTTGTAGCTTGTGGATTGTTCAGTTTCATTATGAGACAACAGGATGTTTCAAAACCCCTAAGTGTGGTGTTCGGGACACTTCACTTTTCTGCTCATTTGTACCTCTGGTACGACTCTTATGTCACTTTAAATGCAGCCAGTTGCAGGCTTCTGGGGCTAAGGTTGACTCTGGTTGAAGGAAGCTTTAGGCATTAAAATGGATGACCTGCCCTGACTTTAAAAAGATGTCCTGGAGTGGGATTGGACTCGCCTTGTGAGTATCATTTTGTAGCTTCTCTAAACGTCCATTGCCCATATGTTGTCACTTAATCTGTAACAACAGGTACTTGTGTATGAAGCAGATTTGAATGAGGACAACCCTGGTCACCTACATTACTTGTCATTAGCTTTCTAAGCTCGGTTCCTTGAATCCTTGTCTCGAGAAGATTAAACTTGTCGAGCAAAGCATCAGGCAAAAGGCAGTGACTACTAAAGAGGGAGTGAAGATGGTAGTGCTGGTTTACCTCAATACCCAAAGTTAATCATTTGGCTCGTCGGGACTGAACAATGTGAAATGCAACATCTACCTTATGTCTGGTATATGTTGGTAAAAGACTGTGTTGGGTACATTATGTCCATGATTGCATTATCAGAGATATTATTTTCTGTGGCATTAAGGTCAGCTGTGATATGTATAACTGCTCTCGTTAACTAAAGCAATTAAAGATAATGTGCATGGATGGTATTCCACACCTGAGCAACTAAATGCACAGCAAAGTGGGAGAGAATAATTGCTACATTAGTTGTCTCCCATGTCATGTTCATACAGCAGTCTAGTGAAATGGATGTTGATTAACATATCTCCAACACTTATTAAACGGCCTCTCATTTTCCCCCCGGCTCGTTTGTTACTGCATGATCGTTCTCGTAAGTTAAGTTTGTTATTATGTATAGCCTAAAGGCAGCATTATTCCTCGGCTGAACAATAACAGATAGACATTACGGTACATTACCCGACTTAGCTGTTGACGATCACTACGTAAGTACATTTTTGGAGAATTAAGTCATTTCTAAATCAACCTAAAACTGGAAAAACCAACCACCTCGACTGCAGCCGTCTGAGCCGAGATGTTTTCAGGATTAGTAATGGCTGACCTCAAGTGATTCACACCAAGAGGTCTTCTTTTAACCGTTTTGTTTTTACCTCAAACCAGTCTTCATGTCAAAATCACATGTAGCACTATATACAGTCAGGTCCATAAGTATTTGGACGGTGAGACAAATTTTTCTAATTTTGCCTATTTACACGACTGCAATGTTTTTTTGTTTTTTTTTAAATAAAGCAGTCAATATGTGGTGGAAGTGTGGACTTTCAGCTTTAATTCAACGTATATAACAAAACTATCGCATTAACCATTGTTACACAGTCCCCCACATTTTCAGAGGCTCAAAAGTAAGAAAGACAATTGGCTAATTATTGTCCAAATTAGAAAAATTGTGTCACCGTCCAAATACTTATGGACCTGACTGTAAGTTTCAGTCCTGAGAAAAAAAATACACTGGAAAATATCGGCCTGCTAATTTTACATATGTCAACATGTTAGTGTGATGACACTGTTTACTCCACAGTCATTTGCCTTTGAGACAGTTTTTGTTTAGAGAATTCACCATGACATTGCTCTTTGAGTGAAATTCAAGGGCTCCGGGCCAAACATAAAAAATAACAAAATTAAAAGTGTGCAGTCATGCTCTGATCATGATGTCTTGTGATCGTCACACTACTTTTAAAAAAAAAAAAAAAAAAAAAAAAAAAAAAAAGATTGGTGATTGTTTTAATTTTTTACGTGACTTCCTATGATTTGTGGTTTGTTGTCCACCAATACTTCTTAAAGTGAGGTCGCATTCCAAGGCTTGCTAGTTGACCACGGGACTTGTTTCACATCTGCATTTGTTGTTCTATCCTCAGTTTCAACCGAGCTCCTACTCGCGCTGGTCTCCCGGGGCCGCTCCGAAACAATTGCCTGACTGGATGAATAATTCATGTCTCGACCGTCATCCAACCATCGCTCTGTTCTCTGGCTCTTTCCACCCAGTGGCGTGTTACGCTCTCTCTCGGTCCACCGGGGGAGCGAAAGGCCACAGCAGGCTGTTTTGGATTTGCTTATTTTGACCAACACCAGCTCGCTCTCTATCTCCCTGTAATTAAACGGGGAGTGACACATTTTCATTTCCTGCACTGTGGCTCTGCTCGGATAAAGGTCACCGTCGGCGGCCGGGTGGATCTCTGACACTGAACAAAACACAAACATGCCTTTTTAATGGTAGCCTCTTGACATTTTGTCTGCTGTCTTAATGGAGTAAACAAAAATGAAAAAGGGTTACTTATGGTGTTGTGTGAACACAACACTGCTCCGCTCTCTCGCTGTAGTTTGTGAGGAAATGCGGAACGTTAGGGGCTCCTCATGATGCTCATCACCCAAATGTCAAATTAGATCAGTAGGGATCTCAAACCGGGGGAAAAAAACATTGCATAACCAACGCCCCATGTCCTCTCTCACGAGGACGGGATCACATCGCTTTCACTGCCTCTGCCAAGTTGTAGTCTACCCAATTATCCAGAGAGAGCTTGAGGTACAGACTTGAGAAATCTGTACCAGTGTGGGTGACTCAGCCATGGGACTCCCATGACTAGGCCTCCCATGATTGCTATGTTGGACGAAGGCAGTGTAAAAGGCACAGGTCACAGCCACCATGTCCAAGCAATTATGGAAACTTTGGTCTGGCTTTCAGTATTCAAACATGTATTCCTCTCATGTAAAGCCACCCTCTGATAAATAAAGATAAAACATAGAGACATTGAGAGAATACAAGCAAAGCAAGTGTGGGAAAATGTGTTTCCTTGTGAGGTGTCGTCAAGCAAGTGTCAGCATTTGGCACGCTGTTCTGTGGCTGAATCTGACCTTTGAACTTCCTGCTCCGGGTAAGAAATATTCAAACCAAAAGCAAAAGAGTTGTTTTTTTTCCTCAGTTCTGATCTGAATCTATGCTCTTCAGGTCTCCCTGTATTCTTATAGCAAGTTCATTCCCCTCCGGCCAGGCAGCCTGCAGCTCTGCGTCACCAAAATTATATAAGGTTAAGTTATATTAAATTCATTCTTCTGTCAACAAATCATAAAATGGCTGAGCAGCTTAACATACAAGTGGCAATACGTGAGCTGTTTGTCTCAACCACCCGGATAGCCCGTGCATGTCTACATGACAAATGAATAAATAAAGACGTTCATCACTGCCGAGGAAAGGTCAACGCTTTCTTTTTGTTGACAGAAATGTGTTCTCGGGCCTTTTGTGAACCGTTGAGTTCCACTCCAAGCTGTATTAATCAGTATGGGCAGTCTCTCCATTATCAAATCACCCCGGCTGGTTTGTGGCGAGTGCATTGTAATATTGGATTAGAGCCTCGGAGGAAAAACAACCCTGTTGCTGGGAAATTAGTGTTGTGGTGAAGCGCTTAGCTTCCCTCTCCCATATGAGGTGTACGGCCACAGCAGATGCACTGATAGCACAAGGACAAATCAAGTCGTTTTAGATGCTCATTTCGGGAGATTAACTTTTAATAGACTGAGTGCACAGCTCCTGCATAACTCCAGGGCTTATTTATTAAACTAATGACAGTTTTGGCAACCTTGAAGCTTTGATTTCCTGCCAGTCATTCCCCGTGTTTATCTTTGCTCTATCTGCTGCCACAGTTATTTATTTGACCTTTTTATATTCTTGTCAGCTTTCCTGTTTTACCCCTGTCCTCTCCTCTGTCTCGGTCCATGCATCTTTTTCTCCTACCGTCTCCCCCCGTGTGACGTTGTCCAGCCCCCTGGTGTGCAGTGACGCCCCCACTCACCCACCCACCTACCTACCTACCTATCTATCTACCCACCCATCCCTTTCACTACTTGGGTGGGTTGTTGCCTCAGCTGTTGAAGTGTCACCCCTCTCTGCCCCTCCTTGACCCTGGTGAGTGTGGTCAACTCTACACCACCATCATCATCATCATCATCATCATCATCATCATCATCCTCATCATCTGCAACTTCAATTTTTCGGACGCCTGACATGAATGTGTTCTTCTCTTAGCCAATGTAAAATCTCGTATAATCTCTTTTAATGCCATTCATAGTTAACAAGTAACTCAAAAACCTTCTTTGGTGTTTGTGACTCAGGAAGGAAGTTGACTCATTGCATAACTATACCCGAGTGGGCTCGCTCCCCGTGAGACTTGGCAGCAGAAGCCGAGGTGTGACCAAACTGCAAACACCTGAATAACTGATTTTAAAATGTTTCCCTCTTGTGGTTTAGTCGTGGAGAGTCGGGACAATCCGTTTCACAGACATGCATAGCCGGATATGCGCAGGTCTTTTAGGGCATGTAAAGACAACGGAAACTAGTAAACACACGATAACCGTAACTGATGCCATATTTACTCTTTAAAGGGCTGTTTTTATGAGATTCCAGAGAAATCTGTGTCCATGCAGCTGAATGATTTTGTGTGGTGTGACTGTGACAGTGCAAGTACACTAAACCTAAATACACACCGTGTAATCTTTGTTGATGACTAGTACTGGTTATACTGGCTGTAAAGTTGAGTGCCCGTGTAAGGTATTGCGTAATTCTTTCAAAGTAAGAGAAAGTAAAGGTGCTCTGTGGAATTTCTTCTCAACGAACAAAAGACCACCAAAACACATTGTGTGTGTCCTCGAGGTCTATGTTGAATGTGTTCCTATCCTCTTAACGCATGTGTAAATCCAATGGGAGAATACTTTAGGCCCCGACTTCCATCCTTGTGATCTCTCTAGCAGGTCTTCTTCTTCACAACCTTCGCTACCCCTCTTTCGTACCCTTCTTATCAGTCGACGAGCGTGAAGCGATCGCCAAGAGCGTGCAGCGTCTTGCCTGCGTTCTCGTGCTTGTGCGTTCCTCTGTGCAGACGTGATACAAAACAAAATGAGGACCCACTTGTAAAAACATTGCTCCACAGCGCCACTAGTGGTCAGAAACGTCACAGGGTACCTTTAAGTGCACGAGATGGAAAGCACTTTGTTATTCTGGGGTGTCAAAAATAATTGACAATTCTTTTACCAAACTAACTTAATGGTGAGTTTAGGTCACATTTTATTAGATTCTTAAGGGAGAGATAAAACTATTTGGTTGGACTGCCCCGAGCCACAAGGACAACTACTGTTGTTGCCCCTGTTCTTAGGAATATTGTGGATTTGGGGATGTAGCAGAAAAGTGGGGTGACGGTCATGGGCTATGCAAGGTTAGTTTTCTTTATTTTTATATTATCATTATTTTTTATTTTTGTTATCTCTGAGAATGTGAAGGGCACTGTGCGGTTCATTTTCAACAATAATGGTTAAAATCAATAAAAAATCTTCATTATAAAATTAAAATCCAAACTTTAAAGAGGAATATTTTGATACCAGACTATATGTTGGTATCTGACTTGATCTGATTTTGACATCTATTTCTATTTAAAAAAGATCTTTCATTGCATGTGCATACTATTCACTAAGCTAGTGAACCTGCAGACTTCCCCTCTGTATGCGTACCTTTATAATAAGAATGGTGATAATAAAACAGAGTCTTAGCCCCCGTAGGTCCGACTGTGTGTAACGTGATTGGTACCGTGTTGGGCTTTGTGACCCAGACGCTCGGCACGGCCGCATCAGTCCGGGATCAGCGTTGCCTGAATGAGTCAAGTCAGTGGTGTCAGATGAGCAGAGGAGGGGAGGCAGCACGTCTGCTGGGAAGGTATTAAATCACTTCCTTGGAACCGGTAATGCAGTCAGCTGACTTCTCTCACTTTTGAGAAAGTCCCGATTGCCTCGCCCGGCTCCGGTGGTGAGAGATCCTTTGATTGGCTCATGGTCAGACTCGGGCCTCTGCACTGAGACGAGGCAGATCTCCACTTAATAGGACCTTTTGTTCGCCCAGAATCATGGATTCTCCAGTGTTATTATTTCACTGCCGATATGTGATTTGAAATCGTAAAACGCTGTGCTGTCCACCGGACTATTGTTCAAAAGTAATAAGCTTTTACTTTGAACATGAATGGGTGAATTTGTTCAGAGGTAAAAAAAAAAAAAAAGAAAAATGCAATATCTAAAATATTACTTGCGGTTCTAGGAACTGAATTATTTTTGTGTCATTTTGGAGACCGTAAGAACAAAGGAGTGCTTTTGTATTCCGTTGTTGGAGAGGAGAAATCGAATGCACTGCATCAGACACGATAAATCCATATTGGAGCAATATTTCCACACGACGACATCAGCGGCCGTTACATTACAGACTAATTGGCTGTACCGTCATCTGTAACGATTCCAAAACACAAAATCACTGCGAGTATAATGTCATAACGGGTTATCAAGTGAAAGGTTACCGTTTCTGTGTGTCGTGCATTTGTCATTTCAATACCTCGCCATGTGAGCGCCCCGTAATAATCTGGGTTTGATTCATGTTCTTACTCGTTTGTCTCATCTGTCTCTCGTCAGGTCAGCCTTCAGGGTCTGGAGAATTTCCTCTGTCTCTTCCACTATGTGCAGCATCACCCCAGCAACAGCAAAGATGCACTGAAATTCTGGTAGGTTTTAACCTCTTTGACCGTGTTGAGATGGAGGTTTGGGTAAGACGTTGTTTTAAAAACAGAACCAGCAGCATTACGAAGCCTCTCGGAGGACACGGTGTTCTATAAACACCTCAAAGAACAAAAGCAGTTACGTTGGTCTTTTCCAAAGAAAAGTAACTGCAGTAAGTGACAAGATTTATTTTCATCATTTTTATGTCCCTCCACTACAGCGGAGGTTTGCAGACATTATGTAATCGTGGTGCATTACCATATCGGAGTACCTCGCTGCATAGATTTCCATATTGATGAGGGAAATTGTCGACGTTGGGCCTCTTGTTTGTATTCTGTTCAGCGTGAGTGACAAACACACTCACACGCGCTGGATTTAAGTGAGCTTATTAGTGCTCGTGAGTTATGCGTTCCCTCAGATGAGAAGTGATTCGTTTGAATGGGGTTTTGGTTAAAGTGCCTGAAATAATGTCCGAGCTTAAGGCAGTTTAATGTTTCGCTCCGTGAGATCAGCCGTAAAAAGTTCCATACTTTAAATCATTGGAGCTTTTATCTGCAATAATTGAGCACTTAAAAAACAGGTGTTGTAGAAATGGATCACAAAATCCTCAAGTCATGAATAGACCACAGCTGTAAACTCTCTTTAAGTTTCACTACACACCATTTTTTTTTTTTGGGGATTGTAGATTTTGCTAATTTATGATGTTATAATTGTAGTTTGTATAAAACATAAAACAGTTTGTAAGTTAGTTATTGTGTTTTTATTACTCTGATAAGATGAGAAGTCTTTCAGCGTTGGTAATGTTGGAGGAACGAGACCACAGGTTAGCCTCACACTTGCCTTTTATTGATATTAATTACAGTGTTGCATACATTTTCTTTTTTTTTTTAAAAAGCGGTGTTGATTTGTGGAGATTATCTGAGCGAGACAAATAACAAAGCTGCATCTTCGGCATCAATCAGAGTCCACAATAACAACGCCGTGTTCCCAATGTCATCCACAACTCATCGCAGTCCTGAGTTGCAGATTTTAAATTGATCAGAACCAGAAAGAAAGAAAAAAAATCCACAAAATATGCATCTTGTGCGTGCATATTCTTAACACCTCATTGTTTGCAGTAGAACCAGATGTATTGATGCAGTTAATCATGCGGATAAACCATGTTTGCTTCCGTGATCTCCTCGCACAGGCATCATGGTGGAATGCTCTGTGTGACGTCCTCTCCTAAGAGGTGCTAACCCAGACGATATGTAAATATTATCCTTTACTTTAAGTGTCCTTTAATTTCTCCAGAAAACCTTTTGCTTTGACCAAAAGGATATCTTATCTTAATTAAAACCGGGATTTCCTTACTTTTGCCCACATCGAAAGAGCCAGTTCTGAGTGAAGCCACCACCGTGAAAGTAACTCATTTGGAGTAATAATAATAATAATAATAATAATAATTATTATTATTATTATTATTATTATTATTATTATTTGCTAACAACTATCACAATAAGCTTCTTAGTCTTTTGCAGCGTGATGATATCGTGGAAACCATTATCCCTGTTTTCTAGGTCTGTGATGGAATGATAAAACCACTGAGAGGATGGTGGTGAATCAAATTTTTAGATAATGCTTTGAATAGTCGACGAGCAAATGTTGTCAAAAAAAAAAATCTGCGTGGTATTTCTTTCACTGTGTTTTCCTTATTTTGAATTTTTCAAAAATGTCTTTGCGACGCAGCCTGAACTGTCAATATGACAGCGGTTTGTTTTGAAGGCACTTTGTAATTTAATAATATATTTATGGAATACATTTCTCCTATCCTAGTCGTTTAATTGAAGCACGTGTGTGTGTGTGTGTGTGTGTGTGTGTGTGTGTGTGTGTGTGTGTGTGTGTGTGTGTGTGTGTGTGTGTGTGTGTGTGTGTTGGATAATGCAATACAAACACTGGCTTTATTCTAAATTAGAGTAACTTTTAAACATTAAGAAGTCGACCCATATCATGTCAAAGCCCCGTAGATGTGCGTCTGGCCGGTTTGAGAGTGACCTTTGACCCAGATAAGCTTCATTCAGTGGCCAGACATTGAGCTCCACTCGGACTGAAGCTGAATCATGGTGAGCCTGAATTTTACACCGTGTCACGAAATACTTTCTAATGAAACACTGCAACAGCGTAGTTGTTTCAGACGACAATTCAGTATTAGACCATGTCAATAAGGCTCAACCTTTCTTATATCCAGATGCTGATACGAATATCTTTACAATGTCACCAGATAATGTAGCAAATACATATACATACCCCCTATATGGTTCTAGTTTGCATCTTCATCTAAGAGTGTAGAATGATCAAATTGGTGATTCTTGTACTACATTGTATGGCACTGTGTATTACTTAAGATAAAAGTCTCAAAAATCATATTTACTCCTTTTTTTTTTTTTTTTGTTTGTTACAATTTAATTGGAATCATTAATTTACATCTTTCTCAGTTCTCGTGCCACGACCACAATGTGTGCGTTGGTCTCGTAGTTGATTGTCCACAGAGGAAACGTTATTAAAGCGTGTGCGTGTGTGCGTGTGTGCGTGTGTGCGCGTGTGCGCGTGTGTGTGCGTGTGTGTGTGTGTGTGTGTGTGTGTGTCCAATTATTTTTGGAAACCTTGTTGTCTTGATGAACAACTGGAATAAATAAAACAGTAACGTAACTGTCAGACGTAATAAAAACATGGTTTCTACATCATTTTGTAGACCTCTTTATGGTATTTGTGTTGACAGATTAAGTTATTTTTTGGAAACTTGCAGTCTTGATAAGTGACAGGAATAAAATTATAATTGATAGAAGAATAAAATGTATTTAACATGTCATGTTAATATAATATATAGTTATTTTGATTAACCTTAGTATATATATATATATATATATATATATATATATATTTATTTATTTATTTATTTATTTATTTATTTATTTATTTATTTAATCTAATCTTTTAGTATTAGTCAATCTTGTTTATCATGTTTTTACATTTTTTTTATTATTTTATTTTATTTATATTGGGTTTTCTGCTCTGTGGTTTTTTGTGTTAGTGTGTTGAGTAAACTTCACGTCATAAAAAATAAATGATAGAAGATTAGAGTGGAGTAAACTGTGGATTTCATCAGTGGGATTCATCTTTTTAATATAGATAAAGTACTTAATGCTTCTTCACGCCTAACTTGTCTCTTTTAGGCTCTTTTGCTAGTTGATCCTGGTTGACCTGTTTGTTCCTTTTAAAAAAAAAAAAAAAAAATTACCGAAATAGTTGTTGTAATGCCGGAAACAAAGGCCGTTACTGTGAATCACGGTTGATCACGGAGGTCTTACACAGGGCACCGGGGGCTCGTCGGTATTCCCAAGGCCAGTCCCCTCGCCATGTGACATCACATGCTTTCATGTGATACGCTGATCTGCTGCGAATCTGGAAAGCTTCCATTTGAAATTCCAATTTAATGGAATTTGTGCTGCAGAACAGAAAATTCAGTCAGCAGTCGTGTGAGGAGGCATGCAGATTCAGCCGGCAGAGCCACGGTCATGCTTGGAGCAAACACAAGATGACTGGAAGGAAACCGTTCGGCCCGGTAACATTTGGTAAGAAATAGTTTTTTTTTTTTTTTTTTTTTTTTTTACTTAAATACTTGTTTTAGATTTTATTAACCCAGCAAACCTCTACGCATTATATTGTGTTGGTATCTGGTTGGCTGTCTGATGGAATCGGTTACGGGGGTGTGTGTGTGTGTGTGTGTGTGTGTGTGTGTGTGTGTGTGTGTGTCTTGTGTGGAGTCCTACAGCTTATTGTCAGTTACATTTAGAGGAACTCGTGGTTGTGGCATACTCGTACTTTGACCAACTCTGTGATGTAGACGTCACCATTCTTGGGCTTTTTGAATGAGTTCACTTTGGCTTTTTCCTCGACTCTCACTGTTCTTGTATCTTAGCTGATATCCAGGCATTCCCATTGTATTGCCCCCAACCGAATGACTAGGGTGATTTTTAAACTGCAGCTTTATCACAGTAGTACAATAAAGAAACAATCCCAAAGAAGCTTTTGTATAAACTTCACAAAACTGTTGTTTTTATAAACCGTTGGCATTTCATCTCAATACACTACGGCAAAAGGTGTCATTTTTTTAAAAAAAAAACCTGCGAGAATTCAAACTTAATAGACAAGATGAGTGATGTGTATCTGCTACTTCCAAATTATTTAATTAATATTTAATATTTAAGTATCACAGGATAAGTGTGATTTTTATGTTTTACTGGTGTTCCTTGAGATCCCTTCCATAACCTCAGCTTTCTACATTTACATCTGTTTTGTCTCTAAGAGTTAAATCAGAAGAAGCAACGTTTGGGACTTGATCTTTAAAGTCTGTGAAGATTATTTCACAACTTTTCATTTTTATTTACAGCATTAAATAAAAAAAAATCATGCAGCTACCCGAAAATGACATTTATTGGTTTCTCTCGTGAAGGACGACCTCATAATCCCATATTGTAGCTTCAAGTGTGTGTAGAGATGTGATTGTGCTCCCGCCTCACGATGCTTTATCTCCTCTGTTGTAGCTCAGACATGAGTGGGGCCAGTAACACACTGGCGAGAGAGTTCCTGACCGACGTGCATCAGCTGTGCAGCGCGGTGGCCCAGAGAGCGGAGGCCCGGGAGGAAGATGAGGAGGAGAGCCACATGGTGGCTCTGGGAGAGTACCTGGTCCGGGGGCGGGGCTTCCTGTTGCTCAGCACCCTGGACTCCATCATTGACCAGGTGAGGCCACGAATGACTCGTCATGAAAAACGTCCATACTGTTCACTCAGGATGAGCCTTCTTCATTCCCTCGAGACCGCGTCATACAGTATGAGCAACTATAGGTTCAGCAGGGGGATGAGAGGGGGGGGGGGGTTCAGCTATTGTCACAAATTTATGTAAATGCCATTAATGTAGTTCAATTCATCAATATTCACACTCGGCTTCAGGCCGCAGCTTTTAGTTTCAGATTCTCCCTCATATTTCTTAAATCAATCTATTAAAATTTTCATGCAGCTGTTTAATATCAGCAGGACAAATTCAAATTTCCTCACATAAGCCTATGCAACCGATGCTGCGATTTATCTTATTCATCAAAAGGAAATTCCAACTAGAGTTAGCAAAAGAGATCCAGTGTAATGCTAACACACGCTAAAAGACGCAAGGATTATACTAACATAACATCAGACAGGCATCAGATGGTGAGATTATAGAGGCATTTTATGATCATGGTGCAATAAAACCCATCAGTGTATATTTATAGTTAAAACAAATTCACTGGATTTAACTTCACTTCAATGTCTTTTTAATACCCTGCTGGTATTTCATTTGTCACATTAGGAGATGCTTATAGCTAAACTCATCACTTTGCCCACTTTGATTGATAGTTTTACCCCCACGTGGACAATATTGTCCCCGTATTTGTTTCGTGGCCAGTCAGGCTGCCTCTCTACATCTGTGGCCGGTGTTACTAAAGTTTGCAGAGGGTCATATCTATAAAAGAAATGAGCGCTGCTTTGCCCAAAAGTTGTTTGATTTTCCGATTTGATTGCAGAGAGTTGGTGTCTACGTTCTGCTGCTGTTGCACGTTGACGCTGATATGCAAATTAATTTAGAACAGCTGACAGCAGGATTGTTTAACTATGCATCTTTTAATCAGATAATACACTCGGGCTGTACCAAATAATTGCAGATAAAGATCAGGCTACACTAATGTTATTGGTATTGTACTAATGTTATTGGTATTGTACTAATTGTATAATTAGATTCCAGTGTCGGCTGTGTAGGTTTGTTTCTGACTTATGTGAGCCAAACATATACGATAACTAGTATTGAAAAAAAAGATGGCTGCAATTGTAACCAAAACTCACAACATGTTTTTATCTAATAAAATTTTCTGCTTCAATCAATATTTTTGGGCGTTTTTTAACCTTTTAAAAACAATGTTTTCACTGCGGTCAGAAAACTGTTTGCTCTCCAATGCGCTGCAAATATCTTGACAACCATTCGAAGCTTAATTCGAAAACCTCTATATCTCAAATCTCATACAGCCCTTTTGCCCCTTTTGATTTCAAGACACTAAACCCTGTTGTTATACCAACACATGGACATTATTGTCTCTATATTTGTTAAGTTGCCAATCAGGTTGCCTTTCTACGTCTGTGGCTGGTGTTACAAAGGTCGGTCATACCTAAAGAGAAACTGCATTTCCCAGAAGTTGTTTGATTTTCTGATTGATTGCAGAAAGTTGTTCCTTTGTTCTGCTGCTGTTGCACACAGGATGTTGACGCTGATATGCAAATCCATTTTAAACAGTTAACAGCACTAAATAGTGATGTTTTTAATCATAAAATATACAAAATATATTTGTATTACTCTCTTTTAAAATGGGTTTCACAGATGTGGTTTGGTGGGAACACTGTACCGTGAAGGGCAAAGGGCAATCTGTTTGTTGTCACCTATCTACAGCAGTGAGTTGTGAGCACTTTATTTAGCTGCTGGTGTTAAGTGATAGGAACGGCTTCACAGAAGCAGGTATTGTTTGCTCTGTTAACTGGCACCAGGCTCTGACAGAGCCCAGTGTTTCGTGGCGACATTGGACTCGCTGTGTTTGCGTATCAATCTTATCTGCGAGTGTTTTTGAGTCGAGTAACAATTTAGTAGACGCTCCCGTCCAGGGGGAATTATGCAGCTTTCACATGACGAGTGCAGCGCTGCACATAAAGGGTCAGAAACCGTGACAAAGTCTGAAAACATATGACCTCTGAGTGTTGTGGTTCGGTGTTTTTTCCTTCAACACCTCCCTGCGTCAGAGATGATGCTGAGTCGAATGTCAGCGTACATAAATCATGATGGTTAAATGAGGTTTTAAGTGCTTTGATGGCGTTGGATGTGAATGCACAGGCTAAGTACTCACAAATGTCAGTGCGACAGTGTCACGGCCACTGAGGCGGACGGATAAAGTAATTATAGTATTCAGACAATCCATCGGCCTTTTCGATATAATGTAAATTGTGATCTGTTCTGAAAAGGTTCTCTCGGCCGCGGAGTGAAAGTTTTCGATCACCAAGTTGAGTTATTTTTGCCGCCAAACAGTCTTTTCAATAAGGAGTTTATAATCCTCTGACTTGGAAGTAACAAATGCACCATTGAATGAGATATTATAAACGTGATGAATGTGACCCTGTGTGTCGGCATCATCAGTATTGTTCGCATCCTTCGGCTAATTTCACACACATTCATTATATGTTCTCCGGTAATGGGCGCCTTCAGTACCGAATCGTGATGCATTCATGTGTTAGTGCTTTAATACGAGCTACAGCTGTGTGCGTCAGCTGGAAGGAGTCGAGCCTTTAGTGGCAATCGGGGTCAGGCACTTTTATAAACATTTATTTATTCGTGGTATGCAAGAACTTGGGCTTTGGAAACCAGTGGTTTGAAATCATAAATCTTGTGTCTGAATTAAGAAGAAAATGTGTTGTGAGCTGGGTGAATACTCCCACCATGTGCCACCTGGTCGATTTAGTTTCACACTGTTTCAATGACTCAAGTCTGTCTCAGTAAGGTTTCCCTTATGTAAGACTCTTAGTCATTGCATTAGTAAAACTATTCCACACATAACCAGTATTCATTCCTGTAGTCATGTTTAAACACGACATGAAATAAAATTGGCTATAATTTATTTTTTATGTGAATGTCAGGGATATATGTTGATGCATATTTAAGTGTCAAATGTCAGGCAACTGTCATCTCAGGGTGCATCATCAACTGAATCATTTGAAAGGCAAATGCGTAGCGACGACCAGATGAAAAGCATCAGAGGTGGAGACGCACCAATCAATCTCCCAGGTTGATATGAGGGCCGATTTGAGCTTTTTTAAAGATATCATATCAGTGTACAGAAACGCCAAGCTAGGTTTGAGGTCATTTGTGTAATGACATGTCGCATAGTTTATTTTGACACTGTAAAATGTCCTGCTCAGAATGTAGGGATGCCATGCAACTTGAGTTTGATTGCAGCTGGTAGACTTTAATTGCCTCTTTTTAAAATGATAAGGGCTATTGGTCAATACATCGCCATCAGATACCGATATCGGTACAGCATTAGCTTCACAAATCCAATATTGGCCGGGCTCTAGTTTGAGTATGAAACAAAAAGTCCTACTTGATTAGTGAGTTAAAAATTGGTAACTCTAAAACTAAACACCACAAAAGTGACTGACCCGTTCCGTTACCTTGGAGAAACTGCACAACATATAATGAATTAATGCTGCGTGTATTATACAGTGAATAGAAAATACTTCAATCTACAATCTTGTAAAATCAGCAAGCTGATCATTTGTAATTCACACATGAAGGAGTAGGTTTTTTTTTTTTTTTTTTTTAATTAACACATGATGGAGTTGGTTCTCTCTCTGCTGTGAGGTATGCCCCGGATAGACATGAGATCCCCCAGGTCTTGGAAGTAAGGCCGTCATGTAGTTGCTACATTGCTCCCGGACACATTTCCCTGAAAACTAACTAACTAACTAACCAGCAAACTAAACGCACACAAATAAACACCTAAATCCTGGAAGAGAAAACGTTTTAATTAAACAGTTAAATATAAATATCACAGTTGCAGTTGAATTCAGATTGAAAGCTTATCTCAAAGGAGCTAAATTCTCTTTGTTGAAAGTGGTGAAACACAAAGGGACATTTGTACCGAGCTGGTCTTGATGGGAGTGTCTGGGTGTGACTTCAGAGTGTGACCAGAGGGAGAGGGGCAGGCAAACTTTCTAGGTAATCTCAGTTTGTTTTGTTTCCCTCTCAGGAACTGACCTGCCGGGAGGAGCTGCTCACTCTGCTGCTGTCTCTGCTCCCACTGGTCTGGAAGATCCCTGTGCAGGAGGAAAAAGCCCCAGGTCAGTATTACCACATATACTATGTACTAATGCTAATACATGTAATACTCTATCGCTTGTTCACCTTAATGTTGATTTTAACAGCACATTCCTAACACTGCCCAGCTGTAATTGCACACGTGTGACTATCTCTTATTCCTGGTTTGTAACGAATGACTTCAATTTACATACTTCATGTTATGAGTGTAAAATTTGCCGTGCATTTCAGTTCTCTGTGATGTGCAAACTGTACAGTCATATCGGTCATATATATAAATGCTTACTGCATTTCATGGGCTAGAAATGTTCTCTAGCTTTGTTTAGTTATGTATTATGTCTTTTACATAATCCTTTGCCAATTATTAAGATTAAGCCATGTTTCGGCATTAGCTTTGGTGGGTTTATGTGAAGTCAGTGGAATGTGTGCACATTGCTTTTGACTGCTAATAGCGTCTGATCTTATCAAGCGACTCATTTTTTTACGTATTTTACTTGCTTCACAGTGCAAACAGTGTACTGTGCTCATTTGGTGATGGAGGGATTGTGATTGATCTTGTCTGTATTACGTTGAATCTTACAAACACAAGCAGCCAGTCACACAACAGGAGAAGATTAGTGGCTGCAGAGGCGTGTGACCTCAGGATGACACTGGTATTTAGTACAGGACTGCTGATCCTAGCTAACATGGACCCGAGACATTTTTACTTTAATTAATTCCTACTCACTGAGTGTGTTTTAACAAACACAGAATGGCTGTTGACATGCAGCTGAGTTTTATGTTACTCATCTTACAAAATGAAAATGGAGTCTCGGTTCGTCTCAATGTGACACGCGTGTCATTAATCCTTTATCACTTCAGCAGTATTCAACTAAACTAATTCGACTAAAAAAAATAACAGTATTTATTTCTCGAGTCGTTCTTCGTGAATGTCCAGAATGCAACTGACAGATTTTCTTTATGCTGACAGATTTCACCCTGCCGTCCCTACTGGAGGTATTCCTGAGCCGGGAGGTGAAGGCCGCCCCTCTCAGAGCAGGACAGAAGGCTGCGTCAGATGAACAGAACTCTGGGAAGAGGTCCCGTGTCGGCAGTGGCACCTGGAAGTCACGGAGGTCACGCAGAACAGCGCAGAGATACTCTGTGAAGGATGCTCGGAAGTCCCAGGTTTCTACCTCAGATTCAGAAGCCAACCCCGAAGACAAAGCTGCCCCAGGCCCCGGTGGTGCGAGGAGCCGGAGGTCACATGGCTCCACCATCCGGGTAAGCTGTCAGCATCACCGCTCAGAGGCCTCGCAGTTAACGTCCACCGCCACTGCCGCCGCAGAAACCATGAGTGCACCATACCCACACCCCCGAGCCCCTGGCTCCCAGATGGTGGACACCGAAACCCTAACCGACCCAGCTGCAATATCAATTTTCAACCGCATGGAAAACTCGCCCTTTGATCTCTGCCATGTGTTGCTTTCCCTGCTGGAGAAGGTCTGTAAGTTCGACATGAGCATCAACCACAACCCTGGCCTGGCAGTCAGTGTCGTACCTACTCTCACTGAAATCCTGACTGAGTTTGGAGACTGCTGTGGTCCAGGGGGAGGCGGCGGGGGGGGAACGGGGGCAGAGGAGCTTGCTGGAGGCTGGACTGAAGAGCCCATTGCACTGGTCCAGAGGATGCTTCTACGCACCATCCTGCACTTGATGTCGGTGGACGTGAGTCAGAGTGAAACCCTCCCAGACAGCCTGAGACGCAGCCTGACAGACCTGCTGAGAGCCACCCTCAAAATCCGGAGCTGCTTGGACAGACAGAGTGACCCGTTTGCTCCTCGGCCTAAGAAGACCCTGCAGGAGGTCCAGGATGACTTTTCGTTCTCCCGCTATCGCCACAGGGCGCTACTGCTGCCAGAGCTTCTGGAAGGAGTACTACAAGTGCTGCTGGGTTGCCTGCAGGCTTCCACACCCAACCCCTTTTTCTTTAGCCAGGCACTGGAGCTCATCCACGAGTTTGTCCAGCACCGTGGCCTGGAGCTGTTTGAGGCCACAGTGCTGCGGCTGGAGGGACTCGGCAGGGCCAGGGATTCTGAAGTAGGGGGTGAGGTTTCAGAGAGGCTACGATGTCTCATTGCAGGAATCTTTAAGATCATCAGTGCTGTCAAGAAGGCAAAGTCAGAGCAGCTGCATCAATCCGTGTGCGCCAGACGGAGGCACCGTCGCTGTGAATATTCCCACTTCCTGCATCACCACAGAGACCTGTCGGGTTTGCCCGTCTCTGCCTTCAAGCAGGCGGCCAGGCGCAACCCCTTTGAAGAGGACGGAGAAGGCAAGGAAGGGATGGATGGTGATGCAGTGCGTTACCCTGAGCGCTGCTGCTGCCTGGCTGCCTGTGCTCACCAATGTCTGCGTCTCTTGCAGCGATTGTCCCCCAGTGGGCCAGCCGTGTTGCAGGTACTGGCCGGGGTGCAGGCTGTTGGAATCTGCTGCTGTATGGACCCCTGCTCAGTCGTAGGACCCCTGCTGCATGCCTTCCAAGCTCCAGGTCTGCGTAGTTACCAGTCTCATGTTCTCAGTGTCCTGGGCAGACTGATCCTAGACCAGCTCGGCGGGGGACAACCCTCAGAGAAAGCCAAGCTGGCCTCCTGTAACATCTGCACCCTGGACAGCAGCCAGCTGCCGGGCCTGGAGGAGACGCTGCAGCACGGGGAACCTTCAGCCGTTTCCACCAGTCAGTGCTACCGCTCGCAGGGTATTCTACCAAGCGGAGGTGGGGAAGAAGACATGCTGTGGAAGTGGAACGCTCTGGAGGCCTATCAGGAGCTGGTGTTTGGTGAGGACTGGCAGCTGAGCCAGCAGATAGCCGGCCATGTGTGCCACCTGACCTTGCGGGGCAATGCTATAGTGCAGTGGCAGCTCTACACACACATCTTCAACCCTGTGCTGCAGAGAGGGGTAGAGCTGGCCCACCATGCCCAGCAGCTCGGGGTTTCCACCGTCTGTTCTCAAGTCTGCAGCTATCACACACAGTGCCTGCCCGTGGAGGTGCTACTCATTTACCTGCAAACGTTACCCGCCCTTCTCAAATCAAGGTGAGCGGCTTTGCATTTTTCTTGAGTCCTACTTTTCCTCGGTCATCTGTCTTTTCTCAGAGGTGGTTTTAGTCAGTGTGAGTTTGAGTGTTCCCTGTAGCATCGGACAGCATTTCAGGATTCTGCCAAAGATGTTTTTAATTGTTTTTTTCTATGAGGTAGAAAGATGTGCAGCTGCAAGCTGTTCTTGAGTTAAGTAAATGTGCGGAAGCATCAATAACACTTTATTTTGTTTTGACTAATTGTCATTACTTTAATGAGACGCAGGTGGATGTTTTTGAAAAATGTTTTGGCAGCTTTCTCACTCAAGAAAAGGATTCTGCTCCTTTTTTTTTTATACGAACACATAAAGCAAATATAATGAGCCGGCTCAAAGTAGACACCAAATCCACTTGGGCATTGTTTGTCATTAGATCTGTCTATCCAGGTCATTGCTAATAGATGCTAATCAATAATTTATTACAGCTTTGTGTACTGAGTGACAGATGGCAGATTAGTGACTGTTTATGTAACACTGTGACGAGTACAAGCAGATGCTTGTGGTATTTGTCCAGACACATTTAACAAATTGAATAGGTATAATACTCTATTAATTAGTTTTTACTTTGGGGTTTATTATCAGTTGACTATTGAGTTCTCAGCTTTGAGACATTTAAGAAACATGCAGGTTGTTAAACACTGAATTGTCCGTATGTGTGAATGTGTTGTTCTGCCTGCGTGTTGAACACGGTGACCTGTCTCGGTTATATACCAGCTCCTGCCCAATGCATGCTGGGAGAGGCTGAATCCCCATGCAACCCTTAACAGGATCAGTGTGAATGGAAAATGGATGGATGGGTGCTTTGAGGCGGTCTGCCAGCGGTGGGCGTATAGGTTTCCATATTAAAATTCCGAGTATGTCATTCTGCTCTCTGAAGGTTTGACTGGCATTCAAAGTGTTTGTCATCTGAGCCTTTTCAAAAGACACTGTAGAGACAATAGTATGTCCTTTTTGCTTATGAAAGCACAGACAAGTTTTATATTCGGATAAATCTACCTTTTTATGAGGAGGATTTTCTTAAAAAAACAAAGTATAGACTGATATCACTTCTGACCTACTAGAAGTGTGTGGCACTTTCTGTATCTGCAGAGGCTCTGCACCCCTCAGCCTGTATTTTCTCATTTTGCTGTGTTCAGGCTGTTTCTCAAGGCGTCACCCTCTATAAAAACCTAGCGAGCAGGCGCCAGATCGCAAGCATCCAAGTGGAGTCTGAGAAAATAATTATATAGTGAGGCAAAAACGTTCTAAAACGAGAGTGAATCTGAGGTTGTCTTTGACCCGCTGACGAGCACCCTGACTCTCTTTGACACGCTGGCAACAGTAATCCAGCCCTACAGTTTGTGAGGGGAAAAAACTATATTGGCTTTTAAGTTGAGACCACTTACTGTTGCTAAACAAGTGTAATGTCTCTTTATTCTTTATTGTTCTAAACAGCTCTAAGAATTCCACTTAATGCAGCTTTTACAGTATATTTAACACATTTAGATTAAGTCTGTTTTATCACGATTGTACAACTTTATTGAGACTTCAGGTTGCAGCACACAAGGTGAATACAACAGCGGTTGCTCAACTGTAGCGTACAACTGGTCTGATGAATATAAATAACTTGTTTTTGAACATTGGCAAACAAATTGCAATATTTACAACACAGCAAGACTTGTAGAACAATGCTTACTGAACTACTGCTTCTGTACATATGTATGTTCAATCACTAGGTTAGAATATATGGGACAATTACATCTTTTATAACCGTTCCATCTCCGCCTTCTCCCAAACTGGTAAATACAAGTCAGCTGTTTAAAATGTCTCCAAACAGAAGATTCATCATAATCAAGGTGCTTTTTTTTTTTAGCCCAAATATCTCTGGGCTCAGTAGCATACCGTGTATGTGACATTAACCTGGCCTTATCTCCACACGAGCCTGAAGGAATAACTTCGTGCCATGTTCAAATTATTGTTAGTGAGTACAAGGATAGGAGAAAGTGAGGTAAATAAGGATTTGCACCGACAGTGTATTCAAACATTTACACCGTTTTTTTTTTTTTTGCCCTCTTTGGCTAAATCCATGTGGATTCTGGTAGTTTGGGGAAAATGCTCAGATAATGAGAGTTAAATTGTAAAGTGTTTGGGTGACTCGCATACTTCAGGAATTTAATTGAATGGCAAAGGTTAAGATGACGATGAGAGTATCTTTTTAAAGTTTGGGTGATCTTATCCTGCACACTAATTGGCTTAACTAATGCAACAGAAGTACAGAAGCTACAGTGTACGGATTGATTTCGAAGCATGCTGTTGCAAGATGACCTAAAAGACCGTAAATGGTCTCAAAGCTGCACATCCTCCGACATCTAACCTGCCTCTTTATCAGCTTGCACCGGTCCTGTGGCTCTCCGCATTACAGAACACCACATTACATATTCAGGCTAATGCATAGTCATTCTGATGAACTTGCACACCACTAATGAAAAGAGGAAATGTTCTGAAAAGGGCAGAATTAATCGACTCTACATTGATTTGGAGGAAGACTGGAGAGATGGTTTGAATTGGAGAAGGTTATTATTTATTAAATTCACATATTTCATGCACTGAGCTCAGCTTTTAATTGAACATCTGTTTCAGTTCCTTAACATCCTGCGTAAACAATCCCATGCTGAGATGAAAGTGTTCTTATTTTCAGTGTATAATGTCATCACATCTCCTCGGAGAGTTCTCTCTCTTACCAACTGTGGATTTAACCTTCACGCAGAGGTGACACATTATTCTTTATGGTAATTTACCCTACATTTTACGAGCGTAATTTATTATTTAGCACTCCCTCGATAGCCTGCGTTTACCAGTAGAAGACACATTTAAAAGGGTAAAATGTCAGCTTTGTTTTGCTCAATAAACGTGTGATATGATAACGACACAATGCGACGGAAATGTGTCTTTGTGGCTCGGTAAGAGATACGTGCAACAAACAAAAAAACCCCCATTAGATAAAAAAGCAAATGCAGTGTATGAAGTGGGAACTTTCCAGATACAGCAGGTGTGTTCATAAGCAACGTAAGCGCGTAGTGTCCTTCACAGTTCATTTGTCATGTTAATAGAAGTTGAGTAATATATTTAAAGTTGTTGTTGTTGTTGTGCCTTGGGGGAAATTATATCTGCAACCCGATGGGAGGAAATGAAATCAGTGAAGGAAGGAGTGTGACTGTGTGGTGGCAGTGGCTCTGCCTCTGATTGACTAGTTGCAGAGTTTGTTAGATTAGACTGAGTGCCGCTATTTATTTTAATTGCTGGGAGAGTTTAAAAGTCTACTCTTTCTGTCACCGTATGAATCCCTTCCTTGACCAATGAGAGGTACATGCAAAGCTATGTTCTTCCTGGGGCTAATTTTTAACTAAATGAATGGCATAGATAGATAGATAGATAGATACTTTATTAATCCCGCAAGGGGACATTCTTTCAGTACAGCAGCATTTTTACATAAGAAAAGAAAAAAGTTTTACATAAGAAAAGAACAATATATACAAATAGAATAGAATAATAAGAAGAAAATAAGAAAAATGCACAATGTATACAACAAATAGAATAATAATATTAAATTAACTAACAAAACGAAACAGTAGTGCAAGATGTAGCCAACAACAAACAAAGGTGCTATAAAAATAGTGTATTAAAGTGTTGAATTATAAGTCTTGCTGACTGTCTGTATTCAGTTTGTGTAATGTTTATGTCCATTTTCTGTTTCACTAATGCTGATTTTGTAATATCTCCTGTTTCAGGGTGATCAGAGACCTTTTCGTCAGTTGCAACGGGCTCAACCAGGTGACGGAGCTCGTCTACCTGGACCAGACACGCGCTTTGGCCTTGAAGGTGTTTGAGACTCTGATAATAGGCGTTGGACACCAGCAGGCCGATGGGGTGCTCCAGGAGCTGGAGAGTGTTGACGCTGAAGAAAGGGAGGCCGTCTTGGGCCTGGCTGAGGAACTGGGCTCCCGAGGGGCTGGAGAGGGCCCACAGAGCCTTAGTAAGTTCTACGAAGGCCTAAAGGAGGCGTGTCCACGTCACAAGAACCGGAGCGGGCAGGGTCGTGGACCGGGACGCAGCCGAGCAGAGACCCACCTCCACGTCATCAACCTCTTCTTGTGTGTGGCCTTCCTCTGTGTCAGCAAAGAGGCCGACTCCGACCGCGACTCGGCCAACGACTCCGAGGACACTTCGGGTTACGACAGCACGGCCAGTGAACCTCTCGGCGGGCGACTGCCCTACCTGTCCCCAGATTGCGTGGCTCTGCCCTCCAAGGAGCAGTTGCGCTGCGCGGCGGATGTTTGGTCGGTGTGCCGGTGGATCTACCTGGCCAGCCCCTTGTTTCAGAGGCAGTTCTTCAGGCTCGGAGGACTGGAGGTCTGCTTGCGCCTCATGGCCATGGTCATTCAGAAACTTTCCTGTAAGACCAAGGATGGGAAAGCAAAGAAGAAGAGGGACGGTAAGGGCAAAGGCAGCCCTGAGTCCACAGCCCCGGGGGCCTCACTGGGACCGGAGGAGACAGCTCATGATTCGGCCGACGCCTTCGGCCCTTGTCCAGCTGAGGGAAAGACCAAAGATCCAGCAAAGAGGCTGGAGGAAGAGTGGCAACTACAAAGTATTCGTCTCCTTGAAGCTCTGCTGGCGATTTGTCTGCACAGTGCTAACTCGGCCCTGCAGAGGACTGAGCCTGAGCTTTCTCATCAGGTATGTACTTTAATATCCTACTGATCAATAAACTAATCCCTGAGCACATCAACCACAAAACAACTTGTATTCTGTCTCCTCCGGTCTATAGCTCCAGTCGGTGGAAGAGACTCTGTTTGAGGTGAGAGACCAGCTCTCTCGCTCGGGGGTGGTGAACTCTGACCTTGCTGTTCCTCTGTTCGACTCTCTCCTGAGAGTGGCCTTGGCAGAGGTGTCATCCTGTCCTGATCCTCCTGAGGAGAAGCCAGACAGGGTGAGTCCTGCCTTGGGAGAAACTGTGAGTGAAGTTAATGCACCTTTTTTATATTCTCAAGTTTTTTTTTGAGCAACTTGTGTACAAAGAGACAAGTTCAGGTTACAGGCAGTCAGGCTTGATTCCTCTGCAGCTGCTCTCCATGTCCAATGTTACTTTACTAATATTTTATATATCCTGCTGCACAGCCTCTCCTCAATAGAAGTTGTGTTTTTTTTTTTTTTATTCAAACTCAAACTACAAATGCTTCTTATACTAACAACTACTTCATTTTGGTTGCCTGCTACCGATGATGCAAAGTGCCATTGTACACTTTAGTTATTCACTAGCTACAGTTTTATTTGCGGCTATTTGAAAACTATCTAGTGGCCTCTGGGTTTGAGGTGCTGACCCGATGCCATTCCCCTTGTTTCCTGTGGTCTATCTCCTATCGGCTTTATAATAGGTCTCTATAAAACTGCATCTTGTTGTGTGCTACCCAATGACGCAAACTTATCTTCCAATGTGCCCGACGAGCCGCTGTCGAGGGGACAATGCGTCTTTGATTGATAAAGTTTTAATTGCTTCTTTTTTTTTTTTTTTCTCCCGGTAGAATAGAATGAAGCAGATTGTGTTCAGTCGCCACACACGGGCTTCTTTGGCTGAACGCCACGGCAAAATGTAAAGAGCAGTGGTGTTTATTGAGGAGCAAACCGTACAATGAAATGAAAATCATTTTTCCAGCCGAGTCTCGTCAAGCGTCGGGGCGGCTTCTGTGTGGCCATGTTGCTAAGCAACCGCTATCTGCCTGACGCGCAACAGAGCAGCGGACGTGCGTTATGATGGCCGTTGTTCAGACCGAGCAGCGGATGCAAACGTGAGCGAGCAGGGTCTCATTTTGAAACTCAAACAGGTCCCTGATGGTACTTTGTTTCAAAGATTTTTACATGTTAATATATAAAGTTCCTCAGACATAGTCCTCATGAACATATAAAGATTAACTCTGTTGAAATACATCCCACGTGTCCTTGAGTCACCGCAACTTCCGCCTTCTTAATAGCGTCACTAGTAATGGAGGATACGTTAATGAATAGTTCTCAAGACCATATATGGTTAGGACCAGACATGTAACTGCTTTTATTTGGTCCGGGAAGTGAGACAAATACAAAAAAAAACATTCTAAAATGACAATTATTTTTTCTGGCTTCCGGCCGCTCACTGAAAGGACTTCCCGCTGGTAGTCGTTGCCTCCTCTCTCACAGCCTCAGATGTGTTTTTCACAAGTCTTAAAATGCCTGTCTGACTAAGCCTGTTCCAACACAGGAGGATTTAGCTTTTTATATAATAGATTTACCTATTTCCTAAGAGCTTAGTTATTTCTCAGTGAGCCCAGCAGAGTGTGATGCTCACTTAACCATAACTAGTGTGTGCTATGAAGCTCCAAGATTAGTCTTCCACCACAAAGTTTGTCCACTGCAGGACTATTCTTTTGAAATGTTCACTTCAGCTGCAATTGAATATCAAAGCTGCAGAGGTGTGTGTTACAGTAAGCCTCTTCTTTGAACTAGTGAATGGTTTAGAGTTCGTCTGCTTGTGTGTGTGTGTGTGTGTGTGTGTGTGTGTGTGTGTGTGTGTGTGTGTGTGTGTGTGTATGTGTGTGTGTGTGTGTGCATGTGTGCCTACGTGCACATATGATGACTGACTGTTCACGTCAAGGCACTGGGCTGTGCGAGTGCCCTGCAAATCAGCTGATATTTGTCTCATGACCAAAATCATGTACTTTTTTTTCTTCTTTTTCTTCTTCCTCATCACTTGAAAACATTTTTGTTTGCTATTTATTTGCTGTATTAGTGATTGGACCTCTGTTTGTCATGCTTAATATATTTCAGCACAACATATTTATTTTTTAACCACATTGGGTAAGCTGTTGCGAAATACTATTTATCTTACCAACAGCTTGACCAGGCGACGATTTTGTTGTATTTAGATTGTGAGGGATTAGAATTCAAGACTTTTTTTTTTCTTGCCTCCCCTCCTCTTTCGTTCTTCCTCTTCCCCTCTCACTCCGTTTCCACCAGAAGCTGCAGGTGGTTCCAGCCGGCGATCTGTCTGAGGAGGTGGACGAGGTGCAGAGCTGTGGCGTTAAGCCCCCGGGGGAGGAGGAGGGCTACGACGCCGACAGCGAAAGCAACCCTGAGGACATGGCCAAGCAGGAAGAGGGTAGGTCCACGCTGGCTGTCGAACCAAACACACACACACACACACACACACACACACATACACACACACACACACACACACACACACACACACACACACAGACACACACACTCCTCCTTTTTAATAATCCACAGCTACTGCACACACCTGACTGCTCCTACTGATAGTGTCCCAGGCTGGTTAAAGGCTACTTGTGTTGTTCGCTTTACTTTTTTAGTCTTCCTCTGCAGATTTATTTCACTCTTTTTTTTTTAATTTTATTTTTACTTCCCTGGGATTATTTTAAGAACGCTTTAAATCTCCTTTTCTGAATGCACTCCGCCTTCTGCAACATTTGTTTTTGTTTGCGATAAATGTCAACAGACTAATCTTGATGGATCGAGAAGTCTCAACCTCTAAACCTGCTGATTTATAACCTCGGGGAAATCTTGCTTCTCCCAAATGTTGAATTGATCCCTCAACGCATTTGTTGAATTATTATTTATTGATGCATTTCCGTGCATTTACTGGAGGATTTTGCGTTTTGAAAAGCGTCGTGGTTTTTTTGAATAAATTTGCAGCGTAAAAACACACATCCTCCTTTTGGTTTGCCGTGGAGGATGTTTCTCAATTACAAGTGGCTAGTTTTTTCGTGCGCACGTATGACAGAGCAGAAACAGGCCTGAGTACTTTATTCCCTTCACAACAGCCTCTTGTGTTAGCTGTGTCTCTCCACTCTGGTCTCACCGGTTAAGAACGTGGCCTCATTACAGCCTTTTCCCTTTTTCATCCCCTCAGAATACAATCATTGTTTTACGTTTTACAACTGCAGGCAACTACACTCCGTGGCCTCATGAGCTGGATCTTGTGACTTTAAGTCCTCATCAAATGGAGACTTTAACTTCCTGGAAATCGTATTCGTCCTGGAAAACAGTGAATCCGAAAGGGAGAATTAGCCGCCTTTTTTATGGATGTTTAATCAGTGCTGACGGGGAATGTGGTCCACCGAAGAACAACATTTCCCAGTGCTTGCTATATTGACCAAGAAAGCTGATCTCTCCTTCTGCTAAGCAGTGCAAGCCGTGCCTACATGTACCAGGATGCTTTGTGCGCAAAATAAATAAACAAAATAAATAAACAAAATGCCAATGAAGGAGATGCAACCGTACGCCTTCTGAATTCAAGTTTCTCTTTTACACCGCACACAGACAGGCTTAATTGCCTTTGTTAACGTATCATAAAACACAGTCTCCTTTTCAAAAATACTTTTTTTCCCCAAAAAACATTTGTGTGTGTTTGCCAGTGTGTGGTTTAGTAATGGTGCTTTAAAAGAAAAGTCTAGTATTCATTCTTTCAGAGGGGTTTTGCTTGATTGACAGGTGTCTTAATCTGTCACAGACAACTGTGACATCGTGAAATGTTTTTTTTTTTTTAATTAAATGCAAACTGGTGGTTTGTTGCAATTCGATTTAACTTCGGACACAAGCTACACATTTTATCACAAAATGTTATTAAGGGCTGGCAGCCTGTGTGTGACTTTTAGTTTATATTCACAGACGGCAGTATATTTCATATCTGGAGTGTTAGATGGAGGCAGACTGTGTGGCTGTGCATAGGGAGGGAGAGCGAGCTTCATTAATAACAGGAGGTCCCAGAAGCTGTGGGAGAGCCTGCAGGGCTGCTCCCCTGTAAATCATGAGGGGGGGACTCCTCTGCTGCTCCTCTGCTGCTGAGCACAGGACTGAGGCTAATTCATTTTATGTGCTGCCTTCAAGATGGGGAGGATGGAGCTGAAGCAAGCAATGCCTGTGGATTGTGAAAGATGTTTAGGAAACAGCAAGAGGTTCACCGTCCCTCCATGTCCGTGTGCACGTCTCTTCTTGTGTCTCTGATCGTGTGTGTGTGTGTGTGTGTGTGTGTGTGTGTGTGTGGTGGTTCTCTCAGGAGTGAAGGTGGAGTCTGCTGCGCTGCATGAGTTCGTGGCGGTGGGCGACGGGCCCAGGGGGGGCTTGCTGCTCTTCCCAGAGATCTGCACGATGGAGCTGAAGCTGCTGGCCACGGGCTCCCCGGACCTGGAGGTTCTGAGCCATGTGTTTCACAGCCTGCTGGGCGCGGTACACGCCAACCACCGCAACGCTGCCTTGCTCTACGACCAGGTCAGACTTCTTCTCTGCACTACTCTTAACTGTGTTTGTCCTTTCTTTTCTCCTCTGCTGTGCTCTGAGGAATATGAATATGACTGACTCCTGTTCCTCCTGTTCCGCACAGGGAGGAGTCAAAACCATCCTGTCTGGCTTTCACAACATCCTCAGCCAAACAGACCCCTCCTTTACAGGTTTGTTATTTCTTCTGGCTTATTTTTATCTTTATATGACAGTGTAGGATATTATTCATGTGTGACATCTAAGGGGAAAAAATAGTCCCCACCCAGTTTACTGCTCCCCTCCCCCTGCTGTTGACATTTCGACTGGGTCCTCAGGGTTCAAATGTCATACTCAGTCTGAATAATTTTAGTAATTCTTGGGAAAATCGGTACCCAATATATAGATTTTTATATAGCAAATTTATGTTTGTCTTATTTAGTATTGTAAGATATTGTCACACGTCTGTGACCTTTTTGTTTGATATTTTTTGCTGAGTGCAAAGCAGGCAGTGATGCTGTTGTTTTTGTTTTTGCCTGTGGCGCTCTGGTTCATGCCCAAGTAAATAAAAACTGTTTACGTAATCTGCTCTTCATTGGTCTACATTCAGATTGCCAGACTGTGCTAGTGGAGCTGCTGGTTGCCATGGTGAGCCAGCAAATCACAGCGGAGGAACTGGCTCTATTGATTCGCCTCTTCCTGGAGAAGACCCCACCTACTGTAAATAGCAAACTCTATCAGTCACTCAGCAATATACTGTTAGCTTACGCTTGGGGTGTTGACGCTGATAGCGTATTATCACACTGTCTGCACGTTTCTTTTTTCAGCAGGAACAAAAACAAAAAAAAAAATTTACGACGCACTTCCTGACTTCCTCACACTTCTATTCTCACTTCCTGGTTCTGTAACACTCATCAACACATAATGCTTCGTTGGGCACACTTCATTCTATCTACAATAAACACCAACGTGCGCAGAACAGATGTGATGCTACAATTTATTACCACGTAGCGGTCGGTGTCGGCAGCAGACGACATTAATAAGCTGCCTTTGAGAAGCAGGTTCCCAAAAGGGAAGAGAGGGGTTTATTTTTAAGTATGTGAACAAAATGACATGTGACCTTTTAGTTTCCGTCAATGAAAATGAGACATTTCAGTGACTATAGTTGCCACTTATGATTCTTTTTACTTTTTTTTTTTAATACTGCTTCAGAGGATTTTCTATTTTAAAAACTATGTTTTGATGCATTTTATCAAGACTCTCAGGGTGACCACAGGTTTAATGCTGAGCTATTTTAGATGGATCCCACTGTTATAGCAAATAAACTGCTTAGTAATGCGTGTATCTGTTTATTTTCTTAATTTGCTTCACTTTATTTAGGCACAAATAGATCTAGTGTTTTCAGATAAGATAAGATAAGATGTCCTCCGCAAGGGGAAATTTGCAGGATCACTGCAGCAAAGTTAAAGTGCACACAAGATACATAGTAAAAGAAACACAAGTATTATAAATAAGCAAATACGCATTAAACAGTAGTAAACTGTAGTAAAAAGACAGTAAATTGAAATGAAATAAATTATGAAAATCTGAAATGATAGACTGTCCTTCTCACTCCCCGTTTACTTCGTCACCTGCAGGAGATTTTACTGAAAGGCATCCGACAAATCGTTGAGGCCAACGTGAATATAGAACCTCTTCACTTCCTGTCCTTTCCAATAACCCTCGGGGCTGCGACCCCAGGAGGGGTGTCCGCTGGCTCCAGACAGAACGGGGCTGCCGGAGGGAAAAGTGTCGGTTTGCTCTGGAAGGCCAAACTGTCTCCTGGGCGCAGGGAGGGTGATGCCGAGTACGGGCCGAGCCACCTCCGGTCCTCTCCCTGGCACATTGCTCCCCTCCACTTGCCCCTCGTGGGGCAGAATTGCTGGCCCCACATGGCCAGCGGCTTCAGTGCCTCTATGTGGCTGAGAGTGGCGCAGCAGGAGAAGGAGGATGGGGAGAAAGACAAGGGTGAGACACAGATCCTTCAACCTACAACTTTTTATGCCTGAAGTCTATAAATAAGTGAACTTTTTTTGAGGTTCTTTTATCGTTGCTTTTCCAGAGGAGAGTAACGCTCCTGCAGCTGAGTCCCACCATGGCTCCTCTCGGGCTGGGGCGGGATTACTAGAGGACGGTCTCATTCATATTCTGTCAATGGGCTCCAAGGCACTGATGCTTCAAGTGTGGGCAGACTTCTCTACAGGCTCTCTCACATTCAGGTAAGCTCCAGCCTAGGCCACAGTCTCAAAGATGTGTGTGAAGAATGGGCTACTATTTCTCAAGTATTTGTAGTTTATGGAACCTTGAAGTACTGTAATGTGCTGTTCCTCCAGGATTTGTATAGACCCAAACGATGAGATAAAAGCAGGGCTGCTGGCGCAGGCGGACTCTGGTGAGGAGCTACTCAGAGCGGGGCAATGGCAGCACCTCGGCCTCACTTACACCCAGCAGCCAGAGGGCAAGAAGAACATCCATGGCCGTGTGGTTGTCTGGGTGTGCGGCATCAGGTGAGGAACGTGTGATAGCAAGAGTAAAGACTGTGGTGGCAGTTTAGTTTAAAATCTGGTAAATTCGTGAACAATAATCTTAATTTATCATGCTCTCTGTTTCAGGAAATGTGAGGTGTCTTTGGACTACACCCTTCCAAGAAAGTCCAGTTTATCTTCTGACAGCAACAAAACCTTCTGCATGTTGGGCCACTGCACGCCGTCCTCTGAGGACCCGTTGATGCAGAGTGGACGCTGGAGCATGGGCACCGTGCTTCTCTTCAATGGTAGGACCTCCTGTCTTCTTTATCGAGCTGGGATCACGTCTCTATGAGCGCTCGCACGCTTAATGCCAGACGGTCGCTCATCATATTGCTACATTCTTATGTGCATTCGGTTATAATCATTAATACAATTTAATCTGTTCCACCTCAGTGCTGCTCCCTGGTGGTGCATTACACTGATTACCAACTTATCTCTCATAAGCAGTATGTACTGTACGTGAATGTACAGTAATGTTTCGTGGTGCAGTTATAAAGCGTAACTAGTCTAGCGGCTGTAAACAGCTGTTGCTGGTATGATGTGTTGCCTGCTGTAGATTCTCAGCATTCTCGCGGTAGGCTAACTGAATGCTTCTCTTGTTGCCTCTAAGTGGCTGTGAATGGCTCGCCTCTCGCCTCTCTGCGATCTGAACCTAACTGATGTCTGTCCACAAGCTTAGCCTCTCTGCTAGTCGTAGCTAGCAGGTTTCTTTTGGAAAAGGACGACTGTGAGATTCATCAAAGTTTCATGGAAATAAGAAATAAAACATCAGGGTGTAGCATGGCTTCTCGCTTTGCGTCCCGTCATATGTTATTACTGCATTGGTTATTGATGGAATAATATGAATCATTTACTCATGGGGTTGATTTTCCATGTTGGATTTTCCACAATTACACGATTACTTGTAATTGTAACTCTATTTGCCTCCATATTTCAGGATCTAGAATAGGATCTGAGGAGGCCCTGTACCTTTACACCAGCGGGCCTGACCTCACCTCAATCATGCCCTGCAAGTATGGCAAGCCCAGTGGGACAGTCTCTAAGTTTGTCACTCTGGAAGGCCTGAAGTGTGAGCATGTACGGGAGCTTCTGATGAAGAATAAGGACGTGGACACAACAGCTTTGGTTGTAAGTCTTTGTTTATGTGAAGCATTAACTCAACACAAAAATTGCTCCTAAAAATGAAATAGAAGTGTTTTATTGTCACTGTTTCGCCCCAATTTCTGCATGATAGCATGCAGATTGACACTGCAGGTGAACCCTGTGCATGTACTTTGTGATCGAAGTGCTCTGTAAGCGGAGAAAATCCCTCCTATGTCCCAAATATTATTTCATTTCACGGTGTATGAGTTGTGTGCTGTTCCAATTAGCTGTCATTAATGATACTGCACAGTAAGAAGCCATTTTTCCCCAACGGAAAAAGCTATTACAGTTAAGCTGCAGCTTTTTCATTGAGACTGAAAATAGTTTTTCTCCCATTAATGCTAATGGATTTGTTGATAACTCCGCTGCATTAATGTAAGGAAGTAAGACTTAATTAATTAATAATTTCTCCTCTACATCTTTATATTTTCTGTTATGCTCTAAAAAAGTCTAACCAAGGTCCAAATCCATGCTAGATAATTGTAGCCCTAAGTTAGCTAGCCTCCTTGCTTTGGTCAAATTGAATTTCAACAAGATTTACTACCGTAAATACCTAAATATTAATAATTAAAAGTTACAGGATGACAGTTTTGCCTGAAGATAATGATTGCGTTCCTGTATAGGAGAGCTTGGCAGTAGTGTACGCTCCCAGCAGTCCTCGAGTCTACACCATCTATGAGCCTGTGATCAGACTGAAGGGTCAGGCCAAGACCGTGGTCACCCAGCGGCCCTTCAGCTCCAAGGAAGTGCAGAGTGTTTCCCTGGAGCCAAACTTTCTCAGAGCTTTCCTCCCCACTGAAACACGTGGCCTGCAGAGCGTCCTGCACGAGATCGGTGGAACAGGAAATTTTGTCTTCCTCTTCGCACAGGTAGGACGGTCTATTTTATTTATTTTTTCATAGAGCTCGAGTCCTAGCTACGTCAGAGAAGTCATAATTCCCAGTTGTTGGAATCTTTCTGGATTAGATGGATGTATTCCAGAGAGCGGAAAGGGACAGTTTGATTTAATAAACCAGAAACATTCAGTGAATTTTAAGAACAAGTCACCTCACGGCAATGTAGGAAAATGTACATCACAACGTCACATATTGATTGCATTAACTTCTGCTTGTCAACTTACACAACACAAAGAAGGAAAGGATTATATTTCCGGATCATAAATACAATGTAGTTTTACAGGTTGCTAGTTTTTTTTTATATTTAATAGTGCTGGAGTAGTTGACCAATAGAAAATGTTAAGCCAATTATTTTTGGAATTTTGAATAATCATTTAAATACATTTTCAAGCAGAAATTCCAAACATTTAATGATTCCAGATTCTCAAATCTGAGAATTTGCTGATTTTCAGTGTCTTAACAATATAGTAGGTTAATATCTTTGTTTTGGGGGATTGTGGTCGGAGAAAACATTTGATGTTGTCACCTCGGGCTCTAGGAAATTATGGTTGGCTCTCACTGATTTCTGATGTTTTATAGAACAAACAATTGATCAATTAATCAAATTAATAATTGGCAGATTCATTAATTAGGAAAATAATTGTTAGTTGCAGTCATAGAGTTAAGAAACACTTTTTTTAAGGTGCTTGATGCCATATGACCAGCACTGCAGGGAAATTTGTCTTTATTATTATTTATAAGTACTGTATATGTTTGAACCAATAAGCTACATCGCTGTGACCTAATTAATTAGGTTATAGATAGATAGATAGATAGATAGATAGATAGATAGATAGATACTTTATTAATCCCGCAAGAGGACATTTTTTCATTACAGCAGCATTTTTACATACAGGTAAGAAAAGAACAATATATACAAAAACATAGAATAGAAGAAAATAAGAAAAATGCACAATATATACAACAAATAGAATAGATTAATAATATTAAATTAATTTAACTAATAAAACAAAACAGTAGTGCAAGATGTAGCCAATACAATAAATTAGAATAGAATAATAATATTAAATTAAATTAACTAACAAAATGAAACAATAGTGCAATATGTAGCCCATTATGTGTAAGATGAGGAAGTTCATATTAGTTTTGTTGCACTTGTTACTTCTTGCCAGTAAGCATCGTAGTTTAATGTCACTTTTACAGACAACGTTTGATATTAGGCTCGTGTGTGCTTTTTTGAGAGTAGCAGGAACAGTGTGAAATAATGTTTTGGAACTCCAACCTGCATTGTTCCCATTCAGACTTTTTAGTTTTTCTCTTCTGTCCCCTTTCTGTCTCCTTTCTGTCTCCTTTCTGTCTCCTTTCTGTCTCCTTTCTGTCTCCTTTCTGTCCCTCTGTCCCTCTGTCCCTCGTCTCTGGGTCTGCTGCGTCCAGACGGTGGAGCTGAGTGACTGTGAGAAGACCCAGGCTCTGGCCCTGCAGGTGCTGCTGTCTTTGTCCAAGTTTAACCAACACCGCATCCATGAAATGGACTGTTACCATGGTTACTCCATGATCCACCAGGTCCTCATCAAGTCCAAATGCGTCGTGGGATATCATATGCTCAAAGTGAGTCACGCCGTGAACTCTCTGCCGTCTCCAGCACCCACAACCTCTGCGGTGCTTGTTTTTTAGGTGTTTTCTTTGCACCATGAATCTGATCCAGCCCAACCACACCGGTGCCTCTCTGAGCCGGTGTTGGTGACCCTGCTGTTACTTGACCCTCTGGCTGTGTCTGTAATTGAGCTGTGTGATGGCTGAGCACTGAAATGGATTCTGTCTGTCTGACTTGATGAACCACTGAGCTCCTGCAGAGTCACACAGCCCCACTGATTGCCTTTGTCACTTTAGGCTTCCACACACAGTATTTTATAGCACAGAACAGCACTGATTAGTGATATTAAACACTCATAATCATTGTAATAAAAGCAACATGCTGTGTTACAGTCGTTTGATTTAGTTTCTTTTCTATTTATGCTGCAAAAAGAATGCCAATTTCTATCTTGGCTCAGTCGAGCAGAGACCCAAAGGGCTGTGACGTTTATAACCACTGCAGTTAAGCTGGTCAAATTATACACTCTGATAAATACAGACAGGGTTGCAAATGGCAGCGGTTTTGACGGAGTGATGAACACTTATTTATTGACTCTCTGGGATTGTGTTATTTCTGGAGAGATGGTGATTATCATTATGTTGAGTTGTGTGTTGGACGAGAGTGATCAGCGGCTCTATTACAGCAACACTGCAGACGTGTTTCTGATGTGGTGGCCGTATTCTGTCCTTCTAGACTTTACTGGATGGATGTTGCAGTGCGCCCATCCTCATCCTGGGGGACGACGGTCAGTTCCGTCTGGACACCGAGTCCATCGCCGTGGTTCAGGATATCAGACTGCTCTCAGACGTCCTGTTGGACTGGAAGATCTGGGCCAAGGCTGAGGTGAACTCATGCATCACATACTAGCAGGAGACATAACACGTTGTCTAATAAAATGAGAGAAAACATGATAGGATATACATACATTACGCACACATTATTTCCAACTGGGTGATTATCATAAATTCAAATTACTTTCTTTTCTCCTCTTTTTTTATTTCAGACAAATGTGATGTAAAACTACAGTGAGGATAAACTGATACTCTAGATGAGCTAAATTTACAAGATTATATTATGTAGTTTTTTTTGCAGTACAGAATAGTAAGATAATCATTAATGCTGAATAGCTTTTCTGAATCTGCACATATCTAGTTTCTCAAGGTCTTTTCATTTATTAACATCCAGGGGAAAAAAACTCAAAGCATCATCATCTAATGAGCTGGTAATAAATTCATACACCTCTGGAGCAACGGTTTTTACCAAGTTTTCCAAAAAATAAAACACCCAGGATTTTAAAGTAATAAATAAGTTTGAAAAATGTTTCACCTCGATTTTTTTTTTCTTCCCTAACAAACCCCACATTTTGGGGTGGAAACCCTCATGGACTGCAGCAAAATAAACATTCACTTCTCTGTGTTGTTTTCTGTCAGTGTGGAGTGTGGGAAACACTACTCGCTGCTTTAGAGATCCTCATCAGGGTGCACCACCCTTATCAGGTCTTCAACATCCGTCAGTTCCTCAAGGCCGAGGTGGTGCACCGCTTCCTACTCACCTGCCAGGTGTTACAGGTAGGTCGCAGTCACAAAGGTGCTGTAATCACACGTCGTCTCTTCAGAGGCTGACAACATTACGTTTGTCTCAAGGAGCATCGGGACGAGCATCTGACTGCCATCCCGCAGGAAGTCTGTCTGTCATTCGTCAAAATCATCCAGGAGGTTCTCGGGTCCCCCCCGGACATGGACCTGCTGAAGCTGATCTACAACTTCCTGCTGGCTGTTCACCCACCCACCAACACCTACGTCTGCCACACTCCGTCCAGCTTCTACTTCTCTCTACACATAGGTGAGGAGGCAGTGCAGTTGAAAGCAGCGCCTCACACAACACAACAGAACGATCCTTGACATTTAAATAAACATAATAAAATAAAATAAATAGTAAATAATCAAAACAGTAATATTAGTATCAATAGTTTAGCTTATAGCGAGTATAAATGCTAACCTTTACATACATGCACATCTACACCTACAAATGCTTATACATATGCATCTACATATACATATGCATCTACATATACATATGCATCTACATATACATATGCATCTATATATACACAACCATCTACATCCACAATCATACCCGTACAGCATATATACCTTCCCACAGGTATATACTTTTACACATGTACTCCGCAAGGAGGATTGAAGGGGGAGGGAGGGGAGGACTGAATAGCTAAATTAAGTACAATTAAATGATATATGCAGTAAATATGTAAAATTAAATAAATAACTAAAATAAAAGATACCGAAATGAAAGGAAACTGATAGCAGAAGGTTGGCAGTCATCTCAAAGCAGGATTTACAACTTGGCTTAGCGATGGTATTCCTCCTAGTACAGCTCAGTTTTGTTACCACAACCCCTCTCAGTTGTTCAAGCATCGAGGTATAATGTAACACAAGTCCATCTTCTTGTAAAGGTATCTATTGTCATTTGTAAATTTGCTCACTGAGCTCTTTTGATGTCTCTTTGTTTGTCAGATGGGAAGCTGTACCAGGAGAAGGTGCAGTCCATTATGCATCTGAGACACTCCAACAGTGGAGGAAAGCCTGGCTGCAGCTCTGTGCTGTCGCTCTCCCCGACCGTCTTCACTGATGCTGAAGGTACAGCTGTTTCAACTAAATGACACCGACTGTAAACAAACCTTCAGGGTGTCGCTGTTGAATTACATTATACAGAGGAAGATTAGATGTGAGTGGATGTGCCTCAAACAAAGGAAAAACAATCCGCTCCGTTTTCTCTTTGTGATTAATTACAGTTATAGTTTTATCTGAAGTAACTAATGTGAACACCATTACTTAGATTATTATGCGTTTGTGAAACTCCAATCTTCCTTGTTTTCTGCCCTAAAACAGATTTAATCTAACTGCTGCTTTTAACAGTAGCTCTTCATTATTTTCCAAGTATGACATTTTTCCTATTTAATGTGAGCTTTAATTGTTCTTATAAAGTTTACAAATATTAACCTCTTTTGTGGCCATAACCTTGCTTTTTTTATTTATTTATTTTTTTCTTATAAAGCACTTTATGCTTTATAGCAAAGGGTTATATGAATTGAATACATTTGGCTGTGATACTTGCAACAATGCATTGTGATACACTGACCACGAACAACTGTCCAGTTTTGTAAATTAATCTGTGATTCTGCCACATCATGTTATTCATCACTAAAAATTACATTTGTAATGTACATGTACACCTGCATGTAAATAAGGCCCTTTGCAGCCTTCAGTTCTAAAGTCTAATAACTTATTAAGTGCTGAATTGTTTTGTTCTCTTTTCCAGGCCACCTCCACGCTCCTTCCCCTGAGCATGGAGGTGATAATCAGTCGTTACGCCTCCCTAGCCTGGCTCCATCTCCGTACTCCTCCCCTCTACTGACACCTCGACTCGGACACGGCATCTCAAGTGAGGCAGGTGAAGGTGACGGAGTCTCCCTCGCCACTCAGCAGGCTCTCGGCAGCACGGAGACACTCAAGAAGGGCGGCGCTGACGAGCAGCTCGTGAGCAGCTGTGAATCGGCCAAGACGATCTGTGAGTCGAAGGACATCGGTGAGGGAGGAAGCCTGCGCACTCCTTCCATCAGCGTGGAGGAGGAGCGGGACGAGGCGGCAGAGGTGAGCAGCCTGGCAGAGGGCAGCATCGGGGTGGCGGAGTCCGAGGACAGGTTTGACTGGGCCAGTGACGAGGCGCCGCGCCGCCCCGACAGCCTGAAAGGCATCCAGTCGTTCCAGAGGAGCCACAGCAACCTGGCCAGTCTGGGCCTGGCCTTCCCGGCTCCGAACGGCTCGCTGGCGGTCGGCCGCTGGCCCAATCCGGCCGACCGAGGCTCCATGCCGGAAGACTGGGAGAGCTACACGTACTCTCCCGGCTACGAGAGGGCGCACAGCAAGACCGAGTCCAACGACGGGTAGGTTGCCATGACAACCCCTTGGCAAGGCACGCTTGTTTGTCACGTACAGTATTATAAAAATACTCTGAGTGCTCAGTATCGTTACAAATTATTATAATCTATAATATATCTATAAATATAATAAATTACTAATAGTGAGCACTGACAATCTCTTTCAAGATTTGTTCTAATTGGATGTCTATGTGAGTTTTGTTCTGGTACATAACTCCAAAAAAGATAAAGACATGGACCACTTTGCTCGATAAAGAGGAGCTGTGCAGGGATTTGCATAATCTAAATACAGCATTTGGTTCTGGTAATAATCCTCCCAACTTTGAAAATGATTTGTACTGCAGTGACGGTTTCAGTGTATTTCTACCTGCCAGCCAGCGGGTGGCTGATAGGAAATATAATAAAATATATATTTTTAGGTTTTATTACCAAAGTCACCTTTTTCTTTTTATTAGACACAATAGTGGGCTGTTGGTGATGAATTTCAAGTTATACAGGAAACCTTTTGAGGAAAAAAAAAATAGCTTAGATCCAAAAATTCATGGCAGTTTGGTTTCTTTTATATTGTGTATTGTATTATATATTTGCTTTAATTACTAGTCAGTTTTAATAGTAAAGTCTCTTTACTAATTAGTGCAACAGGTTGTTGTGTGTTCACTGACAAATGGCTTGATCTGACTGATTTCATATCACCAGGGTGAAAAATATTCACCAAATATTCATCAAATCAGCTTTCTGCAGTGTTATTTTAACAGAAATGTGTCACTGACAACCAAACAGCTTTGTTAATTCTAGCAGTGCTAGTTATGAACATAACTACAGTCCGGCTCTCTTCACACAATACACAACACCTCACACTGCAGGGGCACTAACCTCCATTAAATATTGTAAACAAATTCCCATCCTGTGGAACCTAAAATGATACTAGCATCAACATGTCATTTTGAGTCATTCGGCCCTGAACTGTAAGCTGTGTTTCTCAGGTCCAGCACCGAGGACTGCCTGGTGCTGATCTGCTGCGGTCTCTACGATCTTCTGAGGGGCATCTTGCTGCTGTTGCCCGACCTCATGCTCGAGGAGGTGATGGACAAACTCATCCAGCCGGAGGCCCTCATCGTCCTCGTCAACCACTCGTCGCCTCTCATCCAGCAAGGTGTCATGAAGGTTGGTTCGCTATCCTCTTTGATGAGTCTTGAATACTGCGATGCAGGAGGATCCGCTTGTTTTATTCTCTTTATGCTAAGCTAAGATAGCTGTATGCTGGTAGTATTTATCATACAGACACGAGTCATATCCATCTTCTAACACTCAGCATGACGGAAAATAAGCGGCAAAAAACATAAAACATTCCGTTAATTGCTTGTGCTTAACGTTTTTATTAAATCAGTGCCAGCGTGTTAGCGACGTATCACACTATATTGCCAGTGTTGGGACTGTTCCTTTATGTCATATTATTCTGCCCCTCTCCCCTAGCTGCTGGATGCATATTTCAGCAGAGCCCACAAGGAGCAGAAGGAGAAATTTCTGAAGAACCACGGCTTCTCACTGCTGGCCAACCAGCTGTACATCCACCAGGGCAGCCAGGGGCTCCTCGAGTGCTTCCTGGAGATGCTGTTCGGACGGCCGGTGGGCCTGGAGGAGGAGTGAGTCCAGGGATAACGCACAGTTCAAGCCATATCGTCCAGTGCAACATAGGCTGAGTGTTTCATCTCGGAGTACCATGCATAGGATTGTCTACCGTATGAAAATGTGCGTTTGACACTATTTTTCTCTTCTGTAATTATTTCCAGTCTGGACCTGGAGGAAATGGAAAATATCTCACCTTTCAGAAAGCGTTGCATCATCCCAGTGTTGGGTCTTATTGAGAACTCCCTGTATGAAAACTCCTTGGTGCACAACATCCTGTGCATGCTGCTGCAGCTCCTCAACGCCTGCCCGAAGCTGGCAGACATCCTGCTCGACCACGGGCTGCTCTACGTCCTCTTCAACACCCTCTCCACCCTCAACGGCATGGAGAACGGGTACGGCTGCCAGAACAGAGGACTATCCATTCAAACGCCTCCATAGATTCATGGGTTTTGTCTTGAACCTTTGAGCCATGAATTGAACCAATAATCCTCTCGCTGTTCGTTGATCTGGCGTATGCGAGAGGTAGACTCACTTCATGCGTTTCATATTTTCTTGCTTTTTCTTGTTTTTCCTCTGCAGTATTCCCCTGAATGACTACAAGCTCCTGGTGTGTGACATCCAGCAGCTGTTGGTAGCCGTGACGATCCACTCCTGCAGCTCTTCAGGGTCCCAGTACTTCCGCATCATTGAAGACCTCATTACCTTGCTGGGTTTCATGCAGACCAGCAAGATGCGTCGCACACAGGGTGAGGGCTGGATTCCTAAAGATCAGCACACATACAAAATACATCAGTGTTGTCATCTACTATGCTCTGCAGCTCTGGGAGATATCAAGCTGTCAATGTCTGCAGCAGAAAGAAAATTCATTATCTACAACTGCAGAGTGGAAACTAAATTTGAGAAAAAATATATATAATTTGACAAATATCTCACATCTCCATCTTCCAACTCAATAATTTTCTAATTTTTTTTCCATAAATTTACTCTCTGAAATGTATCTCTCCCATCTCTTCCCCATTAGCACTTATTTTTTTTGTGATCATTCAGTGATCACAGAAACATTACAAAGGCATTATGGCTCTTTACATGGCACACTTTATTTTTGGTTGTTTGTCATTTTAGTAATTATATTCGAATATTACTGCCTCCCCTCGTTGGGCCAACTTGATGAATTTCACCAGTTAGTGACGAGGTGCGTGTTGTGAGATTTGATCATTAACATAATCAACTACCCCAAACTGTTACGTAAGGCCTTTCTGCTCTGTTTGTGGGAAGGTTTCTGTGAAAGAAAATGTTACCCAAGGGTAATAAATATTTAAAATCGGCAGATTAAAACGTAACACATTTAGCATTTTCTGTAATCACAGTAGGGGAGCTGAAAAAATATGACATCGCGAGACCGTACAGAGACACGAATAAAGAAGAATGGTCTGAAATTAAGTCTGAATCTCTTGTCTATCCGTGATGGACATCTCATTAATACTGATTCTGATTTGCCATGACCATGCCATGAAGTTTTTTCAATTTATTTAAAAAAAATTGGATTTGACTAACATGCTTAAATTCAAAATGAATTCAGATTAAAGCAGAAGAAGGTTGTTTTTTTTTGTCTGTAGAGCAAGCTGGACTTTCTGTACTTCTTTCCAAGTCCAGTAATATTGATGAATGCCACAAGTTCCCTTAAATCCCTTGTACGTGCCACAAACCAATTTGTATGTGTGATTCTCACTTGAAGCTCTCAGTCAGTCGCTCATGAAGCGCGTCACCTCAACTTCTGACACGACAGAGTTCCTCGTCTCTTCCTGTTTTTTCCCCCCAGAGATGGCTGTGGCTTTGCAGTTCCGCGTCCTTCAGTCTGCGATTGAGTTCATAAAGACGACAGCCAATCAGGAACCTCAGAAGCTGAGCAGCTCCGTTAATACTCCGAGCTCTCCACATCACGCCATCCATCAGAAGCGCAAGAGCATTGCGGGTGAGTGCGTCACACTGATGCAACAGCAGAAATCTGGTGTGCAGTTTCTCTGTGTCGAGTTAGAATTGACCATCATGTGTTTCCAGGCATTTCACCTGTCCACCCTCACCTGTCTGTTTATTGACACTGTCCCCGTCCTGATCTGAAGGTTCCATTGCCATGAAAGACTCCATTATTCCCCGCATCCCCCGACAGCACTACTGCTCCTATGGCCAGATACCCCTCTCCCCTCCCTTCAGCTTCCTGTCCCAGGACTCCCCCCTCCCCTCCCCCACTGGAGCTCCATCCTACATGCTCCACTGTGACGCAGGTAGCTCGGACTGTCGTCCACAGCGGAGATCATGCTCCACTGTCATGGAGCATGTCTCCCGTTTTTGCTGTGAACTCACCCTTTGCCCTGCACTCACCTCGGGTGTTAACTTGCCCAGTACCCTCGTGTGCTACTGGTGCCTTTTTGTGTGCATGTGTGTGTGCATGATTGAATGCTTAACTAAATCAGTGTTTTTTTTTTTTTAGCACAGATGGCACTTTTGATTCGTGAATCGTTGGAATCTCTTCTGTGTTCAATGATTCATGGGATGTTTGCAAAACCTTACTCTGAACTTGAAAGGAAGAAAGAAAGTGTGCTTATTACTTACAAAAAAAGCGGCCATCATGTGTGCTTGTAGGCCGGCGCCGGTTCTCTCTGGCCCAGACCGACTCTCTCCTGATGCGGATGCGCTCCGTAGCCAGTGATGAGCTCAACCAGATGATGCAGAGGAGGATGAGCCAGGAAAACCCCATTCGTGCCAGCGAGACCGAGTTCGTCCAACGGCTGCAGAGGCTTGTGGTTCTCGCTGTCAACAGACTCATTTACCATGGTAAAGAATAAAACTCCTCCCACTTATCTAGTCTAATCTTGTGTATTTTTTTCCCTTCACCTCACATGAGCGTAAACTGAATTCGCTGTGTAATCCCGGGTCTGATCTTCCATTTCAGATGTAAGTCAGGACCTATTTGACCTGCTGAATATCCCCGACTCTCCAGACCAACCGTTTTTAACCCCAGATACAGGCGATCAGCCACAGGACGAGAGCGGCTCCTCCTCTCTCTCGCACTCTCCCATTCCCTTCGTCCTGCCGCCTGCCAGCAAGAAGAGCTTTCAGAAAGACATCCTCAAACTCATGATGGACGGGATCAAAATAAGCCTGGTATGATGACACTGAGAACCCTTCTTTCGCTGCAAAGTGCTAATTGCTATATTGTGAGACCTTGTGTTCATGGTTGTGATCTCACAGGGCAGCTCGGGTCGAGGCGGAGCCCCACATCAACAGTGGCGAAGGATCCTATGGTCGTGTCGGGACACTTTTCGGATCCAAATCGGCCGCCTTCTTGTGCACACACTCAGCCCCGCGCTTCCCCTCTCTGACAGGAAGGAATCGCTGGAGTTTGTGTTTGATCCCAGACATTTGGATATCCTCAAAGAGAGCCTCAGCCCGGGTCTAGAGGTGAGTGTGAAGGAAATTTTTCATTAAATTAAAATCTATCACTATTCTATTTGTCACCTTACACCTCAATTTGGCTCACTGCCAAGTATCGGAACCCACAATTATATATATATCTGGTCATTTTTACCTTCCCAGTGCAGACATTGTTTTAGGTCCAGGATAAAGTATGAGTGAGTTCAGTATTTTAGCTTTGCTTGTCATTTTCACGCCTACAGACAGGTTTTCCAGGAGCTGTCAGGCTTTGGCTCTAAAATGACTCTAATAGATGTTTTCATGCTGTTCAGCAACCCCCTCGCATCGCCACGGGATTCGTTCGCTTGTCCTCCTCCTCCTCCTCAGGCTTTACTGAGGGTCAACTAGCCGGATACGGCTTGCTTCCTGCCCATCGCTGTGTGCGACCTGCTTCAGACACAAATAAAATGTTTTATCTGTGTTATGTTCTCAGCATGGACCGAAGTTGTCTCTGTACCTGTACGAGATGCTGCACGATCACAAGGACGGCCTCACCAAAGACGAGCAGAATGCCGTGGGTGTCTTCATGACCTCGCTCAAGCTTTGTGGCCATCGCTGCATCCCACCCAACTCTCCACACAAACAAGACTTGCTCAAGGCCATAATAGAGGTTAAGTCCTACAAAGACAAACATTCATTGTTAACAGTTAATAAGCCTTATTAGCCTGTTTGGTAGTTCAGCAGTATGACTGCTTTTGTGCTGGTGGAAAAGCTTAGTTGTCCATGAAGTCAGGTTTCTTTTTAGTCCGAGAATTAAGCTAATGCATCTTGCTTACTTCATTTTATTCATACAGGAAAAATTCAAGTATGAAGCAGAAGAGAAAACAAGCAAAGTTGCGTGGGAAAAGAAAATGACCAACACTCAGAGGAAGTGAGTATGGGGCTTTTGGACAGAGAAAATATTGGGAAGAATCATGTCACGCTTCTATTCACTCCATTCTTTCTTATTCCTCTGCAGTCTTATCCAACGGCTGGATGGAAAGTCCAAGGACATATCAAAGATTGCAGCTGACATCACTCAGAATGTGTCTCTGCGACAAGGCATGGAGAGGAAGAAAGTCATCCAGCACATCAGGGGGCTCTATAAGACCGACCTCAGCGCTAGCCGCCACTGGCAGGAGCTGGTGCAACAACTCACGCATGACCGGTAGGCAGCCACGGTTAGCTAAATGCTAATATCAGCATGCTAACATATTCATAAGTGACAGTACTGACATGCTGATGTTTATCAGGTACAAGATTTAGAATGTTGCTAATTAGTATCAACGATTCGACTCGCTGGTAGCAACGATATTGAGGACGTGACCTTCATGTCCTCAGTATTGTAGTGTTTGTGTGAGAAGACAAACCGTTTGAGAGGACATTGATGGTCTGTTTCAGTGCGGTGTGGTACGACCAGACCTCCTACCCAACGTCGTGGCAGCTGGACCCCACCGAAGGGCCGAACCGGGAGCGACGGCGGTTACAGAGATGCTACCTCACCATTCCTAACAAATACCTGCTCAAAGACAGACGCAAGTCTGAAGGTGAATAAACCGTTTCACTCATAGCAGTATGGCAAAATGCCGTCTTGTGCTAGTGTATCTGTCTACTTCAGCGTTCTTATTCTGACCTCCCTGTCTTAAGACACAGTGAAGCAACCATTGTCCTTCCTGGTTGAGGATAAGACCCACTCCTCCTTCTCCTCCACTGTCAAAGACAAAGCCACCAGCGAGCCTATCAGGTAAAAAAAATGTTCCTTCCTGCCTGTAAGCCTTCAGTAAACATCTAATTCCTCTCTGAAGGACTAGGGCGGTCTCAAGAAGGCACGTCTCATCAACTTGTGCTACATTGATGAGTGTTTCTTGTATGAGAAATGTCTCTTTGTCCTTAGGTTCACCAGACGGTGCATCAGCGTGGCCCCCAACAGAGAGACAGCAGGGGAGCTACTTCTGGGTAAGACACTGACCATCTCTCACAGCTGCTCCATGCATAATAGAGTCAGCCGGTCACAAGGCACACAGAGCAATGTGCTCTCTCTGAGGCACACAAGATTATTGCTCCTCTGTTTGTTACTTATTCAGCGGGGGGGAAGCTTTTTTTTTTTTTTTTTCTGTTCTCTGTACACCGAATCTCACTCACCCCGTGTTGTGTCACAGGAAAGTCTGGGATGTACTTTGTGGAAGACAACGCTGCTGATGCTCATGACAACCAGGTAAAGCCAGAGGACTGTTCAGGAGTGTTCTCCGCCAGAGGGTTACCGCCTGGCGACTCAAGACCTTATGTGTTTGGACAGAGCCTTCACGGGGAGACCGAGGCACCCTCTTTCTCCTGGACGTACGAGGAAATTAAGGAGGTGCACAAGCGCTGGTGGCAGCTAAGAGACAACGCTGTGGAGATATTCCTCACCAACGGCAGGACCCTGCTGTTAGCCTTTGACAACACCAAGGTGAGGCAAAAACACAGGTCGCATACAGTAGATGGAGTGTTTTTCCTTAAGCTGTTTCATTTCATTATCGCAAAGCATTGAGTTGGTTTATCACCCTAAGAGAGAAACTCAGCCCACGTTTCATTTGAATATATAAAAATTAAGCCACGCAGGATGGACTGGGATGAGAATGACGAGATGAAAGAGCCTATTGATGCTCAAAGAAAAAAAAAAAAAATGTATGAAAAGCCCAAATCACGCAGCTTGAAGAAATATAATTGTTGAAACCTTTTTTGTATTCTGCCCCTGATACCTCCAGAGCTGTAGCGTTCTGTGTCTGTCATCAGCCGTGATGATAAGATACAGTCCTGTCATACTCTAGAGGAAAAAACACTTCTGTAAATTACTGAAACAGTGTTCTGATATGGATGGACAACAGACTTTTAAGCAAGTCTGCGTCTTACAGCAGGTACTTCCAGTCCAGAAGAATCAAAGGAAGTAAAGACGTGCTGAGGACACGGAGGCCAAACTGATTATCCGTTCTGTCCTCTGATTGTTTGTGGACTCGCAAAAACCTTTCCTGGATGAACGGGCATAATCATTTTCATTTCTATAAATATATATGTAATATTTTTCAGTTTAATGTTTCAACTACGGTTGGATGCGTTGTCGTGACATTCGGTAGACACATTAATTTCCCCCCTCGAGATGAATTGTAGTTTCTTACAATTTTAATTTGTCCTATACTTTGGTTTATGACCAAATACCTGCAAAATTAATGACATTTCCATCAACCTCAGCCGTTCTTTGCGTTGTGTTACATGTAGAAAATGTTAGTACGCTAACATGATAAACTAAGATGATGAACATGGTAAACATTATACCTCCTTAGCATCAGCACGTCAGCATGCTGACTTCTCCCGAGTCCTCAGAATGTTATGCATTTATTGGTAGTCGACAGAGTCATGACGGGGAAACAAAGGTGTGACTTTACATTACTTTTGTGAGTTAGTACTTTCCACGTGTTTCACTTCGGTCGTGACTCTGGAGATGGAAAGAGACGGTTCCTCTTTGTTCTCGCCTTAGTTCCGTGACGACGTGTACCACAACATCCTGACCTCTGACCTGCCCAACCTGCTGGAGCACGGGAACATCACGGCACTCACTCAGCTGTGGGGCTCGGGTCAGATCTCTAATTTCGAGTACCTGACTCATCTCAACAAGCACGCAGGCCGCTCCTTCAACGACCTCATGCAGTACCCGGTGTTTCCCTTCATCCTACGAGATTACATCAGTGAGACGATTGACCTGCAGGACACAAGCATCTACAGGTCAGCGGCTGATGGCAGCTTTCTTAATATGTTTGGAAAGGCATTTGATGTTTTTAATTTGATTTTCTAAAGAAATAGAGTATATTATTATTATTATATATATTATATTATATTATATATATATATTATATTATATTATATATATATATTATATTATATTATATTATATTATATATATATATTATATTATATTATATTATATTATATATATTATATATATATATATATATTATATTAAAAAATATATTATATTATATTATAATATATATATATATATATATATATATATATATATATATATATATATATATATATTAGTGTATTATTCTTGGGCACTGTATAAAAGATATGTAAATGTACCTCCTTGATGTACGTAGGTCTTAAGATATGCATAACTCTTTGAAATATTATATATTATAGTTAGTTCAGTTTATGCCGGAGCCATTCCACACTATGATTTTAAATCAAGAGAAATTAAGTCAATTGACATATTGTGGATTATCTTTTTATATTTTTCATAAGCTGGATGACAAATACATTCTCTCTGATGTTGATACATTTTTCATTAGTCACAGTTGAACATCCTGGTTCATTACTACTTTGCTTGCATTTTGTTGTCATGCAGGAATTTAATCAAACCCATCGCAGTCCAATCGAAAGAGAAAGAAGATCGCTACGTGGATAATTACCGGGTATGGCCTGTTGTACATTATAGCATGCGTTTCTCGAGCCTATTAAATGTTCTGCTGAGAAAACGTTTGTGTGTTGTGCAGTACCTCGAGGAGGAGTACAAGAAGGGCATTCGCGAAGACGACCCCATGCCTCCTGTCCAGCCGTACCACTACGGCTCCCATTACTCCAACAGTGGCACCGTGCTGCACTTCCTGGTTCGAATGCCTCCGTTCACCAAGATGTTCCTCGCATACCAGGGTGAGTCACACATTAAGTTTTACTAAAAGTTTAGGAAGAAAAAAGTCTCCAGCTGCATTGTCTTTTACATTATCTTTAGTTTCCACAAGTACTGTAAATATAAACTGACTGACAGGCCAGTGCTTGTTAACAGGAGGTCATTTTTCCAACATCTCCAAAAAGCTTTTAGCATCACAGAGTGCCTCCTGTCTGCATCACATTGACTGCTCCATCTTGGTTGATGCCGAGGCTTTTAGTACTGCGAAGTTGGAACGTCCTGTTCTCAGATCTGACTGAGCAGCGCGTTGCCATAGTCACGTGGCCTCACATGTATTAGCCATAAAAGGTTACTTCATCTTTATACTTTTCTCTGATCAACTCCTCGCCCCATCCCTTCCTTTTTTTTTTTTTTTTTTTTTTTCTATGTCCTCCTTTCTTGTTAATTATTTTTTCATTCATCCGTCGCTCCCCTCTGATCCTCCGAGGCATCTTTTTTATGTGATTGTAAATGTATTCAGCGAGCGTGGTGTCTAAGGTCATGAAAGGGGATTTTTCAATCAGTGAGTCGAATCTGTAATTAGATTGTCTTTGGCCTTAATCAGACCAGAGCTTTGATATCCCGGACCGGACGTTTCACTCTATGAACACCACGTGGCGCCTGTCCTCCTACGAGTCTATGACTGACGTTAAGGAGCTCATCCCTGAGTTTTTCTACCTCCCAGAATTCCTGGTCAACAGAGAGGGTAATTATTTTCCATTCGATTTTACACCTTTTAATCTATATTCCAATCATTTACACCAGCATATGTTTTTCTTATCTACTCATTTATTTAAAAAAAATAAAATAAATTGCCCTTCACAGGTTTTGATTTTGGTGTTCGTCAAAATGGTGAGAGAGTGAATCATGTGAATTTGCCGCCCTGGGCCCGCAACGACCCACGTCTGTTCATCCTGATCCACCGGCAAGCGCTGGAGTCGGACCAGGTCTCCCAGACGCTGTGCCAGTGGATCGACCTGGTGTTTGGGCTCAAGCAGAAAGGCAAAGCAGCTGTCCACGCCATCAATGTCTTCCACCCAGCTGTAAGTAGCTGCTTGTTTCACGCTTGATGGAAATGATTGGGAAAGTTGTTTGTTGCTTACGAAAGCTTTCATACGATTTTTGGCAGACTTATTTTGGCATGGATGTTTCGGCTGTAGAAGACCCGGTGCAGCGACGGGCCCTGGAGACGATGATCAAAACATACGGACAGACACCCAGGCAGCTCTTCAGCGCCTCTCATGTCAGCAGGGCCGGCCCCAAACTCATGATGGAGGGCGAGCTGCCGGCAGCCATGGGTCTCCTTGTTCAGCTGGCCTTCAGAGAAACCCGAGAACAGGCCAAAGAAATAGTCTGCCCGGTAATCTGCTCCGCGCCGAGGAATGACGTAATATATCGCACGTGAAATGATCCGCTGCTCACCTGGCCATTTCCTCTTCCTCCCCCCACAGAGCCCACTGCCATGGATCAAAGGTCTGAAGTGGGGTGAGTATGTGGGCTCGCCCTCTGCTCCGGACCCAGTGGTGTGCTTCAGTCAGCCGCACGGGGAGAGGTTCGGATCCCTGCTGGCTCTGCCAACGCGAGCCATCTGCGGGCTGTCCCGCAAGTTCTGCCTTATGATGATTTACAGCAAGGAGCAGGGTAGGTCGCCCACCAGTCACTCAGCCCGGATGCGCTGGATGGTTTGCACAATGTCCTGCTGACTCGATTAACTTTATGTTCTCCACTCCGTAGGTGTTCGGAGCATGCACAGCACCGACATCCAGTGGTCGGCCATCTTGAGCTGGGGCTACGCAGACAACATATTGAGGCTGAAGAGCAAGCAGAGTGAACCGCCTATCAACTTCATTCAGTGTTCACAACTGCACCAGGTAAACACGAGTTGAACTCAAGCATCTGTAAGTGAAAGGGGTTTACTGGTCTCTTCTCGGTGTTACGCAACTCTACGCTGAGGATCGACCAATCGAGCTGTCCGGTCTCTCGTTTCCTCCGTCCAACCGTCTGTCTCTCTCTCCTCCAGGTGACCAGCTGCGCCTGGGTGCCTGATGGCTGCCAGCTATTTACAGGCAGCAAGTGTGGAGTCATCACCGCCTACAGCAACCGCTTCACCAGCACCACGGTGGGTTTCCATGGCGACGTCCCCCTCTAACCTTCCGCCTCCACATCAACACCCAATCCACCCACCCACCTCCCGTTACCCCCCCCCCCCCCTCCACCCCATCCCCTCTTTAGACCGCCTCACCGTGCTCAAACGCTCGGCTTCATTAGTCACATCACAGTTGCCCTTGAAACACATTTCCACTGAGCCTACAAGTGGGATTAGAGGTCCGGGAGTTCAGTCATCAGAGAGGCTTTCCGACTTTCATCGGTCCCAACCAATAGGCATCTAGATTTCCTGTTTTTTTTTTTCTGTCTCTGAAGGGTGTTCCAATAGCAATTGATTTGTGCTGTTCAGAAAGTCCTGTTGCAGATTCATTAATGTTGTGTTTTTAGGAAACGGTAAAAGCCGAGGTGCCTCGTCCATGCTAACTCTGAGTCGCATTCAACTATTCAGGTCTGCGTGTCCTCTGTAAATGGGCTCTGATGTGTGTCTTTCCATAGCCGTCAGAGATGGAGGTGGAATCTAAGGTTCATCTCTACGGACACACAGGGGAGGTCACCAGCCTGTTTGTCTGCAAACCCTACAGCATCCTCATCAGTGTCAGCCAAGACGGCACCTGTATCCTCTGGGACCTCAACAGGTGTGTGTGTGTATATGTATATATGTGTGTGTGTGTGTGTGTGTGTGTGTGTGAGATACGAAAAAAGAAGAAAAAGCTTTAATGATATATTTTTGTATGTCTTAGTGCGTGACGAGGAATCTAAAGTAAAGTGATGCTCTGTGTTTCCTCAGGCTCTGTTATGTCCAAAGCCTCACGGGCCACAAAAGCCCAGTGACTGCAGTGTCTGCCAGCGAGACCACGGGTGACATCGCAACAGTTTGTGACTCAGGTGAGCTGAACCGCTCCGCCTCCTCTCAGAGTTCATCGTGCCACTTTTCCAGACTGACACAATGTTGTTGTGACACAATGATTCTGCGTCTCCAGTGGGCGGAGGCAGCGACCTGCGTCTGTGGACGGTGAACGGTGACCTCATCGGTCACGTCCACTGCAGAGAGATCATCTGCTCCGTGGCCTTCTCCAACCAGCCGGAGGGCGTGTCCGTCAACGTCATCGCCGGGGGGCTGGAGAACGGCGTCGTCAGGTGTGCAGGCACTCTCTCACATTCATGCACATTATAAGACAACGAGTTATTCAGTGTTTGTTTTTTTTTCATGTGTGAAATATTTCCAGGTTGTGGAGCACCTGGGATTTAAAACCAGTGAGAGAGGTCACCTTCTCCAAGTCAAGCAAACCCATCATCAGGTATCTCGTCAGCGCCACAAAGATTGCTATGCTTTGCTTTTTTTAATGTGATGCCACTTGTCTCCATTGAAAATGTGTGTGTGATTCTGTTGTAAATACTGATGATGATGTTCCCTCCTGCGTGCCTCAGCCTGACGTACTCGTGTGACGGCCACCACCTCTACACGGCTAACAGCGAGGGCACGGTGATGGCGTGGTGTCGGCGGGACCAGCAGCGCATGAAGCTGCCCATGTTCTACTCCTTCCTGAGCAGCTACGCTGCAGGCTGACTGTGTGTCTGATGTTTACTACTGTCCAGTTCTCAGCAAGAGGAGCCCCCCCGCCCCCCCGCCCCCCGCCTCCTCCTCCTTCTCCTCCTCCTCTCTGCACTGACAGGGAGGAGGATGTGTCAGCATGGCCTCAATCTCCCTGAACCCTCCCTAACTTGTAACTTAAACCATCCCCAGCTGAGCAAACTCTACCACAGCCGCTCCCAGCATCATAAAATAATTATGAAAATAGTGTTATATGTATATAAATATATATTTATAAACCTACTGAAGTGGAATGTTGGGGAGAATGGATGAATATTTGGCTGAAGCTGCAACAGACACTTTATATACCAAATGCATTTCTGAGGGTGTGTTTGATTTGTCCTGTATTATTTTGTTAATTGTTGCTGCGCCGATCCTTTGCCTGATTGCCTGTTGATTTTCCTGTTTCCCTGGTAAGCTGCTATCCTCTGGCCAAAGCCGGACCCGAAGTGTTAAGACCCCCGTCTCTCACCTCGGCGCCACTCCTATTTCCCGTAGCGCGTCGTCTGACAGATTGCTGCCGGAGCTCGGCGAGCACGCGGCGTCCTGCTGACGCTGCAGTCGCTGGGAGGGATGGAGGGAGGGAGCCCCTCCTCGCGTCTGTCACCAGGAGATGGCCCGCTCTGTGGGAGTGAGACGCCGCTCTGCTGGGCTGTCTGCTCCACTCAAGTCTGCACACTAGTGTCACGGCCCTGCATCACCGAGCTGCATTGGAGCTCAGTGGAGGGACGGGGGGACGTTGGGATGAACTGTTCCTTGTGTTGCCTGTTGTTCTGTCCTACTTTTGCATGCTAGAATGACGCTGACCTTGACAGTATGTATGTGGATGTGACATTTACCGTCATGATACTGCTTTATTAGGGCCTGCCTTCGTTGAACCTGTCCTCTTGCATTGAGAAATGTTGATATTCATTTATTTATAAGAAGCGCCGCGGAGGCTCGTCTCTCCTTCTTTCCTTTTCTTGTGTTTTACTGACTTAAACTGTCGGCTGCTCAAATGCACTAAAACCTTTTCACTACTTAATATAGTTTGCTGAAATCCTGAGAAATTAACAAACGGCATTAAATGCCTGAAGCAAAGAGGAATCACCTGAAAGCTACGAAAAAAGGGTGCAGTAAATGTGCGGGCGGGGTGAAGAGCATCATGTCCAGCTGACTGAGGTTAAAAGAGTTAGAACAGTTTCCTGCACTGATGACGTTTACAGCTTATTTCATAATCGTATACACTACACTAATCAATCCAGGAAACGCTCAACCAAACATTGCTTTCCTTAAGCCATCCATGGGTCCATGCAGCTATTCTTTACATTCCCACTTTACCTAGGATACTTTCAGTTTGTCTGTATAATATGTGTGAAATGATAGTCAAAGCACTTTTCTTTTCTTTTCTTTTTTTATCAGCTACCATTTAATTCAAGGAGAACCAATGATCTGTGGTCTTAACATGAACTGAGCTTTGATTTGAATCCACTAATAACTCTACTCAAGAAAGCAATATCAGACATGCAATAGGTCATTTTTGTCACATTTCATATGGCGTTTTGTTTTGACTGCAGTGAGCCTTCTGTGATGAAGAATGATGTCTTAAATTTCACGCCTGGTGTTTGACTTGTTTACAAGAAAGGGAATATTTCTTCTTATATCATGATGTCATTCCTTTTGTGGTGTTATCGTTTTTCCTTCTCAGCCCACCAGGACCCTTGTGTGCAGCACCAGGCCCGTACAGGACATGATGTTTTCCTTTGTTTACTGTGTGTCCTGCTTTCATGTGTACAAATTTATAAAAGCGTATGTCTACGAGATCCACAACCTTTTCTTTTCTCTTGGAAAACATCCTCGTGTGAGATTGTATGAATGCTTTCCCCCCTTTTATTGAGAAAGTGTCGAAAAGATGAGGAAAATGCTATAATTGTGTGTTTTTTGTGCTGTCTGACACGGAAGGAAATTATAATGTTTTTCTGTTGATAACTTAAACTATAAATAATTTAAGATCATTGTGTTGAGTTTCTGAAATTGTCATTTAATTGACCTCTCATGGTTGGTTTTGCAGTTTGGCATCATGGATTGAGGTTCTGAAAGGACATGTTTTATGTTTATTTTTGTTTGTATATATGTGCGTGTGTGTGTTTGTATGTAAGGACAAACAAAGTGATGAGTATATTATAAATACATATAAATATTTGAAGAGCTATGACAACATCTTGTGGTTTGTGTCTATTTGTGTGGTGCTTTCAGGGGCATTAACGTGAGAATAAACCATAGGTGATACTGCACACATTACTGTAATAGATCAGAAGCATAACTAAGGGGAAAACAAATATATAATTATTTTTATTATTATTATAATTATGATTAAAATTGATGGAATGAAATTTTTAATCTGGATGCAAATTCCCCCAAAAGAGCAGTGGATGAGGCCCAGCAGTTACTATGGGTGCTTGGGGAGGAGGGAGGAGGGAGAGGGGGGGGGGGACCCGGTGATGTCAAAGCTGATGTAAAAATGAAACGGGGAAGCCTGCAGATCTCTGTTGCCTTCTGCAGCAATAAAGCAAATTATAAAAAGCAGTAGATGCTTATTTGACTAATTGCCCCGGTGCGTTTGAGGCCAGTTCGTTGAGTCGGAACGCGCCCTGGCTTGTTGCTGCTGCAGCTGCGGGTCCACTGATCGAGTGCTCCCTGCCCTACAGCCTGTATCTGATCGTCATACAGAGGTTTCCCCCCCTGCTGCATGCGTAACATCTCTCCAAGTCCAGCCGTGGTGCTCACCAAGACCTCACCGCTTGGATCTCGTCTTCCTACACGGAATACGCACGACTCGCGCTGAGCGAACCGCTGAGGCGAAATTGAAACGCCAGGATTTACCTCCTCGGGTTCAGTCCAGACCGAAGCGAGGCTGGGATTTCCTCTTATCATTTGATATTTGACAGATCCTCTCTCTTTTTTCTCTGTGTGTGTGTGTGTGTGCGTGCGTGCGTGTGTGTGTGCGTGTGTGTGCGCGTGTGTGTGTGTGTGTGTGTGTGTGAGTGTGAGTGTGTGTGTGTTGGGTGGAGTCAACCCGGAATTCTCCAAATTGGAAAACCATTGGCACATTTCAGGTAGGTCGGCGGCTGTAGCCTACATTAATCTGCTCATAGCCGAGCAACGCTGCGAAGCATCAAAATGTTTTTTTTTAATGTCATTTCTACACGCAAAATAATATTTTTTTGTGTTTTCGTGATGTGTGGTGTTCGCTTGTCTTCTGCTCTGACCAGGGCCGCAGCTCGCACGGCGTGCGTCCACAATTTAATCCCTTTAGAAATAAGGGTCGCCCATGTTTGACAGATCTGCATCAACAATTAGCATCGTTACGTTCGGATGAAGCGGTGCAGAGCCCGTTAAAGCCCCTGACGGAGCCGTGTGGGCTTAAGGATGGGCGACTCGAGGGGAAACCTACATGCAAAAGGCCTGGTAGCTTCCTACGAGGGTGTGAATAAAAGCTATAAATTGGCTTTAGAGCCATGAAGGGTGGGATTGGAAAATTAATTCACCGTCTGCGTCCCCCTTTACGAAACATCTGCCTGATTTAATATCCGTTTGAATACAGTTACATTCGACTTTGATGCGATGAAACTGAAATAAATAAGCAAATCGATGCAAAAAAAAAAACATCCACACTGAGTGAATTGATTCAAAAGTAACCCACCTCAGTCAAATGCTTCATATTTTCATGCAAATTATTATAAAACGCATCTGTGGTCAGGTGTCTCTCACTGCTGTGGCTGTCATACTGGGACATTTCAGGAGTGAGGGGGGGTCAAGGGGCCTAAAATAAGAGCAATATTTAGTCATTAGGCTACATATTGGTAGATGCACAGAAAGGCTGACTACAATGGGGCAGATTAAATCACTGCAGTTGCATTGATGCCCACTGTGGAGAAAGTTGAGAGGATGAAGGCGAAGAGTGGAGTGTTCTCCAGTCTGTGGGTGCCGGGGCAGAGGAAGGAAAGTTGCAGGTCTGATTCCCTTGGAAGGGTCCTAGAACTGAGAATTCAAAGGAAATAAGGCAACGTAACCCCCTGAATGTGTGCTTAAGTGCCCTTGAGCAAATAAGAACAACTTGAGCAAAAACCAACAACAAAAAAAAAACCCATTCATGAGCACTGACTGTAAAATGACAAATCTGTGTCCAGCTGCTGCCTTTTTGAGCTCTTTCTTCAGATAAAATGGAGCTGGGCTGCTGTAAAGCAGATTCCCCCAGACAAAATGGGTCCTTTAAATAAAAAGGTTGTGGCAGAGAATGGCTGCTCCGAGGGGGGGTAGAGACATCACCAGGGGGGATGCTGCTTTGTGGATTTAATGTGATGTTCATTGACTCTATGTGTCCCCCTTTTGTGCCTGTGTTTGGTGTCACAGGAGCACCATGAAGGACGGTATCGCCAACAACAGCACGGCCAGCATCTCCCAAGCCAGGAAAGCTGTGGAGCAGCTGAAGATGGAGGCCTGCATGGATAGGATAAAGGTAGTTTTATTTTTATTTATTTTTACCTGTATACCTGTGTATATGAGCAAATACTTGCATGTGCTTCTTTTTTTAACCAAATATGCAATGTGTGGATTTATAAGATTCTGGCTGGTGTACATTTTTCTAAAAACTTTATCAGTCATTGTACTTGTTGGAAGCTTTGCCACTTCATGCAGCTATACGCGCTTTGTTCGGTCTGCATATTAATGTGGTTAACGTGATAAAAATCTGTGTGTGTATCTAACCCCCCCACTGATTTTAGACACATTGAGTGTTTGGAGCTGTACAATATCTTCTTCTTAATGATGAGTGATGGTCTTCAGCTCCCAGCAAACATTTCTATGAATTTAATGTCCGAACAAAGCACAAGAAAATGTCTGGCTTAGAACTGGGAACGTTATCCAACTTGCCTGTCACGGCTTAACATTTGCAAACAATAAATTGTGTTAGTGCAAGTATTCATTTTAGCCCAATAGCCAGGCTGAAACACAGATGCTAATAATTAAAAAAACACCTCTGGCGGACATGTTCCTTCATCACGATGAACCCTGTCGTTTGTTGAGACTCAGTCCCACGTACTGCACACTGACCTGCTGCCAGATATACTCACTAGTGCACCAAATGTGTAATAATCCACAGCTCAAATTAGTCCTCTTTTGATACACTATGTAGTCCTGATCCATTTGATTAAAAACTAGTGCCCAGCTCTCTGTTTTTGTTTTTTCAAATGAAAGTATATGTTCATTATGAGAGTCACAGACAGGTCATTTTAATGAGCTTTGACGGCCTTATGCTTTAAACCCTAATTAGGGAAAATGTAAAGAGGACCAAGCTGGTCATCTCCTCTGCGACAAACTACACAAGCTGCCATTTTGCTTTTTTAAACCTTCAAACGCAAAATTAAAATAATTAGTTTGACATTTTAGGGAAATAGCTTGGTTTGCAAGAGTCAGATGAAAAGATTGATGCCAATCTCATGTCCACGGTAAATATTAAGCTACAGCCAGCAGCCGGTTAGCTTAGCTTAGCACAAAGGCTGAAAACAGGGGGAAACAGCTAGCATGGCTCTGAATCTGCCTACCACTACCTCAAAATCTCACTACCAAGTTATTTCTCATTATATCTGGTTTGGTTGAAAGTTGGAATACATTTTTTTTGTACAGATTAGACAAACACGATATAACAGTGTGGAGTAGTGAACTTCAGAGGGCTTGGAACGGGAACTTTGTGACCTTCAGTCTCAGCCAGGCTAGCTGTTTCCCCTCGTTTACAGTCTTTATGCTAAGCTAAGCTAACTGCTTCTCTCTCCAGCTCCATATTTACTGAAGCGTGAGACGTGAGAATGGTATTGTCCCTCTCATCTAACGCTCCACCGGAAAATGAGTGTGTTTCCCAAATTAGTACTACATCTTAAATTTAAATGCAGAAACAAAGCGTATAAACTTGACACAATGTCCTTATGTTGAAACATATGTCCACTATTACGCACTGTTTGTCATCTCAGTGCGTTATGACTGCACTAACTCATATATTGGATGGGCTGATACAGTAGCAGTGAATCACCACCATCACCTTGTATCAGTCCTTCATGAAGTTTCTGTTCTTTCAAAGAGTACTTTAAAAATATTTTATATTCCACACATATTCTTTGTCAAAACCTTGAGCCTGTATTAACTTGGTTGTCGACAGTTTGGACAGAGATTCAGGTCTGTTGTGCTCGTGGCAGCTAAAGCAGCCTTAAGCCTCTAGCGTTGAGCAGAGATAAGCAGCCGGCTACAGAGGTCTGGTAAGCCCCCATTCTTTCGAAATCTACACCCCTATATTTTTTTCTTTTTATTCATTTCTTCATTTTCAAAGTCAGCCTCATCAACTCTGACCCAAGTGACATGGCTCGAGGCTATTTAATCGGACTTCATGCAGCTCCCTCTGGAGCCTCAAAAGGGTTAATACAACTTTTAAGTTCCCACCATTTATTTGATGTTCCCCATCTTGAGTTTAGAGCAGCTTCTTCACATGAAGCGTCGGTTCACCTCCGAGGTTCCGGTGTCGCCACCTCTCTGTCTGAGTGTCTCCACTGTGAACAGCTGGGAGACCCGAGTAGCACCAATGAGGGATGTGAGGGATGAGCCCAGAGGCGTGCTGGGCTTCGGTGATTGTTGACCACTTCTGACATTAGTTACCCACCAATTTGGGTCATCTTCTCTGAGTGTGATCACAGAGATTGTCCTTTTGTTAGCACTCACGCTGGCTTCTTCTCAACTTGCATTGCCAGTGAGGCCTCTGGTTGAAATGCGGTTGCTTGTTCTAATCTTTATGATAATCATATTCCTGATACCCGTAACCACCTGCAGCTCCACCAGTTCAGGCCTAATAAAGAGTGTGTGTCCTTATCAAACAACACCTGGTTAAACATTGACTTTTGAGCCCTTTACGCTCATTATGGTTGAGTTCAGACACCATGCTTTAAAATTTAATAATATTCTAACTGTTTGTAGATATTTCTATTATCCATTCATTAGATCAAACTAATTCCTAGAAGTCATCGTTTTTACCGCACGTTGTTTTCATCCCGATAAACGGATATTTTTGCGTGAATATGTTTCTGGTGTTTGAAGGGGCGGCTATTCATGAACCACTTCTTGAGCAACTTAAAAGGCCGTGTCACCATCTCATTCGGTATGCTCCTCGTGTGCCGAGGGAATGATTGCCCCACAGCCCCGAGGCTGTTCGCTCAGCATTATAGCCGGGGCCTGGAAGCCTGCCATACACCATCATCCCTACTCAGCACAACAAAGGCTGCTTACAAGAAAAACTCCTCTTTTTAAAAAAGTGATTATCTCCAACGTGTAATCAGCTTTTGGGAGATGTATCAGGAAGACCCCTAATTTAACCTACAAGTTGACTTTTTTTTGGTGCAATGTCTCATTTACATCTTTTCAGATATTTACACGAGTTGGATTTAAAGGGCCAGTGTGTTGGATTTAGGGGAATCTATTGTCAGAAATGGAATAAAGTATTCATTATTATGTTTACATCAGTGTATAGTCACTTGAAACTAAGAATTGTTGTGTTTTCGTTAGAATAAGCCTTTCATAACTACATAAGGAGCAGGTCCCTTGTCAGTCAGCCATGTTCTTCGGAAGCCCAGAATGGGCAAACCAAACCCTGACTTACATCCTACACACTGGTCCTTTATTATAGACCTACTCCTAATCATATATAATCATGTCAGTCAAGAAGTCATTTTAATTTTGATTGTTCAAGCAATATTACCGTCATGTTTTAAAAAAATATTATATTATTATATTCTGTATTTACTTTGAGTGAATACAGAAATGTGCAAGAGAAATATAAATAACCTTAAACACAAAACATACATTATTAGCACCAACTTTTCCAAAAGAAATACAATATTTCATTCCAGCCTATCAATTAATATAAAGGTTTTAATCCCTGTTTTTCACCTCAAAACAGAAAATTGATTGAAACCACATCAATATTGCCATTAAATTACAAGTCAAAATATGTATCTATTTATCCTTTGAGGTACTTTTATTAGACACAACATCCGGCAGCCATATTGGAGGTCATCTCTTCTCGGGGTTCTTGGGCAACAGCGGCTTCTAGTTCTTCCAATTTTTAGACACAGCCTGCTACTTTAGCTGTATCATTTCCATCGCTAGTAGATAGTAGTTGAAGGTGTTGGGTTTATGTGCTGCTCGTGATTCTTCTCAGTTTTTTTTTTAAGTTTTCTCAGACTGTCCAGCTTTAATGCTGAATCTTGTTGTCAGTTGTTACACAGTTACACGTTGTGTTCAGGCCTGCAGCCGGTTCTCCGGTGGGTTCACATCATCGTACCAAAAGGACAGCGACACAACTGAAGGAAAAAAATGAACCAGAAATACAAGTTTCACACTTGTATTTGTTTTGTGTGAAAAGAATAACTGCAATAAAATTAGTGGAGATAGCCGTTATGATTGATGATAGAAAAACTGAATATCCAAAAATATCACAGTATGCGTCATTGAGCAAGAACAATATCACAGCATCAAGCATAACAAGGTCTTTAAAGGTGTTTATTAGCATTCATAATAACTTGTGTGCAAGGCAAACAAACTTTCTTTCTTTATAGTGCTGCTGACAAAGAAGTGTAAATGATAAAAAAGTGTAAAATGATGCTCTGTTAAATGAGCTGAGAAGTATTCAGATAGCATTGTATCTGAATAGATTTGACTTGTCAGTTTTATTGTCACCGTAGCAATTTATGGGAAAACGACACGGCAGACTTGAATTTAAATGAATCTTAAATGTCAGATCTGATGTATATCTGAAAGCTCCATAGAGGGTCTGAGAAATATTTAAGCTTTCTGAATAATTGACTTAACAAACCTGGTTTCTTTGCTTGATCGGCACATTTGAGTTAATTTAATGCGTTTTGTAATTGTTTAATCTGACCAGAGCTTCTCAACATGTAATTTGTAATCAAGTAAAACATGACATATTTTGTTTTCCAGCAAACTATGAGGACACTGGGTTCACGTACAGTTCACACATATTTCTTGGCAAATTATTCGCTATAATAATGTCCCAAGAAAAACTTAATGAACGCATTAAGGAGGAAAAACATTTCCACTGATTTAAGACAGCAGACCACATTAGGCCGTAGGCATGATAAATATTATATTAAGTTATTGAAATAACATTTTTTTGTTCATTCAAAAGTTAGAACATAACTTAGGATGGTAGCGTTGGTGTGTTCATCTAAATAATTATGTTAGCAAGTTCCAAGTCATTCTTCAACTAGCCTCAAAAAAAAAAGAAAAAAAAAAGGTCACTGAAGGAGAACGTGGCTGCAAATGAAAGCAGAGAAAAGTACAAAGAAAGAGGAGGAAACAAGACAGTTGGCCACGTCTGGCGATCCCTTAAATTGAATTAAGGGATCTGATGACGGAGAGAGTGTATCGGGGACTAGAGGAGTCTCTGTGCAGCTGATTGAGGGATCACCACGTCCTCATTAATTGCTCAATCAGCCAAAGGAATGTGATCTGTGCTAATTAGAAGGACTCTCCTTCCATCACGGGGCTGCAGTGTAATTACAGTCAGTCTGGGCCTCATGACACACTGTGCAACGCCACTGTTTGTCCTGTGGGGCTCCCGGTCTCTGCAGAAACTCTGGCTGCAGTTACGTGATAGTATAATTATTGCATTTCCTTTGATTATAAGAGTAATTAAGCTGTTTAGTTGCATCGCAAGAGCCAGCTTTGGTAATGTTCCCACTTTGTGCAGACTCCAATTAGAACCGGAAATAAGTCCATTAGAGAGAAATTGCAGCAAAAAATAGTTTACGGTTAAATATATATACAGTATATCGTCTTCTAATGTGAAAGATGTATGACCTTAATACAGTAGCCCCGTTAGATCAGAATAGGTGTCGGTCTAACTGACCAAATACCTCTAAACTATTGGCATTCAGATGGTCTGCGGTTGGTTTTGTCTAAGTGCAGCCCCACATGACTGTGGACCCTTAATCTTGTTTCAAAGTTACTGGTACAGCATGAGATACTCAGTGGTTCCCAAACTTTTTGCCCTATGTGACCCCCTTAAAATGAAGCAATAACCTCTTTTTGAAGGATTTCTAGATGCCCTGTAGGGCTAAAAGTACCCAGGGCCCTGATCCCTTGGTGGGGGACCACTGAGGTGAAGATACAGTAAAAACAAACCTGAGGGGGAAAAAGCAAGAAATATAAATTTATTTCCTGTTTTTTATTGTTAAATAGCTGTCTATTTTATTTTATTATATTCTATATTTCTACATTTGTTGGAAACTACAATGCTCGGCTGTTTGAGGAGATTTCAGAGCCTTTTTTTAAGAAGGAATGTTTATATTTGAAGCTGTTTTAAGAGATTTATATTGTCAGTAGGAACAGAAGTCAGACAGAATTGAGAGAGTGTAGGCGGTTATGGTCTTTTCATGGGATTTGTTGACAAGAAAACGTAGAATAACCCCAGCCATATTGTTCCTTTTTTTTAAAATACAAAAATATCTCCAAAACATCCTGAAGACATCTTATTTCATGCTGTGAGTGAGACTGTAAAAATGATACTATAATAATCCACATTGAAGGCAGAAGCTGATTTTGTGCGTTTTTAATTCTCTTGTGAGCGCAGCAGTGGGTGAGGTGAAATGGCACACAGGAGATCAGATGGCTCTGTCCTCGCCGTGGATCCCTGAGCCCTCGCCGTCTTTCTGACGCAGCTGTTCCTCTGCTCTCCATTTGCACCCCTCCCACCCCCCCCCTCTCCCTCCCCCCTCTCCTCCCCCGTCCCACAACCTCCCGCTCGGCTCCCAAGTAGAAACCTACATTCTCATGCAGGCTGGCCGTACTATCAAAATGTATAGTCACTGTTTGACTTTGAAAAATACACGAAGGCAGAAAGTGTGTTGTTAGGCCCGTCCTCCTTTCCCCTCCGCTGGTCAAGGTCCCGCCTTCCCACCTGTCAGTCATCTGAACGAGCTGTCTCTTCTTATTGCCCGAGACTGACCTGAGCCAACGGGCATCGGTGCAGCCGCCGCAGGCATCGACGAATCAGAAACACAGACGATATGCGATTTCAAAGAATAATTTTGGACACCTCTCAAAGTTTTGCACCAAGAACATTTTCTCTGAGAACGAACACACAGTGAGTTGCAGACCAGCGTGAACTTTTAGTGCAAATCCATCAAACTCAAAACACACACACACAAGAAGAATCGCACAATTCTTCTCCTGTACTCCGTTCCTCTATAAAATATTTACTTTCAACGAATAAAAGAAAAGTACAGTAGAAGAATAAATGAAAACTTTGGTGATGCCTGGACATTTCTTCTTGCGCAACCATAAGACCAAAATGTCATCTTGTCCAAATACAAGGATTCAAGGATTGTTTATTGTCATTCTGCGACAAAGAGTTGCGCAACCAAATGCAGTCGTAGCCTCGTCCAATAATGCTACTCAAGAAAATCATGTCAGAACATTAACACCAGTGTATTCCTGTTGTGCATTGCTTTTTAATTTTTTCATCCGGGGGAATGTAAACAGCAGCAACGGAGATCAGAAAAACTTTGCCCATCAACTTTGACCATATGTATGAGCAGCGAGCACCATTACTGTAAACAGAGTCCACCACGCCTCGTCCCACTGGAGTCCTGCCGTCTGCCCGCGGAGTGCAGCTTGACGCGGGATGCCCCGAGGTCTCTGTAAAGACCTGTAAAGGCACAACAGTCACCGATCTTCCGCCGGGTGCTTTTGCCTGAAATCATATTTCATCCATCTTATTATCCTGCAGCCGGACATCATTCAGCCAGCCTGAGGTCCCAGCTGGGGACGCTTAGCTCCCAGCCCCGTCCATCCTCTCTCTCCTCCTGGGGCGGTCGACTCCACTTCCTGCAGCATTTGTCCAAAGGGGTCGGAGGATGATGGCTGGCTCACGGTCTGCTGCAGCTTATCCAATCCCTCAGCATCCTTCTCTGATGTTGATGAGTTGATCCTGTCAAAGGCCAGACCAACAAATCAAAACAGAAATAGTTTGTTTTTTGACTAAATACTTCTTGGCATTCCCATCAGCCTCAGCATCTCTTTGGGTTGTCCTTTAACACTTAACTCCATAAACTAAAATTCATATTAGTAAAAAAAAAAAAAAAAAACCCACAGCAGCATCTACATAGTGTAGTGTTCAATTATTAGTGGGGTATTTTCTGCCTATGTTCGATAGCAATGGAGGAAATGAGAGTAAAAGATGGAGAGAGAGAGAAAGATGCAGCAAAGGTTCCAGGCCAGATTTGAACTTTTAAGTCACATGATGAATTATATATCAGGAGAACCGGAACCGACCTCAGACACCACGCTGATGAAGGCAAGATAGCAAAAAATTTTGTGCATAAAGCATAGTGTGTGACTAGTTTTCATTTTAATAGTTCCAGAAACATCCCAAAGATCATTTCAGATTCAGGTAAAGAGACGGAGTCGTGTGAAGGAGACATCTCTGTGCTCCATAGACACCAGCGTCCTGAATCTACACAATCGTTATTGCGCAATAGTCGGAGAGCCATCTAATCGCCGATGCGCGTGTCCCCGTTTCCTCTGTCTCAACATCTCCAGGTCTCCAAAGCGGCTGCAGACCTGATGGCGTACTGCGACGCCCACATACGCGAGGACCCCCTCATCATGCCCGTCCCCGCCTCCGAGAACCCTTTCCGGGAGAAGAAGTTCTTCTGCACCATCCTCTGATGACCTGCCGGTCGAGCTGTATGGGTGCAGGCATGGCGTTGCCTGTCTTCTCTGTCTTCACCACACCTGAAGCTGCTGGCCATAGGCGTTGAGTTGAGTTTTGCCAGGTGGACACTCTGTTGTTGGTCAGCTCTGTCCTGGTGGCTGAAGGTTTTGGGGGAGTCAACTACCAAACTGGCAACCCAATGAGCGTATCATGTCTTGTTAAATAGGTTTGTTATTGCTTTGTTATTAGAGAACAGCCTTGCTCAGTGCTTAATGAGATGAGAGATGTTTTTCTTTTTCTTTTACTGTGCTAGATATTAACATGCCTCAGGAAACAGAAATTTGCCCAGTGTCTACAATTTTTTTTTTTTTTCAATATTTATTTCCCTTCACTTTACCTGAATAAAAAAACATTAATATTTGTATTATCTTGAACATAACTTGAGTTAGTTTTTATTGCTTTCAGTGCACAGGTTTGACTACTTGTAGCAAAAATGATTGAAAGTACTTCTGAAATTCGACACTTCTCTTTCAATTTGCCTCCAAACAATTAACCGGCTAGTTTTAGTGCCGCACTACAGTCGGATTCAGATTAAAGCCCAGAAACAGAAACATTATCTCTCGCAGAGTAAATTATTTGTTCGTGTCAACTGCTCTGGTAATAAGGAGGTGGCTGCACATCAGTTGTGCTGCAAATAAATAAATAGACTCCGTATTTATTGAAAGGTGCAGAGCTAATGTTTCGACAGCGAGATGAGTTCCTCGGGGTTATCAGTGTGCAAACAACCCTTGGGTTAAGAATTATTTATGAATCTGCCACCTCTTTCTCAGGCCCACTCTAATGCATTCTACCCTCGCTGCTCCTTTTGATTCACTCATCATATACTTCATCCACTTCGAATCAGAGACACTGTCGGTTAATCCCGCAGCCCCTGACTGGAATATGTTTACGAGTTGCAGGACATCTTTTTTTTCCCCCCCTTTTTTTATTTCCTAAACGCTCTCATTTGTTTTCTGGGCATGTTTCCTGAGCCTGATTCTGTTTGCCTGTCCTAAGAGTGAATGGCAAGGCCTTTGACATTAATGCCAAACCAGAGGCCTGCATGTTCCTCCGCTCCTTTTCGACAGCCTCCTCTGTTTCCGAGGGACTGTCGGTCTTTTAGAGTGTACAGTATGTTACAGTGCCAATTTCTGTGGGAGCGGTGTGATCTTCACACTGAGCTCCCACAGCCTTCTTTTCCCCTTTTTTTGTTTTGGTTTTTTTTTTTTGGAAGAAAAAGCACACTGTCAAAACGTTTCCTTTACATGGTAGTTGAATAGCATTTGCTAATTTTTACGATGAATTGTTATGATCGTTATTAATATTGTTATTATCAGTAGTATTATTGAATATTTGTTGCACAGCACTGACAGCTACATGACGTGTAGTGCTACTAAGCTTGTATGATACTTAGGAGAAGAAAAACATTTATAAATCATGCAATTATTGATACTATCTGACTATTTTTTAAGAATAACGGTAAGGGTCGGTTTACATAATATAATATGATCCCTTCGGTGGTTGAGGCTTTTTGCATCATCGTTTCTGTAAAATTAAAATTAATTTCCTCTTGGTACTCGAAGAGCCATCGCATTAGGAATCAAAGTGAAACTGGACAGTCTCAAACTATTGGACTCAAATTGTTTTCAGGATAATTATTGTCTTAATTTTCTAAATCAAAAAAACCTGAGACTGACCTCGGGCGGCTCCCACTGACCTCATCTTAAGGATGGTGCCAAATCTGAAACAAGAAATATAACGGTTAGAGATGAATATTGCATGGATTTATTTCTATCTTTAACAGAGAGAACTATTATGATATGAAATATTGCCTCTTAGTTGACTTTCTGGGTGCTACTTTGCACATAATAATCTCCTTGGAGTACGGATATGTCGACAATGTGCAGCTGTATTCATGAATGGTATTATCGTTTTGGTAAATAAAAGAAATAGCATTTAAATAGCAGGCTTTGTAAATCCTTTGATGGATCAAATGAATTAAAGGAAAACGGCAACCCCAATGTGCTGTGTCTTCAATAATTGTGCCTCGTGTCTCTCACTGACGTCTGGAGCTGCAGCCTGTCTGATCACACTGACGACACACAGGGCCGCCAATCCTTCTGGGTCTCACAGATGAACATGATATTCTGGTGTGTAGTGGAGACCTCCTGTGGCTGAGCTGAACCATAGGGCCATCTGGATGCACTCTTCATGCGCCACGGCATTTTATTATTATTTTTTTATTACAGGGCCGTGATTCAATTCAGCCTCAGCCAGTTTGTCTTCCACACTGAGGATAGAAAGAAAAGTGTCTTCCGACACCGCAGGGCGCATGAAGAATATCAGGGTATCCGCCACTGACTCATTTTCTGTTGTAGCTATTCCATGTTTCCATCATGCATGCATTTACAGCCCCCGCTTTTCTTTTCTTTTTTTAACCAAGTTTGGTTGATATTGGTTACTATTTCACTGCACTTTGAGGTCTGGCGATCATATCGGAGTCAGAATTGCTCGTTTTGGCCTCATAAAGCATAACCATATGAGGTCAAGTTATAAAAACTTGCAGCAACTGAAGGGATTGTACAAAACAGTATGGACACTTGGCAAAGCTGTGGCGTGGATTATTATATACGTTTATATCAAGTTAAAGGCTCCTGAAAGTCTATCAGCTGTGTGTTGTGATTGATGGAGTCCTGTGAACACGGCATTGTCTCGTAAAGTTAGGCGTGTTTTCTGAGTAGGGTGTATTTGGGGAAAAAAAAAGATGTCACAAACTTCAGTGCACCAATTTTTAGCAACATTTGGATAAGAATATGATCAACGATGGAGGGTTGTTTGGTCCCTGTCAATAAAATCTAATCACAGTCCCGATGAAGCATCGCAGCTGAATTCTTAAGGAAGTTTATTTTCCTAACTTTAAATTGACATGTCGGTCATTTAGCCTTGGCTAATTGAGATTATAGAAAGTAAATAAAATACTTAGAATTGTAAACCAAGTTTTCAGAGGCTGTAAGTCCGTTTTGCTATTATAGCTCAAAATCATATCCCAGAAGGCTTTGCAGTCTGTACAAAATGTATCCTCTTTCCTTGGACCCTCAATTTGGATGGGACAAAAACTTTTAAGGGAAAAAACATAATATGACTTTTATGTACCGAAAAGAAAAATTAGAAATTCAAGAAGTAAGTCTTAATATTATGCAGTATGCACAGGGTTCTCAGATGGGACCTGACTAGATAAAAATAAATCTATATAGAGCCAAAAAAAAAGTTCTGAGGTGCTGCGTGTTGTGAATGCCGCAAGACAAAAGAGAAAGAGGAAAAAAATGAATTGATTTGGAATAATGTGAATAGAGAATGAATAAATAAGTTTCAACAAATAAATAAAAAGTGAATTCAGAGTTGAGAATGTAAACAGCAAACTAGAAAAGACAGGGGTTGGATTTTCCGCAACAGAGCAGGATGTTAGTTTGTCTTTCAAGAAACCCTGACCGTGCTATGAATAGTCCTTTTCTTTCAAATGAATAATGTGTTGCAGAGAGAAATAAATCATTGTAATGAGTGGGAATATGACTCCAAAAAGAATTATATAATGCACTGGAAAGTAATTATCCCCAGGGCAGTAGGTTATCTAATACCGACAATCTGTGCTGGGGCAATTTTCCAAATTGAGCAGTGAGCCCCCAAAGTGTATATGCAAAATGCATGAGAATAGTAATAATTTCTGATAAGATTATTTATCTACACTCACAGCTTGATTTTTCATTTCTACTCATAACATTGGCGTACAGTGCCTTGCATGCCAGTGTTTCCCATCATTATTTTTCCCTTAAAGAGATGGTAAAGATTAAATAACATGGATGCAACATTGGAACGCCACCATGATGAGTACAAATGACATTTTTACAAGCAATGGAAGCAGGCGTTCTTTTGATGGCGTGGCACCCTCTTCCTCTCCAGGAGAAACACGGGTGCTCTCAAAATCAAAAGAAATCCTCCTCAAACACCCTTCTCCATGCACAATAGATTCCATTTAAATGATTCATGCGCAGCACAGGGTGACAGATTTAAAGTCATGTTCTAATTTTAAAGCTGTGACATGTCACCTGTGTGTTAGTGGGTTCAAATGATTATGTTTATGTTTATGTTCGTGTTGTACTCGGCTTAGAAGGGTTTCCCCCACTTAATTGGGAATTAACTGACTCTTCATTATGTGATGAACATGGGAAGATGTGCCACAGAGATACTGCTTGTAGCTCTGATCAATGTTTTAATGTTTCGGTTTACTTCTGAGGACATGTGATGAACTATGTATTGTGCTTACTAAAATATTTGGTTCACTTATATGCGGTTTGAGTGGAAAGTTAAACTGCGGGGTGTGCCCTATTTATTTATGGAGCTTTGTGGAGAATGATTTTTGTATAATAATAATAATAATAACAATAATAATAATAATAATAATAACAATGATGATGATGATGATAATAAAATAATAATAGTAATAATAATAATGATGATAATAATAAAATAATAATAATAATAATGATGATGATGATAATTATGATAATAATAACAATAATAATAAAATAATAAAATAATAAAATAATAAAATAATAATTATAACAAACTATTGCTTTTGGAGTTCAATTATATCCTTACCCAATTTTATATTCATATTTTATTGTCCCTTCTAAATCACGAAACTGTTCCGATTGGCGAGAGAGCGTCGAACTCCATCGCCCAGGGTGCACCGCGGCACAGGGGCTCTCCGCGTCTCCCATTGGCTGCTCCCTCCCAGCGAGCGGAGGCACACATGAGGCGGTGGTGAGAGCCCCGGCGGAGCGCTGCGGAGCTGAAATGAAGCGCACACGCGGAGCGAGCGGCTCACACCGCTCAGGAAGAGGCTCCGCGCCGCCGAACGTGAGGGCTGCTCCGGCTGAATGAAGGGCTCCGTCCATGCGGAGGCTAGCGCGCATTCTGCTGCCCTGCGCCGCCGCCGTCCTGGTGCACTTGTGGTTGGCGCAACGACCCTCCTCCACGCCGCCGGACGACAACACTCACTCGGGTACTTTTTTTTATTTTTTAACCACAATCCGCGGACTTTAGCTCCTCAAAGCCTTGCAACTTTTTTTTTCTTCTTTTTGCATCCGACCGGTGTGTGTTGTTGTTGTTGTTTTTGTTGTTGTTATTGTTAGTTTGTGTGGGAACTGGTTGTTTATGTTTTGCTCGTTATTCTTTTCCTTTCAGTGAAGCGTGGTGGTTATATGACAGTTTCCCATTTCTTTACACAGTCCTTTGCATTTGTATTGAACCCTGCAAGGGTGTGTGTGTGTGTGTGTGTGTGTGTGTGTGTGTGTGTGTGTGTGTGTGTGTGTGTGTGTGTGTGTGTGCGCGCGCGCGTGCGCGTTCATGCGTGGTGTTGGGCGTTGATGGGATAGCCTGACGTCCGTCCTGTTCCTACTGCTGATCTCTGTGCAGCTTTCAAACGGACTCTCACCTGTGATCGGGGGAGGAATGAATGTAGTTTAACCACCTTTTTGATGCGTGAAGACAATTTCCATCATGTCATTTGTAGGATGCATCTCCAAGTAAGTAGATGTTAGAGAAAACTGCTGTCAGAATCAGGAATGGGAAGCATCCATCAAAATGTGATTTTAAAAAAAAGAAAAAAAAAGAAATGTACATATTGTTTTATGTCTGATTGTTTCCCTATCATTGTCACCAACTGCATGTCATATTTCATCCTTATCCTCATCACTGAATAAGAAATGACATCCTGTTGTTTTTTTTTATCATTTTAATATTTCAGCATTTGCTTTCTGTTTCTGCTGCAGATGAATCGTTACCTTTCTATGAAGTTTTGGTGGGAGTGTTGTCAGCGAGACACCATTATGAACTGCGACAAGCGATAAGGGAGACCTGGCTGGGCTACCTCCGAGACCACCCTCTCTTCCGGCACAGGTCTGTAGGGTGCAGCTCCAACTTCAGCACTTGTTTCTTTCTTTCTTTCTTTTTCTTTTGTTCCAAGGACAGATTCATAGCGTGGAAATAAAGCCTTCGGCTGTCAGAGAATAACTGACTTGCTCCACCACCCAACCCCTTTTTGTTTTTATATCTTCACCTGACCAGCGGCCAATATTGTTCTCCCTTTTCATTCTTCCATTTCCTTTCCTCCGTTTCGGCGATCTGAGCAAAGATAAGGTGTGGTGGCCTTTTTAAGCAACCCTCTGTAACCATGGCAACGGAGGGTGGATAAGATGGACAAGCGTTAGAAATCTTACAGCCTAAAAATTGCACAAAAAAAAAAAAGGAAAAAGGTGAATGCAGCGGTGTTTGTGCTCATTTCCAGAGTGGGGGTGAAGTTCATCGTGGGCCAACATGGGTGTCCCATTCCAGAGGAGGACAGAGAGGATCCCTACTCCTGCACCCTCCTGAACTTCACGGAGCCAGGTAAAATAATGATGATGATGATGATGATGGTGATGATGATGGTGATGATGATGGTGATGATCACCCCTACTAACGAGGGTGCAGCTGTAACGTGGAATGATAACTCCGTGTGCAAGCTGTTGCTCGAGTGTGCGGTCGTCAATAGCGGAGCGGAGGCAGAATAACGGGAGGCGAGTTGAAAGAATGAAAGAATGCATGTTCAGAAAAAAAAAAAAAAGAAGAAGTAAAACACCTTATTCAATGTTCACCCACAGCTCAAGGACACCATTCTTTTCCTTTTCCATACCCAAGGCCGAAGCAGAACTCTCTCCCAGCTGCCGCAGCCGCAACCAGAAGTGCGTGTTAACACTTGAAAAGGAAAACTATGCGAAGCGCTGACACACGCGGCGTATAGGGAATAATTGAACGGGCTTACTGTCGGAAGGAACAACCGCAGTAATTGTTATGTCTCTCACCTTCACAGAGCCAGTTCAATTCAGCCATTTCACTACTTTTCCCCGTTAGCTGCCTTCATGAAAACACAATTACCGCTCATCAGAATAGGCTTTTTCAGACGGCGGCCTTTAGGGTCACGGCGACGCTTTATTCCGCCCGTCCGTCCTCCGCTCTCCGCTGCGTTAATGGTTGTAAGTGCTGACGTGATTTGCTTGAGAATAGGAGGCGAGGAGGTGAGGAGGCGAGGAGGCGGGCGGCGGCTTTGCAGCGAGATGCTCGTTGTGATTGGAAGAGAAAGAGACAACGGCTGCTCTTAAACACAGTTGGGTACCTGACTTGGGATTCAGGTCAAAGCGCACGTTAAGCGCACAATTTCTTGTTGTTGAAATATGTTTGTGCTGCATTCATCACAAGGGATTTTTTTTTCTTTGGGACTACTAATAAGAGGAATGCTAGTTTGCCCCTCAGACTCTGTTTTAATCATTCTGTTTGTTTGTTTTGTTTTCGCATTTGAGAGGAAAATAATTCAAAATCTTGATGATTTTGAGACTTAAAGGTTAATATAAAGCCTTTTTTTTTTCTTTCTTTCTTTCTTTTTTTAAAACAAAGTTTGAATAATTTCAGGTCTAATCAAACATTTAAAAAAATCTATTTAATATTTAAAAAATTTGCATAAAGGCCCCAAAAATCTCAGGTTCCAATGCACCTGTGATTTCTAAGTCTCACTAAATTGAATATATTTGTGTTTTGAACTGTTAGTTGGACAAAACAAGATCCAGAGGAGGACTCACTCTGTTGTGTGAGCAAGGTGGAATTTAGGATGAGGTTCCCTTTTTCTTTTACTGTCCTATAAAATGACCTCTATTTCTTTTGTAGCAGATTTAATACGACAAGTTCAGGAGAGAAGGCAGAATATTTAGTTTCAGGTCGAGCAGTAAAATATCCTGTAATTTTGTAAAGTAATGAAATGTTTGACCACTGCACATTTATTGTTGGTGTCTCGTAAACCTATGGGGGGGCTGGGTACATTGTGTGCGTGACACGGAAATAAGGAAAATAAATCAATCAAAGAACCAATTAGTCAATCACAAGTAATTCGAGGGAGTCATTTTGAACTCTGGGAAAAAGGTATTCACATTTTTCTTTTTACATTTTATAGACCAACTGTTAATTGATCAAGAAAATGATCTACAGATTAAGCAATAATGTTAATAATTGTCAGATGCAGCCCTTATTGTGGCTTGATTTTTACATTGCATAACTTACTGTTGAACTGTAAACAATGTAGAACATTATAGACCTTTTTAGTTGTTGCCTAATATTGAGAAGAAAACGAAAAAATCACCAATACATGGTAAACACCTGTAAATATGCTCTTTATTATTTATGATTCATGCCAAGTTCTATTAAATTCTTTCCCCAGAATAAACTAGCAATCTCACACTGGCGAGTGCAAAGAGAAGCACTGCTTTTGTTTAGTTTTGAGACGTGAGCACAAACTAATCATTTGGTGAGCATTAGGAATATTAAATAATATATGTCCTCACAGACAGGTAAAACCCTGAAGCTCAGTTCCACTCAGTCAACCTGAGAAACATTTGGTTTGATAAAGTGCTGCTTTCTCTTTGTCTGTGTTCTTCACCTCTAATTGTCTTTTATTTTGAAGTGAGCGGCAGAACTTGTGTAGAATGCATATAAAGTAAAAAAAGCCTGCTTCCCTTTTAACGGCCTTGATCTTTTCATTGATCTCCCGGGTAATAAACGGCTCTTTTGTAATTAAGAAACCACACTCACGAGCAGAAGCTCGCTTTTGAAGGTGGCCGTCCCAAGAACCGGCTTCTCAAAGTGCTGATGGCGTAGCTTTACCGGGGTCCGCCTTCTTTTCTCCGCTACCCGACTCGCTCGGTCTTCATCACCCGGAAAAAGAGGCGGTCAGCACGTTGGGACTGTAATAAATTGAATGTGTAATCTCTGTGCCAGCGGCCGGCCAGGATGCGGAGATAGAGATCGTGAGGGTGTCTGACCCCTCGGCGCTCGCCCCCTCCGACGCGTCGGCCATTGCCTTGGACTTCAAGGTCCTCCACCCAGTGGTCATCACCAGGCTGGGGGTGTTTCCCAGCGGCACCCGGCCAGAGCTTCAGAGCAATGTGACGGTGAAGCTTCTCCAGCTGGACCAGGAGGTAACGGGACCTGCACCTCTGAGCCTATTAAAGACCCAAACTCGGACTGTAATGTAACCGTCTCTGGTGTAGTATTCACTGCAGATGAATTTTCTTGTTTCTGCAGGAGGCTGTGGTCACTGCTCGCTTCAGTGCCATCAGCACCGGGACCATGGTGAGCGGGCTGTGGTACAAACCAGTGGAGCAGTTCATCCTGCCTAAGGTCAGTTACTCACATGCATTTCTAATATCCCGCCTACGACCGTGGCATGATGAGTTAAATCCTCCCTACAGACATCCATCCCTCCGAAGAAAAAAAGAGAGTCTCAACGTGTTTTGGAAATATATTTTCTGCAAGTTCTATTTAAATAAAGCAGTTCCTTCAAAGAAAATTCCCTCTGAAAACCACAAGCTGAACACAACTGTATCTATAATAACTCCAGAATCTCAGAATTGATCTCTTATTTTTTCCCTAGAATTAGAAACAGATCTCCAGGAAGCATCCCAGGAAATAAAATGCTAAATGTTATTACAAAGCCCAAAAACTTACCAGGTTAAAATGCAGTGTTCATGTGTACATCCCTGCTGCAAAGGGAGGAGTTCATAAATATACAAATAAACAATAAATACACTAATGCAATAGTTGATATGTACAGAGGATGTCGGTGTCTTCCATGGTAGCTGTACTGCTCAGTGTACAGTATAATGTTGCTCAGGTTAAACAACACCATGATACATAATGAAATGTCTGCTTTTCATCCAGGGTTTTGAGGGGACGCTGGTTTGGGAGAACATGGCCTCTGCTGGATTGACAACAGTCAGCTCCTCTGTGCAGCTCAACGACGGAGGAGGCGTCCTCAAGATCTCATCTGTACGTACCGACAGGGAGTCGTAAATAAACGTATTAAGAATATTCCTTCTCAAGTTTTTAAAGCGAAGGAAAGACATTTATTTAGCTGTTTTCTTGAGTTGCAGATCGCAGAGGGCATATTGCCTCACAGAAGTGCGCTTGGGTTTCCCGGTCTGGCTGGAGGGTTCACGTTTACTATCTATGGTTGGTCCGGCAACAGAACTGAAGTCAGAGCTTTTTTGTTTTTTTTGTTTTATGAAAACAGCGTGATCAAAATCAAATGAGCCGACGGTTGTAAAAGGAGTCCCTATGTAAAAATAATAAAACCACATTGTTCTCTCTTGCAGGTTATTAGATTAGCTCCTTTTTCGCCCCGGGGCTTGCCTGCCAAATCGAAATCGCATTTCTTTTTCCCCTCTCTGCCCTGTTGTGTTGCATTATTGATGTGCCTGCATGTGTTTGCATTTGAGTTAATATGGGAATAGATTTGTAGCCATTTTGGGGGGGGAAAACCTAAATTAAATTCACCATCCAATATCTCTGAAAACAGAACTAATGATCCAGTCTGTAAAATGTTTCAATTTTATATGATTGTTTTTTGGCAGCCAAGTGATTTAAGTTATTATCCTTCAAAAGTGCCTTTTAATGTCTCCAAACAAAAGTTAATTTGACTTCTTTTTTTTTTTAAATCTGATTTTGGAAGAAAATTCTTTCATCATTTGCTCAATTTATCCTGTTTCCTCTCCCTATGCCCCCCCCCCCCCCCCCCCCCCCCCCCCCCCCCCCCCCCCCCCCCCCCCCCCCCCCCCCCCCCCTGCCTCGCCCCCCCCTGTGTCAGATGGAGACGGTCTGTCGGGGCTCCTGCGGGGCCGCCCGGCCCGGATGGAGCACCATGCCTCCAGGCTGAGGCAGGAGGACGCCGCCTTGCAGCAGGAGAGCCTCCGGCACGGCGACATGGTGTTCGTAGACGTGGTCGACACCTACAGGAACGTGCCTTCCAAACTGCTTCAGTTCTATAAATGGTACGGCAAGTGCTAATGACTCGATTCTCCGTCTCCAAATTGCCTGGGCCCTCTGAGGAAATCAGCAACCTGAAATGAAAGTGTGTCGTCGCCTCAAAATGTCTCGCTGTTAGAATCACGATTGCAATCACTCAGTCGGAAAAATGTTACAGTTGTGAGTCATCAGGTAGCAAAATAGACGGAGTGGTCTTAAGCTTTGGCACGTATGTTGCCAGAAATCAGAAGGTGGGCTTTAATTAGGGTTGCAAATTCCCTCTCCTGCAGGTCCGTGGGAAACGCTGACTTTAATCTGCTGCTGAAGACGGATGATGATTGTTACATCGACGTGGACTCGGTATTAATGAAGATTGACCATAAGGGTCTCAAGCGCAGCAATTTCTGGTGGGGGAAGTAAGTACAACCGGATCCCGTTGACAACCTATATTTTAGCCGGTGATTTTATTCCACTTGTGTTCGCAACTTAACTTCATTTCACTGTCGGGCTGAACTCCAGATGAAAGACTCGGGGATGCTCCGTCAAAACAATGAGGATGTGATGATAATGTATCTACCATCCTGACCCAGTTTCAGGCAGAGCTGGGCAGTGGACCGCATTGGGAAGTGGCAGGAGCTGGAGTACGCTAGTCCAGCATACCCGGCGTTCGCCTGCGGCTCGGGCTACGTGGTCTCTCGTGACCTGGTCCAGTGGCTCGCCAGTAACGCAGATCAACTGAAGGCCTACCAGGTAGAGTACTTGAGAGGAAGAGACTGTGGGGGGGTATGGTGGCAGATAGTCGTGACTATAATGGGAGGAGTCTGTCTTGTTCTCAGGGAGAAGACGTGAGCATGGGGATATGGATGGCAGCTGTCGGACCACAGAAATATCAGGTAAAAAGAAACGTAATTACATACAGAACTTCCATCTCCAAATGATTTGGTTTGGTTCATATGTACGTGTGTTTGTGAAATACAACGGACTCTCGGGGTGGAACCATGAAGTCGTTGTCCCTGGTGTCTTCACAGTCCGCTCGTCGAGATGAGATGGGCCTTCAGTGCCTGACATTAAGAATTATTAGGGAAAAAGAGTAGTCATAGTGGAAAATGTGATCATACAATAGAGGAAGGAGACACACATCTACGATTTTCTGACATAGTTTAAGATGCGATATTGATTGAAGGGGAAAAACATAAAAATAACTGTTAAGATGTTTCTTGGAATTGTAATATTAATATTAGCCTCTAACGTCAATTATTCAAGCAGCCTGGTTTTACTTCTCCACTGAATGTTACCCTGAAACGACCTCGACCAGTGTGAGGCCACTCGGCCCGTGCATGTTAACACTCTGCCCCGCCCCCTTTGCTGTTGCCAGGACCCCGGCTGGCTGTGTGAGAAAGAGTGCTACCTGGACATGCTGTCGTCACCCCAACACACCGCCGAGGAGCTGCACCTCCTCTGGGACAGGAAGCGGGCCTGTCAGGACCCCTGCGGTTGTCCCTGGGGACACTAAATGTCCCTGGGGACACTAAATGTCCCCGGGGACACTAAATAGTCCCTGGGGACACTAAATCTGACTCGCGCTCACGCGCCGCTGTGGGTCAACTGGTTGTCAGTTCGGTTTCTGTGGTTTCCTCATAACCCCAAACTGAGTAGTTTCAGAGTTTTATCACTTACAATTTTATGATAAAACAATTAGAGTTTTGAAATGTGGCGCCTTCTTGTGGGGGGAAATAATCTTAAAAACTTTTAGATTTCATTGCGGGTTCTTAATATTCACAAAATAGTATTAAATACCAACGTCATAAAACATTTTTGCAGCTTCAGAGTACATTTAAAAACTCACATGTAGCTGTAGCAATGTGTCAGCATTTGTATCATGAACTCAGTTCTTAATATTCGAGATTGAAAAAGCCTTCAGTGGAACGGACCATGTGGACAAAGACTGGTTTAAAAGATGCTTTAGTTCTGTGATGAGGACCAGAACCACGTGATGGTCATCAAGTGAAGAATCACCGCTGTGAGACTTGAGTACTCTGTAAAATTATAACTATTGGCACCCTGATACTTGACAGACTTCAACCTCTTGGTCTTTAAGGGATGTTTTATGGAACGACTGCTCTACATTGCTTTGTTTTGTGAATTATTGTCTTCAGCTTTTCACCCTCTTCCCCTTTTTGTAGATTCACGACACGCTTTCTCACAAACGCACACGGTTCGTAGCGTAGCTGTCATCGTGCTCCAGTGATCTGGCCTAGCCGTGTTTGTTAGGCGTCATCCTGTGTGTATGTTAACACGTGTGATATCGACACGGATCTGAAGGAGCGGTCAGAGTGACCGTGAAAAAGACTTGTTTAATAAAGTTCACTTAAGAGAGATGAATGACTTCCTGGTTGTGTGTTTTTTGGGGGACGAGGTCACTGATTCTGTGTTCGGCTCCACGTCGTGCCTGAGTCGGGTTCTTCAACTGAACAGGGGATATGAAATCACTCCGGTGATGATGGGGTTGTGTTCCTGAGACGGTGAGCCGGACGCCGCTGGAATGATGAACAGGGAAACCTGTGGAGCGCCGCCGGCCCTCGTGTTACAGCAACAGGACCCAACACACCCGGCCTTCGACTCCTACACATCGCACCTCCCAAACGAAGGTAAAGGTGCTCATGTGAATGAGCCCGCTGTGAGCTGTTTGTCTGGAAGTACAGCCATGTGATTGATTGAGTCACTAGAATTAGATTGCCTTTCTCTTATGGTTTTTTTTTTTTGGTAAATAATGAAAGATGATGCTCAATGTTTTACTAATGGGGGATAATACAAGTAATTTGTTTTATTCAGGCCCGTCTTACCTGCCATCCCTCCTCCTCCTCCTCCTCCTCCTCCTCTCGCTCCTTCAGTGAGCTGCATTTTAAGTCATCTCTACATCTGTTGTGCTCTCCATCGTAGATAAGGACGCTAGTTCTCTCTCTCTCTCTCTCCTCTCTCCTCTCTCTATCTCTCTATCTCTCTCTCTCAGCCCTTCAACGTGAAGCGAGAGAGAAGTGTTGAAATAAAAAGAAGCTCTCTCTGCTCTAGTGCTTCTGTAGAAAAGGAAGTTATTGACCTGGTCTGAACTTTGATGAGCGCTGTGGGGATATTGTCACTCACCTCTGTAAAACGTATAAGTTATCAGCATTTTATATTTTCAGAGACGTGCTTCAAATCTCCTTCCTCCTCGGCTCTGTGGGTGTGTATGAGCCCTGTTCTCATTCCTGTACTCATGCCCATCCAACCAGGCAATCAAATCAACCACATCATAATAACTTGAGACAAATTGTGCAATATTTGCACAGTATATATAAATTGCAGTACTCTATCACGAGCACTCAACTGCAATTTACATGCCTCTGTCTAGGCATGTCATTTAGCTGTTGGTGACTTTTTAAGATTTCAACTCTTCTTGTTTCCTGCCAATAATCCAATGAGGGGTATTTACATGTACATAATGTGGAGAGTACTATTCTGCGGAATATTGCCATATATTTTGAGGAATAAAGAAATGCTCCTGTATTGGCACGAGCAAGAGTTAAACGGTGTGAAATAATGCCTCGAAGGGGAACGCCACTCAATAATTCCTTTTGTTATGTGTGAGATCAATATTTGTGAGCACGAAGTCTCTCCTTCTAAAGAGGGATCACAACTAACAAAAGTATTTTGACTACTAACGGGGGGTCGGGAGTGGGGAGGGGGGGGGGGAATGAAAAGATCTCAGCTAAGTGAGTAAGAAAATCTGATTCATCCATGTTTGATATAAATCCCCCCCCCCCCCTCCCCCACGTTTTGAATCGTCTGCCCTAAAGCAAGTGTGTAATCTTCTCCAATCCACATCGGGAGTACAATTCCCTGAACCACTGACTTATTTTCACTCTATTAATATTTTGCCATGAATGTGCAATTATCCGTTCAGCCTGTGACGAGCACCGCTCTGAGGAAAACAGAGAGAACTCGGGCGCTCGAGTTAATTGTATTTGTAAGATCCTTTTCATCTCGAGTCTCACCTCTTCTTCAAACTCATTGCTCTGCAAGATTGAATACAAGAATATGTTGACGTTACACATTTTGAGTCCCATATCCTTCATGTCTGGTTTTATTAGCAGACGCACAATTACGTGTCTACCAATGAGTGTTCGAGAGTCTTTCTTTGGCCTCATGTTCCCCAACAGCTCATCAAACGGGTTTAAATACAACGAACAGCACTCTGCATGTTCCAGATTATACCGGATTACAAACTGGACGTTATTAAACGCTACAAAAGTGCGTATTGTTATATTTGTTCATGCAATTTTATTGTCAATGTTTACTGTTCATTTACTATTCCATCTGTTTATCGTTTACTTAGTTAACTATTTCAACTACTTATCCATTAGCTCTTAGTTAATTATTTCAACTATCTATTTATTACTTTTAGTCAAATAATAATTTGTTGAATAAAGTAAATATATTATAGTATGTCGGAAAAATAGTCCTAACACTTTGTCAAGTTCCCCTTCACTTCCTGCCCTGGTGTGTTTCCCGCCAGTGATTAGCTTTCCTCGTCCTGATCAGCTTCACCTGTTCCCAATTACTCCTCCTCCTCCTCCTCCTCTTCCTCCTCCTCCTCCCTCGTGTCTTTAGTCTGTGTGCTGCCCTTTGTCTTCGTACCTTTGTGTCTTTCGGTCCAGCGATTTCTCCTTGTGCTCTTCGTCACCTGGTTTTTGACTCTGCTTTTCCCCGACTGCCTTTTGCCTCCTCGCCCCTGTGTTTTTAATTTGTTGGCCTGAACTCGCTTCCTTCCTGTGAACCTCTGAAAAAAGACAGTTTATTTTTTTTTTAACTGTCCTGATTTGAGTCGTGCTTTCAGTCCTTGCCTCAGTGGCTTCAGCTTTAACAGTATGTCGAAAAAGAAAAGTCATTCTGTAGTGTGTCGCAAAAAGTCAAAGTATAGTATGTTGAAAAAAGTTGTAGTATAGTGTGTCAAAAAAGGTCATAAAAAGTCATCGCATATGTTGAAAAAAAGTTTTTAAAAAGTTAAAGTATAGTATGTCGAACAAAGTTCTAAAAACGTAATATTGTAGTATGATGTTAAAAGAATATCATAGTATAGTTTGTTAAAAAAAAGTCATATAGTATGTTGAACCAAGTCCAAGTAACGTATTTTAAAAAGTCATGGTATAATATGTTGAAAAAATTGAAAATGAAAAAAAGAATCTAGTCGAATAAAAGTCAACAAGTCATGAAAAGGTTATAGTGTAGTATGAAAAATAAAAACTCATAGTTACAATATAGTATTTTGAAAAAGTTTTAAAAAGTCATAGTATAGTATTTATTTTAAAAAAAACTCAGTATAGTATGTAAACAATGCCATGCCAAAGCATATATAGCATGTAAAAAAACTACATAAAAAAGCTACAGTATTGCATGTTGAAAACAGTCATTAAAAACCATAGTATACTAAGTCGAAGTCAAATATATTAAGTCTAAAGAAATGTCACCGCATAGTTTGTTAAAAAAATTCATATAGCAGTATGGTATGTCATAAAGTCACAAAGCCACACAAATGTCATAAATAATCATAATATAGAACACTTTTCCTGTGAGAGCCTCACTCGCAGGCTGGCTCCTGAAGTTAGCACTCAGTCGTCAAAACTTCAAGAAAGCCTGTTGTACTAGTTGCCTTACTAGTTGCCTTACTAGTTGTCGTACTAGTTGTTGCAGTTGAGTTCTATAGTGTAGTGGTGGAGGTCGTTGTCATACTAGTTGTCGTACTAGTTGTTGTACTAGTTGTTGTAGTTAAGTTTTATACTGTAGTTGTGGAGGTCGTTGGTGTAGTTGTTGTGTACTAGTTGTCGTACTAGTTGTTGCAGTTGAGTTCTATAGTGTAGTTGTGGAGGTCGTTGTCGTACTAGTTGTTGTACTAGTTGTCGTACTAGTTGAGTTCTATAGTGTAGTGGTGGAGGTCGTTGTCGTACTAGTTGTGTACTGTTGTTGTACTAGTTGTTACAGTTGAGTTCTATAGTGGTGGTGGAGGTCGTTGTCGTACTAGTTTGTACTAGTTGTCGTACTAGTTTTGTTGAGTTCTATAGTGTAGTGGTGGAGGTCGTTGTCGTACTAGTTGTTGTACTAGTTGTTGTACTAGTTGTTGTACTAGTTGAGTTCTATAGTGAGTGGTGGAGGTCTTGTCGTACAGTTGTCGTACTAGTTGTCGTACTAGTTGTTGTACTAGTTGAGTTCTATAGTGTAGTGGTGGAGGTCGTTGTCGTACTAGTTGTCGTACTAGTTGTTGTACTAGTTGAGTTCTATAGTGTAGTGGTAGAGGTCGTTGTCGTACTAGTTGTTGTACTAGTTGAGTTCTATAGTGTAGTGGTAGAGGTCGTTGTCGTACTAGTTGTTGTACTCGTTGAGTTCTATAGTGTAGTGGTGGAGGTCGTTGTCGTACTAGTTGAGTTCTATAGTGTAGTGGTGGAGGTCGTTGGTGTACTAGTTGTTGTACTAGTTGAGTTCTATAGTGTAGTGGTGGAGGTCGTTGTCGTACTAGTTGAGTTCTATAGTGTAGTGGTGGAGGTCGTTGGTGTACTAGTTGTTGTACTAGTTGAGTTCTATAGTGTAGTGGTGGAGGTCGTTGGTGTAGTAGTTGTTGTACTAGTTGAGTTTTATAGTGTAGTGGTGGAGGTCGGTGGTGTAGTCGTGGGCACTAATGTACGTCAATGAGATGCAAATGCTGATGTTGTCTTTCTCCTCTTTCTGCCCAGATGAGGGCAGAGTTTCCCGACAAAAACTTTCCTCACTCATAGTCTTCTTCTACTATACGAGGGTCACTATTATTCATATATTTTTAAAGAATAAAATGTGTTGTTTTCTGTCCCATTATTCTTCCATCTTTCTGAAACACCAGGAGGAGACGCATGTTCCACACTCCCTTGTCCACCTCGGCTGTGGTGCTCAAGACCCTGGTTTCCCTTCAATGCACCAAATAAGTAATAAATACTATACTAGTTGATTTGATTGCTACCAAATGTTTGTTCCATGCAGCTCTCATCTCCTCCGGGCCCTTCAAGTCTCTTTGTTCATTAATACGTTCCCACAAACATTCACTAAACATATGAAGTGTCTCCAGCTACACAGGTGTTAAAATGTACTTACATTTAATTAATATTATACATGTTCATATGATATCTATTAACATTATGAAACAATTCCCATTGAATTCTGATACCTCTATATGACCTACATAAGTAAACGAGACCGACAGCGAGAATATTGGCTACTTCTATTTCTACATAGTTATTTTTAAAGCTCGTCGTCGGTGCCAGCGGGTCTTTTTGTGTTGATTCTGGCGGTCCCTGTGGACAGAAACGGTAGTGTCCTTTTAGAAAGCGTATTTTACTGCAGCAGGGTCCAACAGTCTTGGTTCCAATATGCCCCCCCCCAGTAAATGACGCTCTCATTGCCACTATCCCAGTTAGGGATACTTTCTATTTAGGCAAAAGTCCAAACTACAGATTATATGCTCCCACCAGTGAGGGGAATGCGTCTTATTTTACAGCACTGTGGAAACATACAGCACATTGTGGATTCAATTAAAAACTCCCCATAGTGTCAAAGTGAAGAACACCCCGATTCAGATCAGGACAAAGCCGCCCCAGAGCTTTGAAAGAGGAGCTTTCAGTCTGCTGAGTGCATCTGCATCCGTCCAACAACTCAAGATTCTTAGACTTCTCTTGTGGAGCATTATACATTGCTGTCAATCAGCCCCCCCACCCCCCCTCCTCTTCTTCTTCCTCCTCCTCCCCCCTCCTCTGTGTGCACTAAAACGTGGAGGGAATCATTTATTCATGACGCCCGGCATCTAAAACCAGTAGTTCTGACTGATTCTGATTCACGGGAATGAGGCGATATTATTAGACGCACCACAATGCCCTGATGGGGCAACACTTTCATTCCCGAATTAAAAATCACACCCCTCTCTCTCTCTCTCTCTCTCTCTCTCTCTCTCTCTCTCCCTCTCTCTCTCTCATTTCCATAGCAGCTACAGTGTCTCAGCCTGCGAAGGTTATGGCTGTCACTTTTTTGCAAACATTTGCAGAACACAGCTGTGTGACATTGTGGATCTGGCAGATGATACATTCAGCAGAAGGTTGGCTATTAGACGGAACACGTAATTACACACGTCGTTGACAAAGTGATGGAAATACCGGGTAGATCATGGAGTTTCATTAAGGCCCTTCTGAGCCCCGCTGCAGAATTACTGTGATAGTGTTTGCGAAAGATAATTAGTCATTCGGTTATTACTGAACCATTACCGACAGTCATTCCCTTTTTAAGAGGATCATGAATTAGCTCGCTGGTCTGATGATGAGATTCTTGGAAACCACTCAATCATCTGATGTAACCTGATGCAACGCCATATACAGAAGAAATGTCAGCGAATTGAACGAGGTTGCTCTCAGTTCAGCATTTCACTTCAGCCAAGTCGCATTGCACTCGCACGCGGTCGGGAGACGGATTTATGAAAAGGATGGTAACAATTGATGCATCAGAGGCAGAGATATCCTGACTTTTATTCCCTAGTGCGGGTCAAGTAAAAGTCTCTCATAATGCAACTCATATGCATCTTTTGTTTGACTCATATCTGGTAAATGTCTGCATCTTTTGAACTAAATCTGAGCCTACAAAGTTCCTTCAGTGGGATGACCTCTAGAGGTAGAGGTCATCCATCCCCCCCACCCCCCTCACCCTCCCCCTCTCACTACCTCCTCTTCCTGTCATCCTCCAGCTGGGCTAATAAAGGCCAAAAAAGAAGCCCTAAAAAAGAAATACATATCTTAAAAGGAAAGAAAGCTCCCTTCAGAGCCACAGACAATATCACACTACTCCCCATGATGATTAAAATTAACTTAATGGGTCAAATTGCTGGTGTTCCCACTTTAATCAATAATCTTAAAGTCAAAGAAAAGTTTTGATGCGGCCAACAGTGATTGCAGGTGGAAACAAGCGAGTACTTAGTTATTCCTCTTTATCCCCAGTGGAGCACGAGGGCGCACTGAGGTTTTTACAAACAAGTGAGCGCTGGAAGAATTATGCATGAGAACATGTGTTATTCTGGGAAAAGTGACATGAATATGATAACCACACTGGCATGAATATTATAAAGTGAAGGAAGCTTTTTATTAAGCCAGTGGATCAAGTGATATTAAAGTCTGTCGATATCCTATATTTTTCTTTTTGTCAACAAATGCCACAAAAAGACCAAAAACAAAATAGTATCCAGCAGTTTTCTTTTCTTTTTAAACATGAAAGTGTGTATTTATGAGTTGCAACGTGTTAATCTTTTTGGTTTTGGATCTTTTCATGAGAAAAGTAGAGCAAACCTACGACCTTATTCTTAAGTGATTCTGTCCTTTAGAACAGAGGTCAACGTTTTTCAGGTCAAGGACCCCCAAACCGAGAGAGATGGAGCACTTTAAATATTGTGTTTTATATTAAACTGGGCCTAGTGCCATGTATACACAGACCTTGTTATTGTGCATTCAATACTAAGCTATTCAAATAATACACAAGTTCATATATTCATGTTTTTATTGTAAACATGTGCAAGGTTCAGTGAGTAGGGTGTCCGAGCCACTGCCCGTTTATAAACACACCTCGTCAGCTGATACCAATGACAATATCAACATTGTCTGTCAGCTACATGATAATTATGCATGCAGTCCACATTGACATTGACATTTTTATTTCTTTTATTTACTGAAAGATAACATCGTCTGCCTCCATTTATCCATTCGCTACAATATGTTGGATTCATTTTAATGTCTATTTAAAAGACATTTAAATTTTGGGGAAAAGAAATATGAAAAACTAAGAAAACTCTACCCGAGTAGAGTATTCAAAACAAAAAAGATTGAATAAACTCAATAAAAGTAATATTTCAATTCAGCAGAATCCCCCCCCCGACCCCAAAAAAACAACCTGAAACCTGTGAAGGTGCACAAGCAGCATCTATTTACACTCTCCACAATGAGGATTTCAAAAATGTTGTTGTTGCCATAAGCATATTTATGAAATATCTATTGGAGTGCTCCCAAACAACACAAAATGCGTAAAGCGCAGCTCCCGTGATAAATAATCCAAAGCTCGCAGACGACGAGGGAGACAGTGAGTGAGCCACGTCGCTCTCCACACAAAAGCCATTCTGTTTGGCTCTCCAGCAGAACTCAGACTCCGTGGGCGGAGGAAACCAATCCCGTCAACCTAGAGATGGAAGAAGTGAGAACCGCGAGAGGCTTTGATTATTGTAATGGACTTAAAGTCAGCACTGTGAAAGCCACTTCATACGTCGGCCGCTGTTTATCAAATCAGAAAATGCATTCCCCGTCACATTCTCCTGCACTTGTAGCTGCTCGGTTCCCACAGATTTTCAAGACATTTGACATTTAGATGAATATATGCATTTTTTTCCCCCACCACAATTCAATCTGAAATACACATAATTAATTGAATTGCAGCCGTCAAGCGCTTCAGTGAGTCAACAAAGCTGTCTGGGACGGATCGCCTCTGTCCACGGGGCTGGGCTTCTTTTCAGCAGCCGAGGGAAAACTGAACAGAAGCAGCTGATACAGGATTCAGATACAGGATTCAGATACAGGATTCAGATACAGGATTCAGATACAGGATTCAGATACAGGATTCAGATACAGGATTCAGATACAGGATTCAGATAGCGCCCCGTAGTTCAGACCAAACTCAGCGAAAACACCAGCCGCGCTCATAGCAACCAGCCCGAGTGCTCAGTCAAGGTTCCTCAAAAGGGGGATTGTGTAATAACTTGCATCAGCAGCTGCGCCTCACAAGCCGGTACTGTTCAGCATGGAGTTGCGAAAGTAGCAGTTGTGTTGGAAAAAAAAAAAAAAATAAACACATGCATCTGGTGCAACAGGGGAAGGCTTATGATTACATATACTGCAGATGATGATGGCTCGTGTTTTGCAACGGTGGAGCCGTGTGTGTGTGTGTTACAAAAAAAGAAGAAAAAGCTTTAATGATATATTTTTGCGTGACGAGGAATCTAAAGTAAAGTGATGCTGTGTGTTTCCTCAGGCTCTGTTATGTCCAAAGCCTCACGGGCCACAGAAGCCCAGTGACTGCAGTGTCTGCCAGCGTGCGTGCGTGCGTGCGTGCGTGCGTGCGTGCGTGCGTGCGGAGTAAATGTTTGGGAGCCTGATCAGAAGTAAGACATCAGTGTAGGAAGAAGCCTGGAACTGCTGCAACACACAAACAGCGTTTTGTTAGTCACATCTGGATTTACAAGTCCAGCCATGAGCTCAGTAGATGGTGCTGCTCATATCTCTGGAGAAGGGTCCCCCCTCCCCCTCGCATCACAAAATGCCCAGTTCATCCACCATCTTTAACCGCTTTAGACGTTTTTCGACTGTGGGAGGAACCCGGAGAACCCGGAGAGAACCCGGGGAGCCTCCACACCACCGAGCGTGTTCGGTTCAGAACAAACGAAAACTAAACCCGCCATGATGCCACAAGGAGACGCGAAATGTTGTGAGACAAGTTCACAGGTTATCTTTTTAATTCAATAGATTGAAAAAAAAAGTCTCAACTGCAGCATAGCATCTACTCACAAGTATTCATACGACGTCGAGCAGCAACAACATTAGCACTGCTTTGCATATAATGCCGGCATGTTGCGTAACAAGTAGACAATTGAGTTGCAGAGGTCTTTTCTACAGGATTGGCACTCTGGAGGCTTAATGATTGAGGATCTCCAAATCACACATCAGACACTGGAGACATCTTATGTTAAACAGGGACTTCAGAAGAAACACACAGCATTCACTCGGCTCCAGATAAACAATTTTCATTCGGTGGCAAAAGATAAAGAATACATTTACATGCACTGCAGTGAACATCAAAAGGAAGGCTTTTAAGCTTTGTTGCCATCTCGTTAAGTTTTTTCAGAATAGCACACAGAAGTTAGTTCATTTTTTAAATTTATTTATTCCACTGACTGAACAGCTACACTTCGGATACTGAAATGTGGAGATGTGTACTTTGTTAAGCAACACTTGAAAGATGCCGTCTAGCACAAAAAAAAAAGAGAAAGGCAACGTTTGCTTTGTGGTCTCGTAGCGGCTGAATGTAGTCTACCAGCATCAACCAGCTCGAGTTTGATTACTAATCGTGACTCGTGAAATAGTTTGTGCATCTGTGAATTAGCAAAGCATCGGTGTTAGGGCTAGTATGCGCGTCTTGTAGCAGTGAAAGGGGGATGAGGTCAGTGGATTTGGCTCGAGTGAGGCTCAACACTGGACTCTCCTCTGGCTTCAGCCTCACGGTGCATTTGGCTGAGTTGTTTGATGAGGCTCTCCAGTTGAGGGTTTCCCCCAAAATCCCCGATGAGGCGGTAGACCTCGGCCTCGAGCTCCCGCAGAGTCTGACGGGTGTAGGCAAACGAGCCTACCTTCTCCAGGTAGTCCACACAGTATCGCTTGATGTCCATGTTCTCCGTGCGCTGCCTCAGGATGTTCTGCACCTGGGTGCTCTCCGGACGCGACCATATGGCGTGAATGGTGAGGAACGAGAACTTGCCCTCGGTCAGGTCCTCGCAGAAGATCTTGTTCTCGCTGTATTCACGAGAGCTCAGGTTAACGTAGTCGTCGCGGATCTGGAAGAACAGGCCTAGCGTGTCCAGGAGGGGTTTCAGGTCCTGTTTCCAATCGGAGAAGATCTGCATCAGGCCCACGGCCAGACCAAACAGCCCTCCCGTTTTCTGCAGCACCATCTTGCGGTACTCCTGCTCAGTGGGACAGGTGTAGGTGTCCCTCCAGTGGATGTCCAGGCCCTGACCGCGGTGCAGCTCCAGCAGCTGCCGGGTGAACACTCGCACAGCCTCGGGGTGCTCCAGGGTCAGCACCTTCTCCAACCCCAGGAAGTAGACGTAGTTGGCGGAGTTGATAACGGAGGGAATGCCGTAGATGCTGTGGGCCACCGGGAAGCCCCGCCGCAGCTTGGAGCTGTCCTCGATGTCGTCGATCAGCAGGCTGCTGTTGTGCAGCATTTCAGTCACCTGGATGATCACCTGAACATGAAAAACAAAAATCGGATCATTACACGATAACAAAACATTGCATAGTACGAGACCTATTGTGCAATCACATCAGCTCTTCCATTTCATAGTAATTCATGCCTTCATGTTGCGCTGTGCAAACTTTAAAAACTGTAACAATGATGCGTATGCTGATACAACTTCATTTTCCTACTCTTGACTAGTGAGAGACAGGAACAGGTTCCCTGGGAGCTCTGTGTGAATTATGCATTACAACTTGCATACAGCAGAGGGTGCCATGTCTACACTCCTGCCTGCACTGCTCTGGTGATAAGTCTTTGTCAGCAGACAAAATTGTTGTTGCTGAAAAAAAAAAAAAAAAAGCAGGCAGTCAATCGGAGAGAATGAAGAGTTCAGCAAAGATAAACTCTCTGGAGCGGTTTCAGATTCAGAGATCGATCGGGTCTGCTTTAAAACGCAGCAGTGGCCTGAAGAGTTTAGAGGAAACTGATTCACATAGTTCAGAAATTACAGGTGACGATACTGAGCTCAGATGTGGGCTGAGTGTATTGACAAGCTCCAAACGCTTTATTACAGAATGACCCTCGAGGGCTACGTGGACAATGAACAAATTGGCCAACAGCCATGGTTAACGGCCTCTGTCCATCAGCAGGATGCCATTTTCAATACCCCCGCCCCCCAAAATAAATGGCTTTGTTTCAGGTCCATGTCTGACACAAAACAGCCGGGGTCGCCATCGGGTGTCTGCTGTCTGGAGCAGGCCGTGCAGCCTGCTGTAGAGCTCTGCTGTAGAGCTCTGCTGATTTAAAAGACAAGTGGTGTGGCCTGGTAATGAAAGCTGCTTGTACGGGTCTGCGGAGCACAAAGAGAGACTCAGTGGGTCCGGCAGATGGCCAAGGCCGGGCCAGTTCAGCGGTCTATCCGCCAAACACAACCTTTTCTTCGGCAGGGTCCCGACACTCGTTCACCCTGCAACCTCAGTGAGCCACTTACAAGAGAGGGGGGTTGTGGGTAAAGCTACAATGAACGCACACATGAAGGAGAAAATGGAATATTGCCAAAAACGTACTCCAGGATTCAACGGCTCATTGCGAAACAGTGGTCTCTATGAATTACAATTTTCCTGTCATTAAAAAGGAACAAGGGCACAATCAAGGCCAGATTTGAAGCCTCAGATAAATACAGAGGTTATCAAACCGAAATACAAGCAGCGGCATTTTTCAATTTCTGAACTTTAATAGTCTCCAAGTAAAAAAAATAAAAATAATAATTGTCTGACGGTCGCTGTATAATGCCGCCATTTAAGTGCAGAGTGCCTTCACAGCTCCGCAAGACTTCATTGATTATCACCAGAGGCAACTGATGCAGAAACTCACTCCGTTTGCCAGATCTACAAATCACTGATCCATTAAGATTGCAGCGACTCCTTCACCACAAACAAGTGCACCGAGTCCAGTGTATTGAGGGCGAATGACTCTGAAACAGACTAGTCAGTGATGTGCACGGATGAACACGCCTCACTCAGGTGTACACACCGACAGCCATCACGCTTAGTCACACGGCAGGGCTGTTGACGCCTGGCCGAGGTTTTGACATGGTCATCCCACATGACACACACGCATTCTTATTCATTGAGAACAAATATAGCCAAATATGGCAGATGTCCTACCAGTTTTTGTAAAATGCTCAAGAACCCACAGTATAAACTGTTTGGGATTTATGTTTCTTTGTATTTTTTTTATCTTGTTTGTTGATGCCGTTTGTCTTCATCAATTGCCGTGTATTGTTTTTGATCATTTTCACGATGTGGATTATAGAGCCCGTAGCCAACTAACTTGCAATATGAGGTAGAGATATAGATATATGCATATATACACTCTTTTAATGAAATACAACATTAACATTTAGGGAAAAGAGCACAGGAGCTATTTCAGCAAGGTCATATATTTAACGTGTGGTTATCGTTTAGAATTTCGAACCGTAAATTGATCAGGAGATGACGCGTCAGTACCTTCCTCGCCAACTACTGCAGCGAAACCGTTTCCTGGGGAAAACCCTGCAAATGTCCCGTCTAGCCCGATCCAGGGTTTACTGCCCTACAATCTAGTGTTGCCACAACTTCTTATCTGTTTTGTGTAATAATAACCGTCACATTACAGGTTGTATCCAGATATTTGACCGGTTTAAAAAAAAAAGAAAAGGGGATAAACTTGTATTATACTATCCAGCAGTTATGAGTCGCTCCATTTCATATTTGAAACGCTGACCTACAATCCAGTCCCTCGTTATTTTCTCATGGAGGCAGCTACATTAGAGTCACTCTGCATCCGTCACATTAAAACCTCGAATGAACGCTGCGTCCATTTCAGATAACAACATCCACATTTGATAAATTGGACCAATTGTTTTCTCGAAATGCCCAAGAATCTGACCTAAACTTTGGCTCTTGCAGGAGGTCTAGGACTCCCCTGATTCTTAGAGATTACTAAAGGGCAGCGCAGCTACGCGCTCTGGCAGTCTGGCTCTGGGAACAGACAGATACACCGCGGCTTAACATGGAAAAAAAGCCAATGCCAGAAACCTCGAGCTTTCCTTTCAAAATGGTTCTCTAGAGGACTCCCCATTTCCCACACCTTTTAAGAAATCATTTTCAGAAGTTTTTCCTTCACAATACAGAACGGCATTTGCAGAAATACAGTAATCTTACCGGTAGGCCTAGTATGGACACATTTAACTGCAGTTTTATTCCTTTTTTTTTTTTTAATGACGCAGGGTTCAGGATGAAGTATCTCAGGGTCATTACAGGTACAATAATGTCAGCTGGTCTCGTTTTGGTAGACGTCATCAGCACTGCCATGTTTCTTTAACTCACAGATCCCCTCTACAAACAAACTCCTCGTTTGTGTTATACAAAGTGTAATTTAAGTAAGTTTACTTAAATTGTGGCAGTTACAATGCTCACTAGAAACACTGGCTTATACTCCAGGTCCCTCATAAGAACTTCAAAAATATGCTCGAACCTCTGGAACAATTTAAAAATGTAATAAAGTACTAAACCACATCATAATGTACACTGTAAGGTGTGTGTTACTATCAAAGCTTGGTTTGTGAGGGGTCGCTACATGCACCCCTAGTAGCCTATGACTGTTTTGATGTAAATGAACAAGATCTTAAATTGCGGTTTAATTTAAATTTACTTTTGTCAAACAAATGACCACCAACACTGACTAGTTCTAGTTAACCCGAACAGTTTCAAACTAAATACGCACCAAGGTAGGCGTGGGCGATCCGAGTTAGGGACTAAAGTACAATCTTGTCACCGTAACAATATGGAGAGAAATACAGTCCTCATTTAGGCTACCCAGAACAATTATTCCTCTCACAAGCGTCGGTTCAATTCAAACCAGATACACTATAAGATTAAATTATGTACACCAATTGTGCTATAGAAGCAATCGAAAGCCATTTGAACCATTAAAATGAAATAAAAAGGATTTATCCTCACTAAAACTAAAAGATATTTACAATTGAGACTGGGACAAAAGAGTAAATCCCAAAAGGAGCAGAGAAAGTCTCGATACATTTACAGTTGGGGAGTGATCAGGGAAGTTAAATCTCTTGCTTGTGTTATTAGTTTTTCTTATGAAGCCAAATAATTCATTACAAATTAAAGAAAGATGGGAGGCTGCGATGCAACACGAGATATATCGAGGAGGACTGGAATGCTCTGAAGCACACTCTGTAACCAGCTCAAACATGGGGTGGGAACTCAAGAGGAAACTTATTGCCAGATATTTTTTCGAACACCACAGATAAATGGGCCACACACACACACACACACACACACACACACACACACACACACACACACACACACACACACACACACACACACACACACACACACACACACACACACACACACACACACACACACCTTCTGGGAAGACGAATATCGAGCTCTTAAAGAGACGACGCCCCTCCAGAGCCACGCACAGCCCGATTAGGTGGAGCACACACACAAGTGGAGATGGAGCACACACACAAGTGGAGATGGAGCAGATAACCTACTCTAAGACTAAATGTGTTGGGATGGAGATGGAGTCACGTTATAAGCTTATTAATGCAGCGATTACCTCAACCGACCTCTTGGCCTGACCGAAGCATTTATAACTCCACCGATCCAGACGGGCTTCTTCACGTAGTGATAACACCAACTCACCTATCCCTCAAACATCTAGAATATATAGATACGTGGATGTAAACTTATTCATTTTGATTTGCTATGAATCCAATTGGTAGGTATCTTTGGGTTTCTTTTAGGTTACTTTTATTCTTATTTATTATAGTTTTCTTTATTCTTATTTTTCTATTTAATTTAATCAATTGGTAGGTATCTTTGTGTTTCTTTTATTCTTGATTGTTATTTTCTTCATTCTTATTTTTCTATTTAATTGAATCAATTGGTAGGTATCTTTGCGTTTCTTTTATTATTATTTATTATAGTTTTCTTTATTCTTATTTTTCTATTTAATTGAATCAATTGGTAGGTATCTTTGCGTTTCTTTTATTATTATTTATTATAGTTTTCTTTATTCTTGTTTTTCTATTTAATTGAATCTATTTTTGTTTCACTTATTTGTATGTTATGCGTTTATGCAAACTGTAATGGACAATATGATTTCACGGATGATGAAAATAACGACAAGAAGCCCTGAGCCTGAGGCGGCAGCCAGTCTCATGAACGAACCGCGTGTTCAAGGTAAAAGACAGAGGACGGTGTATAAAATCCAACCTTTCCTTTCCACTAAAGGTCGCATGGCAACTGAATTGCCCAAACTTCCACTAACAGTTCTGTACGACACTGCGGTGAAGCGCATACCAGGGGGGGTTTGATTAAAAAAATAATACTAACGGTCACATGAATGAGACAGTGTGGCACTGCTACTGCCTCCATCCATCTGAAGGCAGGGTTGTTTCCATGGCGGCGACTTCTTGGCAGCAGTGTGCTAATGATGACAAGAGGAGTGCTCTCAGTCTGCATGACGGGTTCAGCGGGAGTTTACAGAGCTGCTACGTAGCGGGGGAACGAGCGGGAGACAGATCTTCGGTATGCCAAACAAGTAAATTATGGCTGAAGTTGAATTTGTTTTTTTTTAGGATTTGGATACAATCTGCATACGAGCATAGGCCGTATATGAACCGCCAGCTTATCTCCAACCCAACAGATCAGAAACTGATTGGTCAAACTCAAAACTCAGTCGCGTGCCTGCTCCCGAATTGAAAATGTCAGCACTTCACAGACAAGAAACGTAGCAAAACATAGTAAAAAATTAAATGTTGAGTCGCTCCTTTTATTCATTTTTCTTATTTAATTAATAAATTTGAAGACATACGGCTCACTGTATTGGTAGCAGAGTGCTCTACTGATGCAATATGTGATGCAAATGGGACAGAACCGATTTTTAATATTCAATAATTTGTCCGAAGAGACTTTAATATTCCACATATCATCTTTTTTTACTGAGGACTGAAACCAGTCATCACACAGGAGCAGGACTTTTATTGTGCGCTGGGAGATGAAATGACCACAGGAGACACAGTATGACCCGAGCTCTGCAGCAGAACTATGATTCCTCTGCTTGGGGAGGGTTTATAAAAGATTCAGGACAAAGGGAAACCTGTTGGAGAGCAAACCTAATGAGACCTGACAGGCTCGGCACTTAGCATTCTGCACCGCAGAAGGCATGTAGAGTCAGAAAATACAGTCTCCATCTTTTCATTTCTGGACACAGGACAAGTAGTCAGCCCCTGCAATTGTAATGTCATCAGTATAATAAGGTCAACGGCCTGATCTCCCTGAGGAGACACTGGCGAGGGTCCTGCTCAATAAAACCAAGACATCCTAAATGGCTAATTTGAAATGAATCGGACTGAAGAAACGCAGGAATGCCAATCAGTCCGCTGTCTGTACGTGCACTTCAATACGTCTGTTGGAATCTAAAAATCAGGCAGCATCCAAGAATGTGTTACAACAACACTGCGATGGATGGATGAGTGGAGGCGTAAGTTTGCCGGGGAAGCCGTCTGTTAATCCTCTGCTTACAGAGGTGTTCAGGAACACATGAAGCTGGAGAAGAAGTAGTCTCAGTGGGTACGGTGGATTATGTTTTAACATTGAGACGGCCCAGGGCCTCTGCCAGGACGCGTGTGTGTGTCGTGTACCTGTGTGTCTTTCAGTGCTCCTGATTGGTTGGAGCATGAGGCCATTAAGCAGATTGGAGGCAGCTGACCACTGCCTTCAGTATATAAGCCCCGCCCCATCCTGAGGGACAGCTTCTTCTCCCCTGACGCTACGCTGGATGTTGCTTTCCAAAACTACCTGAATCTAACTGCCAGCCTTTTATTTAGAACGCTCATTTTGTTACACTTGGAAAAGTGTCCCAAAATAAAATGTATTAATTGTTTAGTTAATTCCTTTCCTGATCTTCAATATTTTGTTATGGGTTTGGATCCAGGCCATAACAACATACACAAACAAACAATCCCTAAATGCTGGCGAACATTTCCTTCTCACTACCATTTACCCCACCATCTGGAATACGCTGTTCAGTTTAAAAAAATAAAATTAAAAAAATGGCCACCATGACCTACACATTTTCATTCAACAAGCTGAAACTGATTCATAATCACTGTAGCACCATCATCCCAAACACAGTGTTAAATGCATTTGATCATTTAATAATATAAGAATACAGTGAACAAAACCTCCTGGTAACCAGCCTCCATTATACTCACTGGATTGGAAATAACAGCCCGATATAATTTTGTATGCAGCGATTATCAATTTGGTGTTTTCCCTTTTTCGATCAAACTTAAAAGTGCTAACCTAATGCGACTCTGGGAAACGTGAGCAAACAGCAGCTGATATGAATGAAAATACAGTGAAGCGTATTCAGTAAATTTGGCCACACACATTTTGCCAGTTAAGCTTTACACAAACAGATTTTTAAAATCATTTTGCACCTGTCGCTAGGCTGAGTCCCAAACCCAAAACAAATCACTTCAGTTATGGACATATAAACTTTCAAAACATACCAATTTTATAAAAACAGCCAAACAAACCATCATGACTAGAAGCAATCTGCAACTGTTTAAAAAGCAGAAGTGGGAGATTTCATATTTCCTTTCCTTTCCTTTAAACATAGTTTTATAAGGATGCACCGATCAGGTATTTGTGACAATATATTCAATTCTGTTCATATACATCAACATTTCCTTGATCTGCATCACGGCTGTCAAATCACAACATGACTTGGAAAACGTATTAAACACGGTTTCAAAATGACAACAATATGATGTAACACGAGTGTGAATGCTAGTGTTTACACATGAATTGTGTTATTATTCTATTTTTAGCATTTTAATGTTTTACTGACCGTTTTTAATATTTAAATGAATGTTCTTAATTGTTTTTAAATCTTCCTTTTCTTTTGCATTATGTTTTGATGCTTTTAATGGTTTTATGTGGAGCACTTTGAATTGCCTTGTTGTTGAAATGTGCTATACAAATAAACTTGCTTTGCCTAAACACAATATGCCATCATGTACATGGCCAGTGTATCGGCTATACTTCATGTTTTGTTCCAGCATTTCCTAAAGTTGCATTCAGGAACACGTTTTTCTTGATCTGACGCAGCTTCGTATCGTTGCTCACATCAACTTTAGTCTGAACCTACAAACCCTGTGAAGGGCTCGGTTGTTCCTCCAAATGGCTAAAAAGCCACAGCAACACCAGACCTCTGTGGATCGCTTGGCTTCACTAAATGAGACGTGGGCCGCAATTCAGAGGTCTGGAACGAGCTAATGGACCGTGCCTTTAAGCAGTCAAACCTCACAATCATCTTTTTAAAAAACAGTTACTCGATTGACTACATTTAATGCAAATTGGGTCCCTAGTGCTGTTGTAACAAAGCCACAAAAAATGTAAGTTCCACAGAGCTTTTTACCCTCTTGTCTTAATTTTAGGCCCCGCAACTTAACTGTATGGTTCAGTCTCACTTCAGTTTAGTAGCCATTTTTTGGACAAAAAAGGAACCCAATGTACACAACCTGCCCTGCATCAAACCGCGGACAAATGCTGGATGTTTAAAGGAAACAACGGTTTGCAAACATGTGAGTTAATCCACTTGTGTCAAAAGTTCTTCTGCCCCCCCCCGGGTTTCACACAGGCTTTAGCGTTTAGCTATACTTTCCTTGCTCAAGACAAACTCTTTAAAAGTGAGTACATACACACATTATATATGGGCAAACAGAATAGACTGTCAATAATCCTCTAGCACCAAAACATCCACTGCTGCCATTATAGATTATAATTTTACTATTTGCTTTTTAAAATGTACATAGTCTCCGTCACTGTCCATATGAATCCTACACACTGTATATTCAATATATATATATATATAAACATATTTTCATGTACAGACTAGCCATAATCATCCACCATATGTATATCCATTCAGTATTTATTTCTTTGCATTATTCATTTTTGTGTAAATACATAGTGAGACAAACAGCTTGAATGTGCACGCATACATGGCCAAATAAAGCTGATCCAACTTCAACAATTCATAAATCAGCAGAGGGGGAAAAGTGCAGATTCATCAATTTAAAAATGGGTAATTGTTAGTTTTTAAAAAAGCATGGCCCATCTTTTTCATTTCATTCCACTTGATACTCAACTGCATTAACGACCTCCTGTAATACATCACGCATGCTCCAAGCTCTCCATCCAAGCTTTACGTTTACATTCAGTTAGCAACAACTCATCTGACAGAACACTCTAGTTGCATTATAAAATAAATAGCCTATTCAGAACGAGCACAGCATCAGTTCACGTTGCTACAACAATAAACATCAGAAGACTCTGAACATTAAGAGGGTTGAAATGGCGGATTTCTCACCTGCAGTTTGTCCTCTGGAACATTCAACCAGTGGTTAAACGCTTGCGATAGTTTTTTCCTCACCTGCTTCCCTGAGAAGAGTGCGGAAAACAAGAGTTTAAGTTTAATTAATCAAAGACGTGTGTACTGTAGTATGGAAAGGAAAAGCAAGTGCATCCTTCACAATGAATATTGTTGCAAATCATCAGCTCATTCTACTTATATTCATTACTTACATTGAGTGCTTATGTCATAGATATTTGAAAATGCACACTTTGTTATATACTTTAAGTCTATATTGACACAGCTAGTGGGTGGGACATAATTCCCAGAGAAGTCGAACAAAACAAAACTAAAAATAAAACTACATTGTTTTTAGAACCAGTGTTTCACTACCGTACCCTGAGCTCACGCTCACTGTTGTAGACAGCGCTCTGCAAGAGACAATGAGACTAAAAAAAGCCTCAAACAGATTGTGAAAATATATTTCAGTCCCACCTACTACCGGCAGTTATCTCAAAAGGTTTAGATAAAGATGAACTCTGTATTGATTATACTTGCAGAGCTAAGTCTGTGTTAAACTTGCAGGTCGACCTGGGGCACACAACTCTCTTTAGGCAACAGGAAGTGGGACGTGACCCGACTAGAGTAACCGAGAAGTCAAAATAAAAGAAGAGGAAGAGTTCTGTAGCCGGTCTCAATGGAGCACAGGACGTTTTCTGTTGAGAGTTCAACACAACCACGGTATCTTTAGGTTATCTGGCTCAACTAACCTAACACAATCTAAACGGTCCTACAAAGCTGGTTATCAACCGACCAATCAAACATGGACAAGTCTGCTGTTAGCAGAGCGGCATATTTTACAAACTAGGAGACAATGTTACACAAATACGAAGAAGTTAAACACATAATCCAGACTAAAACCAACATAGTTTAAACTGCCAAATTCAGGAAGGACAGCTGGCAGATCAAAACAAAGACTTTGAATGTGTAAATGAACAGACTCATATCGCTTCATCTAGAGCACGATAGATCTGACTATAAGTACATGCGTGTATTCTGTTAAGTTAGCGTGTTGCTTAGATGTATTCTTATCCCGTGGATGACAATAATTTAGCCTACTTATTATTCCTAATTCTTCTCTTCTTTCAGTTGCAACCCCGGCGGTGTAAAAGGGACTTTGGGGCGAATAAAAAAATATAAATTCAAAACGGTAAGAAGGTATCTCGACACACACACACACACACACACACACACACACACACACACACACACACACACACACACACACACACACACACACACACACACACACACACACACACACACACACACACACACACACACACACACACACACACACACACAGAGAGAATACCTCCAAGCAAAACATTCCTTTAACAGATTACACACATGTAATTAAGTCAGATCTATCATTATCATTTGTCAGTTTAAACTGCGTCTTTTAGTCTGAATAATGACTTAAACTTCTGTCTTTGTGTAACATTATCCAACGATCCACATACTGAGCTTTGACTGGTCTGTAGACGGTGCTTTTATACGAGCTGATCACATATCGGGAACATAACCAGCGCCGGAGCACGTTCAGCATCCGTTACCACGGCGATCCACCTCGGTAAGAAGTGAACCTCCGTTGTAGGACTGAAAACCCAGAGTTAACCCTGAAGTTACCTTGCTAACCCCAAATCCTGCTTCATAGTAGGGAAAAAAAGGCTTGTTTTTCTTTGAACCCACTGGACTTTGTTGTAAAGTTTCCAGCTGAGTGCTCACATTCACAATCTAAACAGTGATGGAGGGTGAGAATAATTTTATATAAACCTACAGATACATTTGCCAAAAGTATAACAAAAACACAACAGGTTTAAAACACTGGAATTGTCCTTTAATAACATTGTCTGTTGCAAGACTTTAAAATAGACTTAAAAAGAGGAAACATCCCAACTCACGGAGACCCAGAGGACTTGTCCTATTTACCCAAAACTATACTCCTGTTAGGTCAGTCACTTCTCCACTGAAGAAAAGTAACCAATCACAACTGAAGAACCAAATAAAGAAGTCTCCTAAACAGCAGCGAGTGTGCACTCGGTCGGGAGATACTTCATAAAAAAAGGATTTTAAAAACATTCACACAACTATGCACAGGTTGCTGATTTCTGCATATTAAAATTCAAAAACAGTTCCATTTTATTACCATGTTGTGTCATAAATGTGTGAAATAGAGCCTCATATGTAAGAAAACTACGCCACGTGGAAGCCCAAATTACACATTTTCAAAATGCACCATGTAAAACATAAAGTACTTTGGTTAAAAACCGAACTGAATACTTCACAATGGAGGATTTGAATACCATTTAAGTTACACTTGCATGAAACTCAGCAGCATCTCCTAATAACACCAGATATTAGAATTGATCAACACGATGAAAAAAACTTTCATCTTGCGTGCACTGCAGTGTATGTCTGCTGTGTGTACACTGAAGCTTTTCATGAAATTCATAATTTTAGGCGTTTTGATGATGCTATGTGATTAACAATGAGTGAGTAGGTCAGGGCTCAGTGTAGCTCTAGGACTCATCTCCAGTATATTGCTTTCAATGACAATTAAGCTGCATGTCTGCATGCCTCCGTGCACGTCTTCTCCACCACTCTGCAGTCACCGACATGGAGAAAGGCTCACCTGGTAGTTGCAACAAGTACGTGTATGGTTCCAGCAGAATTCGCTCAGAGGCAGCTTCCGAGTTGCCATCCATTTCTTCTGGTTTACACAAATCTGTATTGGCGGAAAAAGAACGTAGAAAAGTTAATAGGGGACATTATTGAGCTCTGAAAGTCAAAAAGCTTGGTGCAAGTCCACAATCACACTAGAACCAAACTTACAGCTAGCGCTCAAGGAGTGTGCTGACATGACGGGAACAATGCCAGACCTGGAGGGCATTTTGGTGTAAATGAGACAAATAAATGAGCAACTGCCAAATGCAGCGTAATACACAGGAACTGTTTGGTTATTCATAGTGCATTATAGTTTTACCCTTTTATTACATGTTTCCTTTAAATAAGCACCTAATTGAGACACAGGAAATGCAAAAAAAAAAAATGCAAAAAGAAGGCGTTGTTTGTGGAGCTTTACATTAGAAAATGCTCTAACTCATAAACAAAACAAGAAAATAAAAAGGTTTTGACAAATCTAGATAAAAAAAAAATGATGATTCATGATGTAATGCAATTTGTGCCAGACGCATTTGCTGAGTCATGAAATGCTCTTATGCATGGTGACACGCTTATCACATGATTGGATAAGTTCAAACAATCACATTACTGGTGACCCACCGAAACTCGTGTTGCAGCAATACAAATAAGAAATGTTGGGTGGTCTGCCACAGCTAGGGATCATCGTAAGACAAATCACTCAAATAGAAATCACGTAGTCATTGCATGAGACAGCAGTTGAGGTTTAATTCCAGAAAAGGCCCAGATCATTTAGATCTTGTGGGGCATCTATCAAAAAAAGTGTAAAACTAAATTCAGTTAAAAGGAAGTTAACATTCACTGGAGCTCCGCTTGTGAACAAAAAGCCTCACATTATAATCAAATGATCAGACAGCAAAGAAAGTTACTGTCACATCACACAATGCTGCAATCCATTTCAACCAAGAGATGGTACAATAGTAAATCAGGAAGACGTCTTGTCACATATTATATATAATAATATATTATTTACTGAGTCATCGTGGCTTGTAAAAAGCTGACTCCACAGTATGTGGATAGTTACTAGTTTAGTGGTACTGTACCATCTAACACAGCCCTGAAACTGCTAATTATGTGTACAGTACAATTACACCCTTTACATTATTATACTGTTTTTTGTATATATCGGGCATTTTTCTTATTATTATATTCTATTTTTTTGTATATATTGTGCATTGTTCTCATTATTCTATTATATTTGTTGTATATATTGTGCATTTTTTATATTTTATTGCTTATATTGTATTACTTGCCTGCATGTATAAATGTTGCTGTAGCGAAAAAATTAATAAAGTAACTATCTATCTACTCAGGTCAATTATATATGTAATTATATATACTTGCACTTCCAAATGTTATGATAATGACATTTAAACCAAAAAGTAATGTAGAGTTAAAAAGTTAAATAAAATAAATAAACAAAAAAGTTTTCAAAAAAGAGATCATGTTGACAAGATACATCCTTTTAATTGACAAAATTAACTAACTTATTGATTTACACAGCAGAGCTCTTAACTCCACCCACCTCGTCTCCGCCCGTCCGCTGGTACGCCGCTCCTGTTTTCCTGTTAGCCCGACTGCTAGCAGTTAGCTTAGTTGAGCATTTATTTCTCTCTTTTTACAAAATAAAAGCGTCCACTTCCAACGCTGGGCGACTAAAAGGCACACGATGTGACTGTCAAACCCCCACTTTCACATTATGTTCGGGTCCTTGTGTTCCTGGCCGAGCCACCGGATGCTACACTAAGCTAACGCCGCTATTTACTACGCCCCGCACACACTTTTAAAACCGAGCTAGTAGAGACCAGCGACCTATATATGGCGAGGTTACAGCGCATGCGCAGAGGAGGCGGGGCAGCCTCGCGCACTGTTGTGTGTCGCAGTTGTAGTTCTACATTTCCCGGTGAAAAGCTTCCGGCCTGTAATGAAATTCGAGGGGAAAAAAACACATATATCTTTTCCGGGACAGTCTGTGATACATATCGAACACACCCATGTGTTCCAAAGCTGGGAGTTGTAGTTTTTTATTCTCCAAACCAGTATGACGACAGCTGGGAGTAGTAGTTTTTACCTCTCCGAACCAGTAGGACGACTCCGTGCATCCTACCGTGGATATGTTTGTCTTCCCTCGATCAGCCAATCATAAGCTTCCAAGGCGTCCGCCCCCTTCGTCGACCGACCCAATGGGCGAGCGTACTTCGAGGAGAGGCGGGACTGTGCCCCTGTCCATCATTTTCAGGGGGGGCGGGGGCAAAGGATCCCAGAAAGAGCTAGAGGAGCTACTCAACAAGGCGAACGGCGGCGCTCCGCATCCAAACGGACGACGTTAAAACCGGTCAGATATCTCACATAAACGCTCCTATGGATTACTAACGCACCGTCGTCGACAAACAGAGGTGTTTCTCAACTTAACAGCACAGGTGAGCCCGCTTTTACCCGGCACAGACATCGCTATTTTGAACATTTTGCTTCTCCTAGCTTGCCAACCTTGACGTTAGCTAACTTGTGAACTGACGCTCTGGTGTGTTTTTAAGTCGGCTTTTTTAAAGGGAAAAGCATCTCAGTCAGCCGGGTAACAAAGTTGTGCCGTCGCCTAAACGAACCCGATGATCGCGGGGGAAAGGTGACGCTGCTCCGGGGGGCTGAATAGTTTCCACCCCGCCGGACAAACACCGGACTGTTTGTGTTGTTTGAGCCGAGGAAACCCTCGGGGAGAGAGAGAGGGGGGTAGTGTCGTCGAGCAGCGCCTGTCATGGTGTCAAAAAGTGATATTACACGACACCATCAGCGACCTGTGTCCGCGTGACATCGCTGCAGGATGTAATTTTTTAGGTAAAATGCATCGTCAGGGCTTTTTTTGCGTGTGCCACCAGCATCGTTACTCGGGCCAGTGTAGGTCGGACCAGGTCTTGTTTGGAGGAATCCAGTTATTAGACCAGATGCAATGTGGACTAGTCTTCCCACCTCCACCCCCAACACCCCTCTCTCTCTCTGCTACGTTGTGTGTGTGTGCGTGACCAGTATTTTGCACATTTCCGTAACTGGCAACCCCATCGCTGACACACTGTCTGTGCAGGGCTTCGTCGGTGTGCAGGTTTAAATGGACTCGATGCGGTGGTTAAGTCCGGTTTGGGGCTGAAGAAAGACGGCCAAGGCTCAGGCGGTGTATGTGCATGTATTATTTATTTATTTATGTATTGTTTGGTGGTGGTGGTCAGTCACTTTGCAGCGGCTGGTGGAGCAAATCGTTTGGGGTGGTGGATGGTGACCGATAGCCCCCTTTTAAAACGAAAGGGTCTGCGACCTTGGCTTCTGTATTTTTAACAATAAAAACCCGAAGTAGTATGAAATGCGATGTCTTCCCCTCGAGCCTGACCTTGTCGACTTGTTTCTTTGTCACAAAAAAAGCAGCAGCAGCGTTTTGTTTTTTTACTCAGCGAAAAAAAAAATGTTGGGGGGGGGGGGGGGAAAGAAAAGTGAGTTTCAGGAGGGAGGAGGGGGCACAAAGTCTCACTTTGTGTGCAAACTCAACGGCGTGAACGCGGTTTCGTGGCCGCGTTTAGTGCCGCTCCTCTCCGCAGAGAGACGAGCGAGACGAGGGGCAACGAACATGAACGGTCTCGGGCAGTTTTTCTGCAGAAAAGAAACAGAAACAAGACCCACGAGATGGGTCTTGCAGGTGAATTGCGACCCCCGTTCCTGCAATATCTCCAGTTTGTTCGCAGAAGTGCTTCTTTTTTTTTTGCCGACTGTCCGCTACAGAAATGGCGTCATCCTCTCTGCTGTGGTGTCGGTTCAGTCGGTGCAGCGCAGACACACCACGCTGCCGTACCCGGAGAGCCATTTTTATTTAATTTGATCTGTGTTTGTTTGTTTTGACTGTATCTATCACTTTATATCCTAAAGCCGCTCCACCGCCCGTGCGTTTGGCGCAGGGAGAAGGCGACGACTTACTTTGTGTTTTACTCGCCCCGCAAGCACCAAGTCTGGCTGCTGACTACTGGGCATTACATAAACGGCTTTACGGGCTCCATCAGCACACGGTTTCACTTTGCAACACTGATATCTTTTTTGGGGAATGTGTCTTGAGCAGACACACACAGATCATCAACATAATGCATTAGCCAGGATTATTTACGCAAAGGATCTTTTAAAAACTTTTTCTCAAATCAATTGCAGCCTCAATTCGGAATGCATTTCAATTCAGGTTGAATTTCCCTAAGAAAAGGGAGCTTGAATGTAAAGTGTCGAGGAGGGGGTGGGGGGTTATGCATTTCATGGCATCCAGCAGTGTAGCAGCAGCAGAAGGCGAAGAAGTGACGTCATCATAACATAACCGTGCTGCCTTGTTGTGGACACGGACTGAAGTTGGTCCTCTGTAACGTCTTAACGGCTTCTTCAACCCTCTGTTTTTCAGCCTCCGATTCGTCGCACCGGTCACCCAGAGGACTCATCTAGAGATGAAGGTATGTGTGTTCTTTGGCCACCGGCTGCTTACTTCTGCATTCTTTTAAACGGGCTTTAACCAGGCACATCAAACATAACATGACACAGTGTGATATATATATATATATAATTTCATACACCTGGCCTCATCCTATTTTGTTCTCAGGAGTAAGGCGAGTGTGAACTTTTACTAAATGTCAATTGTTGGTCTCCTTCAAACACAGTGAGGCAAGTGTCTTGGACATGGGCCAAAGTAAACGTTTATTTCACAAGCATGACATGGCAAATACAGCTGGAGAGACACATATTTGGAGATTTTAACTTAGATGTTGCTTTGCTTTGTTATGCAATGCTGTTTAATCACATGCTGAGATAGGGCCCGGACATGTAGTGATGTATGTTAATTGTATTTAATAGAGTGTCTTTATAACAAAAGTTAAAGGTGTGGTGCACAAAGATCTATGACGTTTAATAAACATCCAAAGCTCTGCTATTGTTTTCTTCAGCCTTATTCAAATTTGAAAAAGTCACATCTCTAATTGTTTGGCAAATAGGCTGCTGTGCGAGCTTTCTCATAGCTCCAATGGATCAACAGAAGTTGTGGCTGTTGTTAGCCTACAGGCTGTTGTGTTGTTTGTTGCCATGCAAGCCAAATGCAGAGTCATAACATGCATGTGTGTTTCACGTGGAGAATCACGTTTTGATTCGTGACATCCAGAAAATTTGACTGAGGAGTCTGTATATAGTGTAACAGGAGTATGGGGAAAGAATAAAGCAAATACAGGATGTGAGCACTTTGTGATTTGGAGAGTTGGTGGTGAACAAATTACACACTGGTCTAGTAATGATTTGTAGTCCGTCCCTTTGGTCCTAATGATGTTGTGCTTATTGTGGTTAATCACTGTACCACCACCCGCTACGAGCAGTCCTACCAAAGTGTACAATTAAAATGCAACCAAGAGAATCATTGGACGTAAAAAAAAAAAAAATTGTTGCATGTACATTTTTTTGTTTTGTATTATTCATTCAATTTGGTTAAAAAAAAAAACTGAGACCAGGAAATCCTTTTAGATCCGGTGCAAAGCTTTGTCTCAGCTTCTTGACTCGTTTCTGTTGCCTGCACTCATACTTGTCCTACTAGTAGTGCTGACTTCAACTGCAGGATGATTTGTGGTTATGTAATAAATAGTTTGTGCCACAGGAAGACAATGGAGTTGTGATTGTCATGACGAGAAATGCATTCCAGTGAACAGAGAGCATCCAGGCACAGATTACGTAGAAACCAATGAGGCCAGCAGATATAACCTAATTCACACCGCAGGCCAGCGCCCATGCTTAATTTCATACACGAGTGTCTACTTGGGAGAAAAAAAAAGAAGCTAAATATGTTCATTAAACTGTTGCCGTTAGGGCCCGTGCCCATTTTGCAGTTGTTATTCTCTGCAGCTGGATATCAGGAGCCTGTTATTAGATGATTATGTTTACACATGCTTATTTTCATAACTGCTGACAGGAGCGACGTTTTTACGGTGACATTTCTGCTTTAATGTTGTAGCATTTGGTGTTTCGTAGTGTTCTGAGTCATCTTCGTTTATTAATGCTGGAGGGCTGCTCACTTTTTAATTTTTTTTACTGCTCTGTATATTCGGAGCATCTGCTCAATGCCGTAACTGTAAATTGCTCTGTAACTAGGACAACTTTTCATTATGTTCGCTTCGCATTTCATGTCACTCTGGCTTATGGTCCACAGCCGTCCTCCATCAACTGCGCACACACACACATACACACACATACACACACCGCTTTAACACTGTGTGCTGGATAAAACCCTTTGCTAAACATTAAATATCCTAAGAGTTGACTAATGTGTTGGATAATTGTTTGAATTCTTAACTAACTTGATCTGTAAATATCATGTAAATACCTTTTGCTTCAGCTCGAGCACAACAATCTGGTAGATGTACTCGGCTAATGCACTTTGTCCATGACCTCTGTGACCGAGACGATGTTTAATAAGGAAACTAAATGTTTTTACCAGATCAGATTTAAGCATAATGGTGTCGTCTACATGCTTGTGAATGTGTGCTAAGACTTAACCTTGATAACCAAAACGGTGACTTATGTATGGCTATTTCCTGCATAGTCAAGTTAAAGGACCACTCTCACACTATCGTAATATGATATATAACATAAGGAATGCATGCATTTAAAAGGTGAAGTTGTGGGCATTTAGGAGGCATGGGATGTCTATTGGGTTGCATTTTGGTAAATGTAGAATTCAGCCTTTGTAAGGACTAAATGTCATGATATATCTGCCCCTGCTGCTTAAATTTTTGACCCTTTTGTTTGACCCCTCGCCCCCAACTTTATGAAAGTGCATTACTAAATTTCTCGGGTGCTCTTTTTTAAATGTAATTGTCAGTCCAAAGTTGCTCTACACGGAGAATTGCTGTGCCGTGGGAGTGAAAGGCACGTGGTGATACGGTATATACTTAAGCATTTGGGAAGAGACCCTATGCAGGTCTGGTGCAGTCGGCTGCTGTAGTTGGAGTCCGTGCACGGGAACCGAGTACTTTGTTAATTAAGGGAGCCGTATTTAATATTCTAAACCTTAATATAGCAGCAAACAACTGTTTGCCATGTAGAGATATAGTGGAGTGATGCCAACCCGAGCGCAGAGTAAAGTTGTTCTCCTTCTGTGGGTGTTGTTATCAGAGCTTCTCTTGCCAGCCGCGCTTGCTTTTAGTGCATGTTAGTGCACGTCAGCGTGCCCCACTGGTTAGCTCATGGCTGCTCTGCACTGCTCTCATACGGTGGTTGCGGCTGATGAGCATGAGAGGAGTGTAGAATATGTAAGCGTGATCATTTGTAGAGCTGTAAAAGTTTTTGTTATGGAAGGAGTTTTTTTTTTGCACTCTAATTGAATGAATGAGTATAACATCCGCATTATATTCTCCTAAAACTCTCACTGAGGCCATGTTTGCAAGGCTTAAGAGACCGCTACAAATCATTCAGCAGGCATATGCAAACATTGGGAATTTGCACTTTGTAGTTGTCCATACTTTCAAGTCCTCGTGTTTGGCGAGGGGTCAGGGGAATGGGTTGCTTTGAGATTATATGTATCAGTGATTTATTAGCAGAGTTTTGTGAAAATGTTAAAGTGGAGTACTTGGTTTTGATTGTTTGTGTTACTGGAGGAGTGGATTTGCTCGAAAAGGCCTGCCTTTTGGGCAATAAGTGGGTAAACAAAAGGTACAAAGATAGTTTTTTTTGTTTAAAGCTTCCATGCCATTGCCAAGGCAACAACCGGCCGAAGCACCAGTCACTGGAATTGTGGTGACTTTGGTTTGGACAAAGAGGTGATTCACAGCAGGATTATTGTACGTGTGAGCTCGGCCGGGTGGGAGCTTAATTCTCTCCTGCATGCCTCTTGCATGTTCCTTTGTTCGGCCTACAAGCCTATTCATTATAGCACAATAAAATGGGTCAGAAACTATCGTTTATGATATTTCAGTAATGCCGATTAGTGCCCGAGTTGTATTTTCTTAAAGGTGCAGTTTTGTATGCTTTTGCAGACGCCATACATTGTAATTCCTAGAATGGACATCATTGATTTGGTACTCTTAACTCATACACTTGATTTGATTTAGACATTTAACTGTTATGCCACCCTGTGTTTACACCACCCTCGCCTGGTACAGCTGAATATTAACCAGTTTATGTTCCTAATGTCATTTCTCACTGTTGTATAACTTGAAACATACCAACATACAATAGTGACACATCCATCCTAACAACAACACGTGTCATTTTAGCTTTAAGAGGGCACAAAGTCTGAAATTTATCCTGGTCAACGGCCGTGACCTTAAAAATTCTGATTTCCTTTGAAATTGTTAATGCAGTGAGAGGGAGATGAATCATTAGTGTGAAAATTCAACGCACAGTGAAACTCTGCTCTAAAGTGAAGATCACACATGGTAGTGTGAGTGGATCTCCGTTGCCTTAACAGGAGATTCACAAGAAACAGTTAGACGATGCACTCACACACACGGTCACTGTTTCGTTGTACGAGTCAGAAAAAGTCAACAGTAAGTTGTTGATAGTAGGTTTGCCTTTTTAATTTCAACAGTGGTAAATTAGAAGTAAAAAAAAGTTTTACATGGAAACGCTTCAGTAAATTGCACTGCAGTGTGGTGCTCGAGTAAATGTAGTTAGTTTCATTGCTATGGACAAATAACCAGTGGTGAGTGGAGTAGTTGACGTCACTTCAACATTTCCAAAATTCGTGCATCAAAAATATGGGTTGGCCAGACTTGGATTCAGTCCACTATAATGAATTCACACCAAAAGGGAGATTTAACAGGTTGGATGTAGATTTTCTGTAAATAATGATCTGAGCAGTCATTGGTTGTTTTAACAAAATGGAGCTAGAATAAATGACTCCCCCACTGATGCGCTCGCCAAAACACAAGACTCATTACAACACATTGGCTGACTGTGCAGATTTTGTAGGTTACAGTTCAGCAAAGGTGAACTTTGACTCATGAATCTGCAGCATATCTGAATCTGAAACATATTCTTGAATGGGACCACCACTTTGGCTTTAATGGTAGCAAATCAGCGAAAAGGGGGGGGGGGGCCTTTGCAAAGACTGGTGAAAGTGTGTCTTAATAGATTAGTAATGGGTTTCTGCATGCTTCCATTGGACAGAAATAGCCTGTGGTGTGTAGAGAAGATGACATGGGATTGCTTGAGCCCCTCCCTGATGACTGATACGAACACTACAATGAATTTCAATCCACAGGTTGCACGTATCACCCCACAAATGTGCTGTCGGTATTCTTTTTTTTTCACCTTCTGAGAGTGTCTTTTTTTTGTTTTTTTTACTGAGTTGTAGAATAAAATTGCTATAGTCCCTCAAGCTGTCCAAGAAATGCACTCTAAGCAGCAGCAGCAGCAGCTTATTTTCAACTGGCGCTCTTTGGAGTTGGCTGTTAAATTTTTCATGACCTGAGAGTCTTTATTGAGCCGAAACTGATCTCATTCGGCTGTTGCCAGTGTCACCCCAGTATATTTTGTTTTGAATGATTTCAAAGCCCTGACTTAATGCAGCAGTGGTATTTGCTGTGTTCCCTGACTAGAGAAAGACTTAAATAGGGGGTCGGCTTTGGATCACTAGTGATCAGTGATGATTCAACAGCCAAAGCAGAAGTACTTTACGGCCAACAACACTGGTTAACCGTCACTTCTGGGATTTACTTTAGATTGTTCCTTTGTAGATGGGGAGGGGGGCAAAGGGCTTTTAAAGCATGAATAAATAAAAGTTGTTATCTAGCGTTGTACCTGTGCGCGTCTGACGGATATCCAAGCAGATCGTCCTCCAGTCGAGCTGCAGTTCTGTGAACACTTTAGGTTTGCGTCTCTCCGTGCCAGCCGCAGGTGTGTTTTGTCACCCCTTGCCAAGTCACATTTGTACGTGTTTAATGAAGTACATGTGCCTGGAGAGTGCTTTCCATATCAGTGGCACGAGGTGAATAATAGCCGGAGAGCTGGGTTTTGATTGTGCCACTGTTATTACCATTATGGTGACTTTTGCACGCCGAAGCTGAAGCAGCGCTTATGATAAATACTGCTCTGCTGTTTATGTGACAGCATCTTGGATGAGAGCAGCTCCTGTGAGGTGTGTGAGGCGTTTCTTTTTTTTTCTATCTTATTTTTAGTCGGTGAAAGGATGTTACACCTCACAACGGCACAGAACTTCCGCCTCTCTGAGCTTAGTCATCTTATATTGGTTGTTCTTCTGAGCTTGTCTGTCGTTCAGTGCCTGCAGAAGGGATATGGGAGGGGGGGGGGTGGGGGTTGTATTTTTCTCCAGGTCGCTGTAATGTGATCTAATCCATGGATGGTTTTAGTTTAATGCAAGGAGGAAGGGCAAACAACAAACTGTTCTGTTTGTGTTGGCGTGTGAGCGTGACAAATGTAAATCTGGCCTCAGTGGTGTGTTATCACCCCTGCCTTGTTAAACTGGGGTGGTTTGGCAGCCACAGCTGTCAAGATAATCCAAGCTGCCCTCCATGAGTCAGTAGCATGACTCGTTCCTCTGAGAAGAGGAACGGGCTTAGAGCAGGGGAAGCAAAAAGGAGACGTATTAGACGTATAGGAGAATAATTGGTATGAAGGAGGAGAGAAAGTGGTGGCCGGAAGTAGCACTTCAGCTTTGTGTTGCAGCCGCGGCTTCAACGAGTTGGTCAGCTGGTGGAAATGGCTTCATGTAAACCTGGTGTTGTCTGGGGCAGCTGGTGCTGAGGCCGGACTGCTCTAGAGACTAATGAGGTGTTTATCTGAGAGTTGGGGAGGCTGAAATGCTCTGGACTCTACCCCTGAATCCCATCTGTCAGAATCCACGAGACACCTGAGAAGAGGCACCCTGTCCTGGTTTGACTGCGCCACGGCCTTCCGAACACGGAAGATGCAATTTGTCCATCTGTTAGCAAACTTGTTTCTTGTCTATTTTTGTATTGTAAGTCAGTTTGAGGTTGTTTTTTTTTGGGTTTTTTTTTTTTAATGGGTGATTACATGCGTGTTATTTTTTTATTTCACTTTTAGATCGTGGATAATAAACCCATTCACTATGTTGACCTCGGTGCACAAGAGCCCCATCAGTAAGAGTTTTGTGTAAAAAGTTTCTTAACAATACAAGGTTTCAAAATACAAAAGTGAAACTAGGGGTGTAACGGTACACAACATTCCCCATTTGGTACACGCTAAGCCGTTTAGCACGCTGCAACTGATAAACAACTTGGGAACTGGTAAAACTCAAGCTCCATAATTTCTGTACCGCGTGTGCGAGTGGCTAAACCACCTGACCCAAGCTGAGCGTCCTGTACCCACGGTTTGGGTCCAGTAGACATGCCGTTACAGCCCTAAGTGAAACGCTACTTTTCAGTCAACAATTAGACTGGGTGGTTTCACTTGGCAAGCCACCGTGCTTATCTGTAGTATACAGCACACTGCATTTCTTCTTTGATATCAATTGGAGCATCCCATTTGCACGACAGCAAAACACTGGTCGTTCTGCACGATAACTTGGTGTGATGGTTCATTTAAAACCGGTTTGGTTAAATAAAAGTGGGTCACGCCGAGGAGAGTCCCGTAGTGACGAACCTCCCTCTGGTATCAAAGAACCCAAAGTTTTCTAGTCTGCTGATCCAGATCATCTTCACCTCTTAATGTCTCTTAAATGAGATTATTTTTTGGCCTTGTGGTTTGTGGCCCAAAATCACTACAAGTATTGGTTGTCTGTCAGATAAAATCACGACACCTTTCAGTGGTGCGTCAGATAAGATAATGTAGGATGTAGCCTCGGGCAACAAGTAAATTGAAGAGGGATATAAAACCCTTCCGTTCATTTGGATAATTGGACAGTAGGTATTTTTAACCTTATTTCTGTTTCACCTGTTGCTCTTTTGTCAGCAGGGCAACATGTTGCTCACGCATCTGCTGCGAATTTCCCCGAGCATTATTAGCAGTTCAGGGACGACACAGATTCCTGATCTTGTTTATGTGACCCCAGATACCGATCCGAGTCATTTAACGTTGACTATCTGCCGGGTTCAAGTCCTGGTTTTTATATTTATATTTTTCTACATAAAACACCTGTGCAGCTACTTCTAATGTAGACAGACATAAATAAATCCAATCCACTTGTGTCCTTTTAATGTTACAGTATGTATAGTATCTATAGGGGAGTGTCGGTGTGAAATGGTTGTAGGGCTTTGAAACTGTTAGCTACTATATATTTTTTTTCATGCCATTCAAGGGTTTGTTCACGTGCCACACGTTAGGAAAATGTTTCAGGGTTTACACGAAGGCAGTACTCTTACGTTTTTTTTTTTTTTGTGTACCCAGAGCCCAATGGGTTACAAAGGACAAAGGAGCAGGATTGATTAAGAGGATAAAACCAGCAAATTGGTTTACGGGAAAAAAAACAAAAAATGTTCCCAAGTCAAGTCAAAGGTCTCAAATTTACAGATGTGTACTTTTACCATTTCAGTCCTGAAAGTGGGACGGCCGTGCCAAGAAGCCCTGCAGCAGCTGGCTTCAGTGTTGAGTTCCTACGTCGCTGGTGTAGTTTTTTTATTTGGAATGGCAACGATGAACAGCTGTTGTGTGCTTTGAAATGCATACTATTTATGTATTTGATGTTTATATCTTAAAGTGTGTGTATAAGAAAACGTATCTTATTGAGTCGTACGAGTAATTAACTTGCACTTTGAAATTCAATAAGCACAACGTGTTTGAAGAAATTAGTGCTAAATGAACAGAGCCGTCTTTCTGTAGTGAGTTTTGCAGCTAATTTGATGTTGAATTGTTTGGGAGCTTGTTTGTTTCTCTTGGCATTAGTACATTTTATTCATCCATTCAGAAAATGAGATGTTTTTTTATTATTTAGTGCTGCTGCTAAAAAAAAAAAGGCAGGGATGCACCATAACGAATATTAGGCCGATAATTACTCAAATAGCTGGATCGTATATATCAGTGACAATAGGGCCGAACTATTCAGTACAGTTCTATCTTTATATACGACATAATATACTATATTTGAACTCCTATTTATATTTTGACCAATTTTTTTTTTGCTGCATTAAAAAGGTTTACACTTTTTAATTGTAATTCCTGTTAATTGTGGTCTGTGCTGGTGTATGATTTATTATTTTAATGATAAACAACAATTCAGTAAATTTCTATCCATGTGTTTATACGTTACAATTAGTTTTTACAAAGTTAGTAAAGCGACGTTTAAGTCGAGCCTGATGTTGCCGTACACATAAAAGAACGCTCCGAGTCACTTCCACACAGTGAGGCATATCGCTTATTAATCAAACGCTGGAATCAGACCGGTACTCGGTATCCGGACTGAAAAAGTCAGATTGGTGCATCCTTACAAAAACAATGAAGAAGGTATATTTGTAGTTTTGCACATTAGAGGAGGAACTGATGTTTTCCTCAAGTAACACACAAAAGCATTGGCCAAGTGAAGTGCAAATATGACATGTTGCATTTGGTCTTGATGAGTCCTGTCAACAGGAAGCGTGCCTACACATTGGGTCTTATTTGAGAAAAATGTCTCAATATATCTCTGTGAGGTGTTTTCAGTGGAGCCCGAGAGAAACACCCTCAGTAAATCCATCACCGCACTACATGAACTACAAATATCTTCTGCCCTCATCCACACACTGAAAGTCTGTTTTCTCTGTTGTCTCTGTGTACCCGACCCTCCGCAAATCTGTTCTTGAGGGGGGTAAAGTAAAAAGGTTTGATAAACATCCAATGATGACACAGGATGGTGATATTTGTTTCGAATAGCTCCTTCTTTGTAGTCATCAAAGCAGTAGTGAAGTGGCCTTTTTGCTTGCTCCCCTAGAGGCTTGTTTTCCAATACCCAGAGCAGATGGTATGTGTTTTCTGTGGATGAATCACTGAGGCGGATGGGTTTTGCATAGCTGGCCTACACTATGTGAAGCTTTAATGTGTATCCTCCCACCTTAGCTGTAAGAATACACCTGTGTCAGTAAACTATATATATAAAAAAAAGGCATTGAATTCACTGGTTTCTTGTTTTTATTTCCTCAGACTCTGGAGGAGCCTCCCTACTTGACAGTAGGGACGGATGTTAGTGCCAAGTACAGAGGGGCTTTCTGTGAGGCCAAGATTAAAACAGCCAAGAGGCTAGTCAAGGCCAAGGTAAGTCACATTTCAAAGTGCCTATGATCCAAAAATTAAAAATGCATCGTCTGTCTGTGTTGTGTGTGAAGTGGATCGCAGCAGGGCGAGGGGCTCTTGTCTTTGTGCGAAGGTGCGATGATCAAGATCACACAGCTCAGCTTTAATGTAAACCCAGAGCGGATTGGATTGGAGACCGTCACCTTTTTAAAAGGTCCAAAACATCGTCAGAAAGTCCTCATATTAGATTATTGGACTGTTCATTTAAGTTACACTCTTGTCTCTGATGTTGCACAGAATCCAGCTGTGTTGCTTCCACGCTAGAGATCCACCACCTGTTTTAGGTTGTTAGTACTGCTCATGTAGCTGAAACACCGATCAGGGCCCCAGATGTGACAGATGCAGGGTCTGGCCTGGCCCACCAGGTACCCATCAAATCCACAGGAGTCCCCTCTGGGGACCACCGCTTTCAAATGTTGTCGCGGGGACGGCACGATTGCCGTTCCCCCCTCCCCCCATTGGTTTTCTGCCTTGCTGATGAAGGCATGGCATGATGCACGTAGGACAGTGTCTCATTTCCCAGTGGGGCTAAAGCATCTGGTTGATACAATGGAGACAGATCGCTTGTCTCTCGTCCTGCGAGTGTGTGTGTGTGTGTGTGTGTGTGTGTGTGTGTGTGTGTGTGGGAGGAACAAAGATTAGATTCTGCCTTTTTCACTGAGTCAATGCACTGTAGTTCCCCCCCCGTTGAGACGAAAGAGCCATTCTGGCGCACCAGCTGAAATCATCAAATGACGCGCCTTCTCGTCTCACGCACGGAGACAGACATCGTGCAAAAGTAGACCATGTGATGTTCTTAGTTTGGATATTGTGGACTAAAATGAAGCTAATAGGGTCGTCTCATCTCATAAATGAATTACCATAATAATTGGTCGAGTGTGGGTTTGTTTTTTGGGTAGCTGTAATATGACTGTGCGGCTCGGTTACACAAACGGAGAACATGGCAATTAATCAGTGGTTGTTGTGAATCTGAATATCCCACTGTAATGGATTCTTCTTTAGCTCTTCGGTTCATTAATCTTTGTCTGCTTGTTTAACGAAGTCGATGGTGGCAGCATATGGCGGCGGTGTCTTTTCAGTGATTTTTAAAGCCCAGTAAAAGATCAGTATGGCGTTCTTATTTATGATGGTAATCCGCACTAGAATTAGCTCCATGTCAGTATCACTCACTGTGACGTGTTCAGCACGCATTTTAATCAGTCAAGACTATGGTACAGTAACAGGTACTTTGTCAAAATAAATGATATATTCAACGTTCATAGTACATTTTTAGATGTTTTTATTATAGATTTCACTGCAGAATGCAAATAAAGGAATCACTTCTAATGAAAAAATTGCATCCTTTTTTATTTTTGCAGCACCAATGTCAAAGAATTGCTTAATCAATACAGTTTTAGAGTTCTGTTTGTTGTTCACCACCGGATGCTCAAAAAAGTGATATCCACAAAGTAAATGAAGGGATTCTTTTTCCCTTTTAGTTGCATTATACAATCACTAATTGGAGGCATTATTAATGCAAAGTCAATGTAAATGCACGTACAGAGGTGAGCAGATGCAGATTTACAAGGACACAAAGTGATGGTGAACGCGCTAAAGTTCGAGATGTTGGATTATTCAGGAGCAGAGAGGAGAGAGATTGTGTCGAGGAGAATAAGTGGAACAACTGTAGTCTCTGTTAAGTTTCCCCCGAGCTGTCACACATACAGTCTGTGTTTGTTGTTAGCTGGGGTTCGTCTCCTTTCACTGTTTGCGTTTTCAAATTGGGAGAATTTTCACTTCCCACTTTGAGTTCAGTACATTGAAACTGCCTGCAGCTTGGTAACATTTTCTGGTTTATTGGATAAAAAGGATCTTTTAGCGTAATGGACTGCGAGCTCCTGACAAACCTATTCACGTCACATCGTAAATTTGCTCGAGGCTCTATTCAATCAGAACTATGGTTTCATATCTTATTTCAATATTTGATGTTCGGTCTAAGTGGTTGTACACTTTGTGTGCGCGCAGCTACAGACTTCTGTTGAAGCGTGCGGCGTCCGAGCTCACAGTTGGGAGGTTGTCAGGATGGCCAGGTGTTACTGACGCTCTCCAGCTGAAGTTTTGGACAGCGAGAGACCATCCTCCCTCTGTCTGCTCGTCCCTGAGAAGAAGGGGGAGTCCCTTTTTATTCCACTGGGCAGAAATGTTGTTATATCCATAACCGGTGTAATTCAGCCTCAGGGAGCTCTTTTTTAACTTCTTTCTCTGCCATCTAATTTTATGAGATGACAATTTAACAGCATCTTACAGTATGTATTTCCTTCATTCGTTGTCTTGATGCCGCCTTCATAGCGAGACTTCGATTTTCTGCTGTTATGTTTGAAACCCACTGGTGAGAGCGTCGTCTGAATTTGTTACCTGCAGGCGTGTTTTCTGAGATGGGGGGTGATTAACATATTTTTCTGCCCTCGTATGGCGGCTGATTCTAAACTAAATCAGTCAATAAAAGCGACGCCAGTATCCCATTAAAGTTATGTTACTATTTTACTCGCATATGCTCTCGGAAAATTACTTGAATTGTCCTCAGGAAAAAGAAAGAAGAACATGATCCTGATACGTCAAGCAGGGAGGGGCAGTTGTTCTACTAAACAGATTCTGGCTGCTTCGGCACTTTTTCGCACATGCTCCTTGGAAAATATGTGTGCGTGTGCCTGCCTTGTCGTCTTTTCTGTCGCTCGGTGTTGCCAGGTCGCCATGCCGATGCAACATTACCACAGCATGATCAGATTATGATCTACTGTGGCTCACTCGGGGAGGCCGCAGTTGCAGAGGGGGAGGGTCGGGTAGCGTAGCCCTAGCAATCGCAACAGGAATCCACTGCAGTTGGCTCTCCAACAGATGCGGCGGCACAGTTGGCAGTTGGTTGGGTGGGCGGGGTGGGGGGGGTTGTGGGGGGTTCAGTCACTCAACAATGACAGAAGTGAGCCAAATGCATTAAATATTCACACACTGCTGCTTGCCTAATGACACCAGGAAGTCCTTACTAGTATGTTGTCTCAAACCACACCGATCCAAAGCAATAAACCTGCGTGAATGAGTCCATCGTTGCAATCAATGCGTCGCCGCTATGTAGTCCGGCAGTATTGGCGGAGACGTGCTGCCTCTGGGAGTTGGAGGATGATGCGGCCCTCGGTCAGGCCTCCGGGGAATCGTTTGTTCATCCTCGTTACTGATTCTCCTCCCCCTGTTTCCAGGTGACCTTTAAACCAGATCTGTCCACAGCTGAGGTTCATGATGAGAACATCAAAGGAGCTCTAAAGGTAAGGCAGGAAAGATGGAGGAGGCTGATGCCGTCCCACAGTCAGCTGGAAACATTGTCGTTAATTATCATTGATTACTTTTAGTTTTGTCTTTTTTTGGCTCAGACTATAAGACCACAGTGAGTGTAGAAAAGCATTGCAATTTCATTTCAGTCAATTATGATTCTTGTATTAGCGATATTCTTGTCTCAATACTTAAAAACACATTCCATTTGTCATTAGTAGCACATTAGGATGCCACATAACGGCAGTGTGTCCATCCCACAGGTGGGTGCTGTTGTAGAGGTGAAGAATCAGGAAGGAATTTACCAGGAGGCCACAATCAATAAGCTGACCGATGCTAGCATATATACTGTTGGTAAGTCGATAGCAAACTGTTTCTCTCCCCCTGTGTACTCTCCCTGCAGCTATCTTACAAAACATTTTTGTGTAATAAAAATTCCAAAAGGTTTTCAGGGTTTTGATTTTCCTTTTGCGAGAGTATTCTCCTGAACTTTGTAGCAAGAACCATCTTCAATCAATTCCTAAGAATGTAGTGATTTCTCACAGGACAGCAGGAATACTGAAAAGTTGCTTTACATGCTATGTACCAACTAAGCAGTGCTGGTAAATGCTGCAAGTAGGGCTGCAACTCAAGACCACTTTTATTATTGACACATTTTTCTCTCAAATAATTGATTGTTGAGTCTATAATGTGTGAAAAATAAAAAGGTCATTGCTATTTTCCAGAGCCCACGGTGACTCCCTTAAAGTTCTTGTTGGTTAAACGGTACAAAACCCAAATGTAAAGTATTTACGAATACATAAAACATGGGAAAGCAGCAAATTCTCAAATTGCAGAAGCTGGACTTTTTGAATAATTCTTGCATTTTATGTCTGCAAGTTGTGAAGCGTAAACCGTTCCAGTGTCGGATCATCCAAAGTATGCAGAGTACAGACTGCTGCTCAGATCCATAGTCTCCTAGCAGCTGCTCGTCACTTAAGACAGCCCTCAGAGTTTTCCCCGTCTCGAAACACTCGTCTTGGCACATTTTCATTCATCAACAAAAACATGAGTCACTGTTGAAGTTATCGCATGTGTTTTTTTTTTCTTTTTTTCCCACTGTTGTTTCATTGAGCAATGACTAATGGGATTTAATGATCTACACTTCTGGGTTATCTTTGGCAGCGTTGTGACTTCTGAAAGCAAGAGGAAGGTTCCTTGAGTTCTTTAATATGATGTATATTATGTCTCGGGTGATTTGATAAGGGTTAATAAATAAATAAATGAAATCAGTATCTCCTCAGACACTTCCCTTCCGTCTCTTTTGTTTTACCATGTGTATACTCCGTGTCTATCAGAGGGTCCTTGAAGCTGTAATAAAACAGTGAGCTGCCTGCTGGAGGATCTGTCGAAGCCTTAAAAACACAAGCAGAATTTATTTTTAACATTTCACAAGTCAAGCAGACATTTTGGAACCGAGACCGGTTTTTATTTGTGCTCACGTGTGTGTTTGTGGAGTCCCGTCCCACGTACAGCCGTCTAACAGCCTCTCATCTCTGCAGTGTTTGACGATGGCGACGAGAAGACCCTGAGGCGTTCCTCTCTCTGCCTGAAAGGAGCGCGTCACTTTGCCGAGAGCGAGGCGAGTATTGTGCTGTCCTGCAGTTTTTATACCAGCCTCCGTCTCTCAGCTTTCTAGTAAAAGCAAAAGCTCATTTTACTTTTAATTTCATTCAATTTTGTCACCAACACACGCACATCTTTGCTCATGGTGCTCACATTACAAAGCTGCTTACGACTGGTCCCACGTTGGCATTCAGAGTTTTAGCTGCGATACGTTTCCAGGAAACATAAACTGATATCACAGCAAATTTGCCAAGCTATAAAACTCCCTCTGTTTGCAACTGATTAGATCCCACAAAGATAACTTCTCCCAGGTATACGAGATACATCTTTTGTCTTACGACTTGGTGTCTGACAAGGTAGCGCTGATGCTCTTTGCTGTTGCTCGTCTCCCCTGCAGACACTCGACAGACTCCCTCTCACCAACCCCGAGCACTTCGGCACACCTGTCATCGGCAAGAAGGGCAACCGCGGCAGACGATCCAACCCGATGTGAGTATCGCCCTCACGTCTCTGTGCGTCCTGCAGGGCTCATATCAGACTTATTATATATGATGCTGGCGGCGAAGGATTTTCTGTACCAATCCGCAGTCATCTGTAACAGGCTCCCCCCGTTCTGAGTGTGCTGACAGCAGTTGAAATGAAAGATTTACTCTCATCTTCACCTCATAAACGGCGCCCGAGACCTGAAACTAGAGAGCCTGCTCTCCTCCTCCTCCTCCTTAATCACGCCGGGATGTAGAGGCAGCGTTAGCATGGCACGGTCCTGCTGAACATTATCCCCCCCCCCCACCCCCCCCCCTCTTTCTTTGACTCTAATGTCCCAGTGGGTGTTTTATGCTCTGATGTGTCTGCTCCTGGGAGACCGCTGAGTTTTCATCGGGGAATAGGAGCTGCTGAGGGCTTTTTGGCGCCGGATATAATTGGGGCTCCTCTCTGTTATAAAGAGGACACTCTGCTACGTAATCGCATTCTCTGACACCCCTTGCTAATGGCACTCAGAGAAAAGTCAATATTACTCTAAACATTGATGTAATATTGACTTGGGTCGGTCCCAGCTGCACATTATCACCGTGGACCTGTTGTCTTCCTGTGCTCCAATAGTGTCCTAATTATTAAATTACAAAGGATTGACAACCCAGAGGAGACTGACATTACTGGAAAAAGAAGACCGCTACATTTTGTCGGGGTTTTTTTACAGGATCATTTCTTCTTAATTTCTATCTGTAAATGAAATTATTCAACATTTTGGGACATAGCAGCTATTTGCTTTCTTGCTCGGGGTTAGATGAAATGATTGATGCTTCTCTCTCGCCCCTGCATGTTAAATGTGAAGCTACAGCCAGCGGGTGATTGGCTTAGTTTAGCTTAAAAACTGGAAACAGGAAAGAAACGGCGAGCCTGGCTTTGTTCAGAGGTCAACAAACCAACTGACTGGCACTGACTTACTGTGGGCATTGAGCACATGCCATTTCATGTGTACATTAGTGAGCTTTAGATGTGCTGGAAGGAAGCTCCCATTTCACAGAGCTCGACTAGCTGTTGAACCCCGTTTACAGTCTCTGTGCCAAGCTAAGCTAAGCTAACCGACTGTTTGGCTCTGTCTTCATATTCGGCGTGCAGACACGAGAGTGGTGTCGATCTTCTAACGTCCAGAAAGAAAGCGAATAAGCGCATTTATCAAAATGTCAAACTATTCCTTTTAAATGACTGTTAAAATATATTTGAGGCAAACTTTTTCCCGACATGAATTGAAGGAAGTGTTCCTCATTGAGTGGCTGAAGTGCTTTGTTTAGGTCTTTGATTCACAGCTTAGTTGTTGTTGTTGTTGTAGTAGTACTAACAGACTGGCTGATTTACTGCTCTTGAATCGTGCCAAACTGTGTGCGTGTGCGTGCATGTACATAGAGTTGTGCTCAGAGCAGGCCTAGTGAGGTATAAAAAGAGGACGGAGGATCTGTTTGCCTGCTGGTGCTTCTGCTGCTGCTTGCACATTCACTCAGACATGGCCGTCTATCTGCTGGTTGGTTCAGTCAGGAAGACCGTCAGACAGCGGAGAAGGAGCCGGCTCGTCAATACACTGATCCTAACGAGGGAGTTCATCAGTAAAGCTGGCTTTATGTTTCGCCCTGCTACACAACGGCACAACCAGAACGGCTTTGTTGTGCTATGGATTGCTAGTTGGAGACTTTTTTTGATGTTAAATTGAAAGATGATTGGTCAGCAGGAATCCTCTGCCTGTATTAAGAGACCAGCACACACAATGTTATTTAACTTGATTTAATATGGAATGCCAGCATCTCTCTGGCTCTACCGGCAACCGGAAACCTATTTCTGTTTTTAAACGGCAGTGCAACACTTTTATGTAAAAATGGAGACAAATTGACAGCACAACATTTTCTCAATCAAATGTCAAACCAGATGTGATGAATGTTTTAAATGAACAGCCACATGCTCACTGTACCTCTGTCTGTTGAGTAAACCGCCCCTTATCTCCCACAGCCAAGAAGAAGAATTGTCTTCATCCTCCAGCGAAGAAGAGGAGAGCGACAAGCGGCAGAATGAGGATCTGTTCGGCAAAGTGGTCTGTGTGGAGGGGGTCGCCACCGGGGAAAAGAAGAAGACCACGTGGTATCCTGCTTTGGTGAGCTCATAGTCTCCCTCCATTCTCTGCTCCATCGCTGTGAAGAAACAGGAGTGTCTTCCCGTACACTCGCAGCATTGTGCCATTTCATCTAAACGCCCGGTTATGTAACCTCAGCAGGATTATGTTCTTGCGTAACACCACTCATCAAATATTGGAAATGCGCACGATACTGTGGTTAAATAGCTGTCTTTAAAACAACACTTTGCAGTAGCTGCCTGCCTTCCGTAGTTTGAAGAATTTCAGAAAGCAAAACAGTTCAGCTCCTATTTTTTGGGGGAAAAACCCAAGTCATGGCTTGTTCTCCCTGATGTGTGCAACAATGCAGCACAAACACCGGTTTGATGTTTTCAGTCCTTTCCAATCCATTTGTTTCCACCCACCCGTACCTCTCAGCCAGCGTTAGCACACAGTGAAATGGTGACAGGCGTTGTTTGTTTTTGTAAGTGTTGCAAGTGGAACTGGGAGAATGAGAGAGGGTGGGGGGGGTGAAATCTGTCCCTTTAACTGTGTAGTCAGCCGGGCCCCGCCTCCAGGGTTTGTTGTTCTTGGCTTGCGGTTGACTGAGCTCAATGCTGCCTCCCTGTGACAGCCCAGAGAAGTGCGTCACACGGTGGCACATCACTGTTTACACTGGAAGTGTACGGCAGAGGGGTGGAGCAGTGCACCGGTAGATGTTTCATGCAACACATGACGCAACAGTGCGCTCCTCAGAGGCACGGTAACATATAAGTCAAAAAGGAAAATAAAAGTCAAAAGCAACACGTGTGAGCTGGACGCTTTCATTTGCACGTCTGCAGCGCAGCACGTGTGTCACAGAGAGAAATGACTGAGCAAACGGCAGAGCGTTTAAGTGAAAGCATCCACCCTGCAGGCGCGTGTGTGTGTGTGTGTGTTGTGTACACACACACACACACACACACACAGCGAGAGAGAGCAGGGGCAAGCAGGCAGACTCCTGATGGAAATCAAATCTCCATAACGGCAGTGCTGCCTCCTGCGGGTCAGACCCTGGCACTGGAACAACTCCCACTGTTGTGCTCTTCGACTCCGGTAAACAGCGGCAGTGCATGCTGCGAGTGGGCGAGCGCCCCCTTACACATCGCTCCTCGTCCCACACGCTTGTTTTGTCTTTGCTATTCGTAGACGGCACTTCCTGTAATCCATCAGCGTGGCCTTTTCCTGAAATTACTTTAGTCATTAACTCAAACTCTGACACCCTCCCATCCCTTCCTCCGCTTTATACACACACACACACACACACACACACACACACACACAATACCACCTCTTCTGACCTCTTGACTGTCTCTTGTTTCTGTGCTACAAGGTCATCTCCCCAGACTGCCACGACGACGTGACTGTGAAGAAGGACAACATCTTCGTCCGCTCGTTCAAGGATGGAAAATTGTGAGTCATCACGAGTGTGCTGAAACCCGCACCTTGTGGGAATTAGACCTGCAGCAATGGTTATCAGTCATCAGACATTTTTCACTATCATTTAATCCATCGGTTATGTTGAGAAGTAATTATTTAATCAACAGAAAGTCATTGGCATTGCACAAAGTTTCCTCAGGGCCTTGGCATTGCTCACTGATTAATGCCAAACAACTAAGGGGTATTCAGTTCATGTTAAACCAAGCCTTCTTAAGTAAACAACTAAATGATTGGCATTTTCTAAGTCGCTCTTGATTTATTTTCTGTAAGTCAGTTAATCATCTAGTACTACTGTAAGACATCCTCATCAGGAGAGGAAAGTGTTTTAATTGGATATATGTGCAGTGAACCTTTTGCAAAAAAGAAGCACTACATTGTAAATTATGGCTGCACAATATAAGTATTGCAAATATTTCAGATAATTTTGTTACTCTTTTTATCTTTTTCATGCCTTTTTTTGTTTATTCATTGCAATGTGCTTTGGAGTTTCCACTCAAGTCTCTGCGTTGTACCGTTATTTAAACGGAGCCGTGCCAGATGACATTTCTCACTGTTGACCAGCTAAATTGTGCACGTTTTAAATGACACCTTTTTATTGTGTGGCTTCAGAAGAATATAATCTCCCAAAAAGCGTTGAGATACTCTGTGCCTTCCCTGCCAGTGCGTGGCCTGGCTGTGTTGTTTTATTTGTCCTAAGGCTGGTGAGCTAATATAGTGTAGCTTCCCTGCAGCCTGCCCTCGGCGTGGAACCACACAGCCAGATTGTTTTGTCTGTGGCAGTAAGAGGAAGAAGTCCTGTCAGGAGTCGGCACTCTGCTGGTGGTTTGAAACTACAGTCTCTCGCTCTGTGTGTGTGTGTGTGTGTGTGTGTGTGTGTGTGTGTGTGTGTGTGTGTGTGTGTGTGTGTGTGTGTGTGTGTGTGTGTGTGTGTGTGTGTGGGTAGAAAACACATCCCACACTCGACATAAATTAATCTGGTCTCTGCTCGCTGTTCCAAAGTCTACTTTTCTGTCTGTTTGAATTCCATTGGTGACAGAGCAGCCTTGAGCCCGCATTCCTTAATGGATTCCCGGCGTAGCTCATCGGCACAATCCTTAATCTGCAGCCAAAGACACATTTGGAGCAAACACAGTGTGAAGAGTCCCTCTTATCGTTTATATTGCTGGCTAATAGTCGGGTGGAGAGTGGAGCTGATGAGAGGGATTAGATAAGAGATGATAAATCAGAGGGGACCTGGAAGTCATACACTTGTGAAGTATTTCCTCTCTGAACACGGCACCCTGGGAATGGCTTTCTTTGCAAATTGCATCGAAAACTAAATCGGCACAGTGTGTCCACGGATACAAGCAGAAAATAGTAATGTAAGAAGTCGGAAAATCTATATCATCCGTAACGAGATTTTCAGGTTCGTTTCCCCCCGATCCTTTTTGCTTCTATGTGGAGGGAATGGCAAAGATGAGAAGTGCATAGCGTCAGTCCAATCCTGTCTTTTGTTTTAATTTAATTTTAACAGAGTTGACCACGTGTAATCATTGCTGAGATCCTGCAATGTGATGGAATTTGAAAAATGTCACACTCATCGCCACCAGGTTCAGACCGTACCCTCTTGTTCTTTTACCGTTCCTCGTTCCATTCTTTCAAAACAAAGCGCTCCACTTGTCGTTGTTCGTGATGGTGCATTTCACCATTCATGTTGGCCTCTTTTCATCTATTATTATTAGCGCGTTATTCTAACTTGCTGCTCCCTGTGTGATTTTTGTTTTTGTGACGAGGGGGGGGGTGGGGGGCGGAGGGGGTCACATCCATAAGCCATGTGACCTTTCCCGCACAGCGCCGTGGGGTCAGCGTGTTCACGCCCTCTGGAGGCTTTGCTGTGGTTGGTCATGATAACCATTCAACAAGCCTTTCAAAAACAATGGATCTCAAAAAAAAAAAGGGGAAGCAGGGTCACATCCGAAGGGGAGACGGGAGTTTTCAGGAAGTGGTTATTCTTATTTATTCGGATCTGGTTGCCATAGTAACAATGGAGATTTCTTGTTTGTTTTTTTTCTCGTCTGCCTGGCTCGCAAACTTGTCCGTGCGATTTGCCAAACACAGAAAACGACAGTTTGATCACTGAGTAGGTTTTTTAACTTTTTTACGGTTAGACAAAACTAGTATATTTATATACTATAAAATATGCTATATTCTAAAGTTTATTACTCTTCTTTGATTTTTTTTTTAAATGATGTAAAATGCCTGATTTGACAACGGTTGTACAAATATTTCAAGAAGAAACTGGGCGAGAGGTGTAAATTGTAAATATTGTATTCCGTAACATATGTGGCTTACTTCACATTAACCACATTAAGCAGTGATGTGGATGAGTTTAAGATAGTATATTGATGTATCTTGATTTATAATTACGTCACCTAAATTGATAATAACACGCATGCACACAAATGCATGTGTATTTGTAGCGTTGCCATTGGCAGCCTGTTGGTGTGCTGATGTTAGTGTTTGGGCTTAAAGCGCCGCTGTGTTTCTGTGCAGCCTCACAGAGCTGCTAGAATGGCTGTAGACTCCTAGTCTTGTTTTCCTTTTTAATATTCTTAATGAAAATAATCTCTGTATACAGACAAGTACGTGGGTGAGCCAGTGCTAGCGACGTACCCAATCCATTTCTTTTAAACAAAAGATAAAGGAACTATCATTAAACCAATGTCTGTTTTCTATGAGCTCTTTTAGCTGCAGTGTACTTTTTTTTTATTTCTTTTTTTTATTCCCTCCATGACAAATCTAGTCATTGGATCAGCTCAGCTGCCTACAGATACCACAGCAAATCGTCTCTCTGGCACACTCGCCAAGCCTCTGACTGCTTCCAGCTTACGACTCCACTGATCCATATATCTGCCAAATCACCAACACTTTGCCCAGCTGCTGCAGGGATGTTGTGAGAAAGTAGGCTGTAAATGCACTCACGTCTGCTCAGATTTCTACATGTCTACATGCTGTAAGATGGAGACTCTCCCCCTGCCACTGGTTTAGTTAACACGGCCTTAGGGTTGTTTTCTTAGTCATACATTGGTTCCGGGCAAAACAAACATTTGCTTAGAATTTGGTCGGCTTACGACTTACTTGGTTGTCTTAATGTAGAGTCCCACCGTACGGCTGAACCTCCGTGTTCTCACACTTGTTGCTGTGCGTCACCTCTGCACACACACACACATTAATCAAGAGTTGCTGTGTTTCTCAGTTACACGGTGCTGCGGAAGGACGTCCGCGAGATGAACAGTGACTGTCCTCCGAAAGCCGACGCCGGGCTCAAACCAGGTGAGTTGAAACTAAAGCTTTTTACGAGGTGAATCTCAAGGAACCCGTGCACAGCACGTAACTAGTCCTCGACATCTGTGGGCTGGCCCTGTATGTTAACACATTTGGCAGAAAGCGCTCAAAGAGTGAGCCGCAGCGAGAGACAGACGGAGGTTTTGTTTTTTTCTTCTGGGGAATGCAGCGGCTGAGAGCTCCTGTCACTGTCGAGTCTATTTTTATTTGAAGTCCTCACCAGGCTTTTTATATAGTGCCCCCGATTTTCTGCTGCAGAGCTCTCACTCTTTCATAATTACAGTGAGGAAACGGCTTTGTATTATCCCGGTCTTGGTATTCACAGGTGGTTGACTCACAACTGTGATATTTTCCGCATTGCAAACGCACATTACAAGTGTCTGCCAAGGTGGTTAGATTCTACTTAAACCCACCTGTGACATTGTGGCTGAATGCCTCTGCTGCTCTGCGTCACTGCAAATACGCTTGTCAGATTTTCATTTATTTATTTATTTATTTTTTATTTTTTCATGGCTGCTTGTTGTCATGTTCATGTCAAATTCTATTTTTAATACTGTCCTATTTTTGTATACGGGTCTATTATTCTAAGATGGCAAAGTAGTTTTTGGAAACCAAAATCTATTGTCAGTTAGTATTTTGTCTGAAGATGCTCTGGTTTCATTTAGTATAATGCAGTTTGAACTAGAATATTCTGTACCCAATAAAATAGAAAAGCTTCATTCATAACGTTGACATTCAAATTCTAAATCAACATTTGAATGCCATGCATTTTTTTTTTTTTGGCATGTCTATTCATTCTGTTTAAACCCGGCATTTCTGCACAGCTGCAGATAAAGATCAGGCTACATTAATGTTGTTATTATTATACTTTTTGTTTAACTACATTCCAGTGGTGGCTGCGTAGGATTGTTTCTGACTCATGTAATCCAAACATTTCCAATAACCCCAGACCATTTATTGAAAAAAGTTAGACCGAATCACATCCAAAATTCACAACATGTTTTTATTGTACAAAATATTCTGCTTCAATCCATATTTGTTGGCGTTTGGCCTTTTTTAAAAACAACATGTTCACTGCAGTCAAAAAACAGTTTTCCCTCCCGTTTGCCGTACACTGAGGGAGTCACGCACCGAGGAGTTATATTCATTAAAGAAAAGGTGATTTAATAAAAATAAAAAAAGTAATTCAATCCGATGAATCAATTTGGGATGCATGTAGTATACATGCAGACACGCGTGTACGTGCACACCCAGCATCCTCATACGCTCCAAACACCGAGGGACCGATGTTATGAGGTTGAAGTCAAAGAAGGATCGTTTATTTACCTCGTTTGTATTGATTCATGATATTCTTTCCATTTGAAGAATCACTTTTAGTTCTTCTTCAAGATTTAAAGAGCAATCTGAATGAAACATTTGTTCATTTCTTATCTCTGTTCATTGAGCACGAAAAGATGTTCTCTGAATGATTTTAGCTTGAGTTTTGCCAGCGGCGGAGAGTAATGGGCGCTCATTGCGTGTGGTTGTAAGTGTGTAGATTGTGTAGATGTAACATGACTTTGTGTGTCCGACAGCACTGGATGCAGCCTTGGAGTTCCTGCAGCAGTTTGTCGTGCCGAGCACCTGGAAGACGGAGGTGAAGGAAGAAAGTTCAAGCAGCGAGGACGAGGACGAAGAGGAAGAGGAAGGGCAGGAAGAAGATGCCAGTGGCGGAGAGGAGGAGGTAAAGGGGAACCCTGAACATTCTCTTATCCTCACGACCTCCCAAGTAAAAAAAAAAGACCCTCAAACTTACTTGTTTCCTGTCTGCAGGAGGAAGTGGAGCCGTTCCCAGAGGAGCGGGAGAACTTTCTGCAGCAGCTCTACAAGTTCATGGAGGACAGAGGTGAAGCCGGAGTGCAGATACAAATTATGTTTTAAGGGCTTCTTCAAAACAAATTATTGTTAAGATTCAAGGAGCAGTTTTAGACTCATGGACCATCTTCCCGCTTTAAGGTCAAGGGAGAGCTCAAATTTAGCTGAACAAAATAATAACAAACACAATTTAAATATTTTATTCTTAATATCCCAAACCTAGATTAATTCTCTCTCTCTCTCTTTATGCCCCAATACCGTTATCATATTAGCTCTACAGCCTTTGAGGCTGCCCCCCCCTCCCCTTTAACAATTAATTTTCTAGTTTACGGTCTAATATTGTTCATGTGTAGTTCCTTAACTTTGACTATCTTTTTACAACAATAAGTATCTCTTTCAAGATTCAAGTTATTTATTATCATATGTACCCTCCCTAGTCCCCCTTCAACAATGCTCATTAAATGTGTAAATGGAAAAAGAAAATCATGCAAAATGAGAATCCAATAGGAGCTCGACACACGGCCGTCATCAGCGCCACCTTGAGTCAAGAGCTCTATATGTGTTAAAGTTACTAAGTACAAATACTGTACTTGAGTACAGATTTGAGGTACTTTGCTTGGTGTTTTCCCATGATGCTCTATTTTCTACTCCCGTCCACGACAATTCAGAAGGGCAATAGTTGCTCAACTACATTTATTTGACAGCTTTAGTTCCTATCAGAACCAGATTTTACACAGAAACATATGATCAGCTTATAAAGTATGATGTGCTGTTATTAAAGAAAGAAAATAAAGTTCATTAAACAACTTAAAAGTATCTAAAATAGTTGGGGGCATTTTTCTGCACCATGGATACTTTTATTTATGGTACATTTCTAATGCAGGACCTCTACTTATCGAGGGAGTATTTTTATTTTGCCGTATTGCTACTTTTCTTTTTAAGTAAAGGATCTGAATACTTCCAACAACACAATTCCAGGTAGCTTTACAAATGCAGTGTGATGCAGACTCAGGAGTCTTGGTGTCTACCATCTCAACCGTGACTCGTTTCTCCTCCTCAGGAACTCCCATCAACAAGCGGCCTGTTTTGGGCTACAGGAACCTGAACCTGTTCAAGCTCTACAGGCTGGTGCACAAACTGGGAGGCTTCGACAACGTGAGTGCCGCCTCGACAGCTCGCTACGTAGCAGTGACTTCGGTCACAACTTGTCTCGCTTGGATGTTGACTGACTCCGGATCTGTCTTCCCTTGTTGTCCACGTTTGAGCAGATTGAAAGCGGCTCCATTTGGAAGCAAGTCTATCAGGACCTGGGGATCCCGGTGCTCAACTCAGCCGCTGGATACAATGTCAAGTGTGCTTACCGCAAGTACGTACAGGCACTGCCTCCACAGCTGCTCCCAGCTTTTACCTCTGTTGGGCAGGTGCAGCTTTTGTTCCTGTAGTTGACAAGCAGTTTGTAGTCTGTTTTACTCTTTTAATGTAGTTTTCTACTACTTACACAGCCTCCTTCTTTTTTTTTTTAGAAAGTTCCTCAAGAATAAATTAAACTTTTATATTTTGCAAGATTACGTTTTAGTGATGTAAGATGTACATCTTTGAGAGGAGCAGAGAAATGTTGACGAGTAATGTTTTATCGCCCAGGTACCTCAATGGATTTGAGGAATACTGCACCTCCACCGCCATCACCTTCAGGATGGACCTCCCTTTGAAGCAGGCTCCCAAGGGGGAGGTGAAGTCTGAGGGCGAGGCAGGAGGAGCACCTGCCACCTCCTCCAGCTCGGAGGAGCAGAAAGCCCAGGTGGATGGAGACCCTTGTAGCACACAGTCCATAGTCTGCAAGGTGCATTCTCCTAAATACTATCTGATTCAACTCTTTGTTGTGAGATTAATTATCTCCAGTCCTCCCTTGTTGATTTATAACGGAATCATCCCTCTCTCAAAGGACGAGAAGCCTGATTTGGCCCGAAACAAAACAGAGCCCGAGCCATCAATAACTGAGGGGAAGGACAGCGGGAACGACCACGACAACGACGACCCCGAGGAAGACGGCCCCCTCAGGGGCGACGCAGACGAGGGCTCGTCGACGGCTCGCCTCGGAGCGGAGAGCATGAAGGAGGAGGAGGAGCGCGACGAGGAGCAGGAGAGCAAAGACAACTCTGGGTAGGTGGTCTGAAAGGATGGTCCCTCCACCAGGGTGGTAAAAATATCCTCATGGCACAAACACAAGCTCCGTGCAGGGCTCCTGCATGGTGAAACTGTGTTAACATTCAATCGGACCTTAAATACCTAAACGTTTCACCAGACTAAAGGACCTGAGGCATTCACTTTCCTTGGTGGCAGTAGAAATCTAAAAGACCATTAGCAGATGAGGAGCAGCGACCCTTCTGACCTTATTGACACTAATACCCAGTATACCCACAATCCACCTCTACCTGCTAACCAGAGAGAGGAAAGCTCTCCTCTCTGTCTCTCTAACTAAGCTCTTACCCACTGCCCTCTGTGCTATTATTATTTCTCGTGGCTTAGTCGGCATCAGCTGGCAGAGACATCTTAGAGCACCAAAGCCGGACTGCTACGTTTCACCTGGCATGTCATGCTGTGCTCTCACTCTATCTCTCATTCTCTCTCTCTCTCTCTCTCTCTCTCTCTCTCTCTCTCTCTGTCTCTCTCTCTCTGTCTCTCTCTCTCTCTCTCTGTCTCTTTCTTTTTGGCTGGCTGGGATTGTTTGATGGCAGCCAGCCTCTCAGTGCACACAACATGGCTGTGCTCTTCTTGATTTCTGATCTGTCTCTATCTCTATTTTCTCTTAATTGTTTTGGCTTTTCGATGTTCAGCTTTATTAAATGTTCCATGTGTGTGAGTGTTGTCACTGATGCATTAGCACACTAGACGCAATATAGTGCTTTCAGAGGCAGTAACCTTTTCAGAGCGAAAGGTGACTTCAGCATTGAAAAAAAATGAACAATAGTTCCGGGAAGTTATATGGTTTGTTCTCGGTTAGCTATTGTTTCCTGTCCAGAACATCTGGATCATACTCTCCTGTTTGTTCACCTTCCACCACCCACCCTTGACACTTGTGTTAAGGTTGTTTGGGCCACTGCGGACAGGCTGGAAACAGGTTTTTGCGTGTCTGGTTGAAGGGCTCGCACAACTGTTGCTCTGAGGACCCCCCCCCTCTCTGTGGTTCTAATCAGCCTCGGGCTCACGACCGTGTGATCGTGCTAATTACCATCGCGTGTGGATTCTCTGACAATCGAGATGTTCCCCGATCCTTTAGCTTTGCCTGGATCAGTGGTCCTGGCAGATTATGTGGATAGCGTGAGGGTTTACAGATTCACACAGCAGACAACCTGCAGGCTGATCTCCTCTTTCCTGATGATGTCAGACCTGTTCAGTGTTTACAGCCTGTAATCCGGACAGTGGACCTGCAGTGTGCGTGGATCACATTTTCATTCCAGCAGCACCGACTGTGTGCAGCCAACGAGAGCTGATTTACAATGAGCCTTAATGGGAAATATGGGGAGAAAGAGCAAATGATTATATAAAAGGAAACTCCTGCTCGACAGTGATTGTTAAGTAACTGCTGAAGTACTATTTACCTTTTTTTTCCTTGATGAAGCCTCATCAACTGCTCTATTGAAACGTGTGCTCCGGGCTTTCTTTGCTGATGTTAGACTGCATAATATCATGCACATCGACTGAAGTTGAACTCTGCAGGTTTGAGGAAATCACAAGTCCTGACGCGAGTGATGCTTTTGGATAATATAATTTGTTTCGGGGCTGCAACTAATAATTATTTTGATTATTTATTAATCTGCTGGCAGTTTTTTGATTCATCGTTTGGTCTATAAAATATCAGAAAACGGTGACAAATGCTCACAACACAAGCTCCTCGAGTCCTAGGTGACGTCATAAAATGTCAACAGTGCAAACCCCCCAAAATATTCAATTAACTATAATTTGAAACCAAGAAAAAAACAGCCCATTTCCACATTTGAAAACCTGGAACCAACAAATGTTTGTCATTCTTCTTGGAAAAATGACAAACGATAAATCAATTTTCAAAAAGCTTGCTGATTATTTTCCGTGGCTTGACTAACTGATTATTCGACCAATCGTTGCCGCTCTTGATGTGTTGTATCTCAGTGTTTGATACCGTACCTGTGCTTGTTTGTGTGTTTCGTGACCATATTTATCACTGAGGGGTGGAAAAGGTCTGCAGAATTGATTCATGTGCCGCATGTTTTGAAAGTCTAGCGTGTCCCCGGTCGGTAACGGCTTCTTCGGGCTGTCGCACTTGGATTGCTGCACAAAGTAGTGCATCTTCTTCATTGTGGTGTGTTGTGAATTAGCTGCCAGCAGAAGGCACATGCTCTGAGCAGTTAGGTATGAGAGGGATTGTGTGGAGTACTGTGTTGTTGCTGTTCTCTGTGGCAGCAGGCCAAATTGGATCTGGTAGCCGTGCTTCCTCTCAGCGCCGTAGTCTTGCTTTAAGTTGCTGCGCTGCCTGCCAAGTTGTGCTTTGCTGTGCTAACCTGCCCCTGTGGCCCCTGCGCCTAAACCACTTACTGGCATTCCTGCACCGCCCGTATACCCTCCAGCTTCGACATCTCCTGACTGTCTCCCACTAGCTCCTCCTTGTGGCTGCTTTGTTTCTTACAGCGCGTGTGTGTGTGTATGTGTATGTGTGTGTGTGTGTGTGTGTGTGTGCGTGTGTGTGTGAGAGTGAGAGTGAGAATCCCAAGTATGTTGCTGTGTGTGGATATAGGGTTAGATAGCCTTACAGTAGTGTTATTTCCCATGCAAGATGATTGATTTTAGCCATGAAAGAATTATGTTTTATTTACTGTACACTCCCATGTACTGTTCTTTGACGGGCTTACTGTAAATGAACAGTTGTTTATACTACAGGTTGCTGTAGGTTACACTGGACTACAGTTAAGGAAGGACAGAAATGGGAAGTTTATGTTTCTGTATAGGAGAGGGCCTAGTGTTGTAATGGGACAGGGAAGGCAAGGGTGGAGCTAATAAATTAAGACAACAGGCTTCCTAGGAGCAGGTATCAGAGTTGGGGCGGGTGGCTGTGGGTGGGGTTCTGTGGTGCTCATTGGGGCAGCCTAGGGCCAGGAAGTGCTGAACTGTTTTTCTTGCAGGGATGACAGCAGTCAGGAGGGGGAGGAAGGGGAGGAGTTTGAGTGTTACCCCCCGGGGATGAAGGTGCAGGTGAGGTATGGGCGAGGCCGCAATCTGAAGACGTACGAGGCCACTGTGAAAGAGGCAGACGTGGAGGGGGGAGAGGTGCTCTACCTGGTGCACTACTGTGGCTGGAACGTCAGGTAAGACAGGACCTGGGGAGAAATCACCTAACGTCTATATTCACCCTAAACAAAACAAAAAAAGCAAAAAAAAAATACATCTCTTAACTTTCAATTCAGCGCAAGGGATCACCGCTACATGGGTATCCCCTCAGTAATAACAGATACATCCCTTCCTCACAATTCTGCTTCACTTGTTCCAGTCCCGTGGTCAGTACTCTGATTATGGAGAACACTGGGCCATCTAGTGGCAGGAACAGAATTAAGTGTTGGGTTGATGTGGATCACTCCTCAGCTTCCCTCACTCAGTTTTGACTGAATCCCCTGTCTGTCTGTCCCCCCCCAGCTGTCTGTCTCTCAACTAAATCTACAGACAGGCTGAATTTGAACCAATTTGACTCTGGGCGTAGCCAACCAGTGGTTTTTGGTTAAACTATTTTTTTTTTAGATCCTACAAGATGATATGATATTAATGTGAGCTACCCTTTAGATCTCTGAAAGGCCAACCAAAGTGCTGCTACACTCACCTCTACCTCTCAACCCTCTCCCCCCCCTCCCCAGCGGGTCAGGGTTAATGCAGTGTTAAGTAGAGTGTTAGGGTACCATGACACAGAGGTTAACTAGTGCAACTAGCATTTCATTGTCTCAATGTTGTTGTGTGGTCCTCTAGCACTCTATAAAAGACAGTGGGATGTTCTCTGCATTGTGTCTGTCGTGTGCGATGTCGTGAAACTTTTCATTTTCCTCATACAACCCAAGTAGCAACCTTGGTACTGTTGGAACTTTGTTGAATATGATTTGTGTGGTGGTCGGTGTTAATATTGTTTCTTTCTTCATCGTAAAGGTTTGTCTTTTTCCACATAACACCATGGGATTTCTTCCTTTGCTGTTGAGGCTTATTGTGTCACAGCAACATGTTGGGGTCAGACAGTAGAGGTGTCTGTGTGGTGGGTGGTGTGAGAGGATGATTCTTCGCTCCTCCCAAAGATCCGAATGATGAAATTGTCTCTTTGTCTTTGCACTTGATTTTAGATATGATGAATGGATCAAGGCAGACAAGATTGTGCGCCCAGCCAATAAGAATGTACCAAAAATAAAGCACCGCAAAAAGATAAAGGTACGAGCCTGGAGAGTGATCCCTTTTCAACTTAAGCCTGGTTTGATGTCCTGAACAGAATCACTGACTGTGTTCCATCCTGACAGAACAAAGCTGAGAGGGAGCGAGACAGGTTGGAGAGGCTCAATGACAGAGAAGTCCTCGGCCCTTCGCCCCACGCTAACCGCCTCCCACGCTCCAAGTGTGGCCTGAGTCAGGATGTCTTTTCCAAGATGGACGAGGGTGAGGACAAAGGGACTCAGCAGTCTCCAGTCAAGTCTATAGAAATTACTTCTATCCTCAATGGCCTGCAAGGTAGCAACACTCATTAGCCTGTAGTCCTCTTGCACACTTACTGCAGCTTAGGACTGTGTCACTCTGAAGTGGTTTAATTATGCTGTTGATATCCTGCTGAAACTAACGGAAGTTCTTTCTCGATTACCTCAGCCTCGGAGATGTCCACCGACGAAAGTGAGCATGATGAGGATGATGATGATGATGAGGACGATGATGATGAGGACGATGACGATGATGAGGAGGGCGAGCATAACGAGGAGGATCGCCCTGGTTGCAGAGGCAGCCCCAGAAAGGCCCCACCAGAGCCCACGCAAACATCAGAGTGCTTGGAGAGCGGGGCCCCTCCGGAAGCATCCAAAGCTTCTCCAGTCTCAGGAAAGAACCAGGAATCAGGAGTCGGTTCAGAGAGCGCAGATGTTGGGAAGCGCAGAAGCCAACCGGAGTTGGAGGGAGAGCAGAGCAACAGGAAGAGAAAATCTGAGGGTGCAGCGGAGAGGACCCCGAAGGGCCAATCTAAAGCGAAGCCCCGGAACACCAGGAGTGCCGACTGGTTGCCGGGAGCCTCTCCCAGGAAACTGGAGGAGAGATCTGCTGGTCCCGGGGAGGAGAGGGGGGCCTCGTCCAGCAGCAGTTCAGACGACGAGGGTGCAGCGCTGGCCGAGTCCCAAGCGGAGGAAAGTGAGCGAAGCCGGCCAAAACCCAAAGGTTCGCCTTCCAAGAAGTACAACGGGATGAAGGAGAAGACCAAAAGTGGGAGACCAGCCGGGTTCTGGGAGATTCCTGAAAAGAGGGCCAAAATGTCTGGGAACGCAGAGGAAAGGCCAGCTGTCCGCTCTAAAGGCCAAAAGGATGTGTGGTCCAGCATCCAGGCCCAGTGGCCCAAGCAGACTCTCAAAGAGTTGTTCTCTGACTCGGACACAGAGGCCGCCAATTCTCCTCCTCCACCTGTGCTCCCGTGTCTGGAGGAGCCGAGCATCGAACAGGATGCTGGACCCGAGGACGAAGCCTCAGAGGAGCACATGGAGAACGACAAACTGCAGGAGTTTCCGAGCAGCGGCAGCAACTCTGTACTCAACACGCCACCAACAACGCCCGAGTCGCCCTCAGGGGGAGGCAGCGTCGTGGAAGACTCCGGTCCAGCGCCGCCTTCCTCCTCCTCCCCGCCGCCGTCCGTAGCGCCCGCCTTGCCTTCAGAGCCGGTTTCTGACGCCCTTCTCCCAGGACCCACGCAGGAGGAAGTGGCAGGCGGGCGCAGTGAGACGGACAGCAGCACAGTGGAAGTGGAGAGTCTGGGCGGGGAGCTGCAAGACCTCCCTCAGGATGAGGGGGCAGGTTCCCCCTCCAAGGTGTTTGATGTCAGCCTCTCCTGCAACAGCAGCAGCAGCGGCAGTCTAGAGCTGAGCAGCAGCAGCCAACAGGAGAGCGAGCAGAAGTCCAAAGGTACAAGTAATAGCCAATTTACTCTGGTCTTTTTTTTAATCCTTGATATTATTCATTATTTTTCTTCAAGATGAAATACTAAATAAATACACGCTGACAACTCATTTCACAGTCCGCTCGCTTCCTCACCGTCTTCTTGCATTTTCTTCGCAGCTTCTGTGAGTCAGAAGCGGCAGAAGGAAGCACAGACAGCTGGACCCTCAAAGAAACACAAGCCAAACCGCAAGAGCCTAGGTGTGCCTCCCAAAAAGAATAGGAAAACAGGTACGAAGAGCTGTAGATGGAAGAATTGCTTTCTTATTTCAGAAGCCAGCTGCACTTTTATCAGCTGTAGAATTTTCCATTTCATATTTGCTTAAATTACAGGTTTCAGTTGGGAGAGGGAATGAGATTTTTTGCCTAATCATTGTCCATTTCTTTCCACCTCAGCCGTCTCTTCTCCTGCAGCCAACAGCAGTGACAGTGAAGACCAGTCTGTTGTCGAGGGCACCGCCAAACCAACTGCCTCAAAGAACAACGCACCAGAGGTGAAGGCCGCCACTTCGCCCAAGTGTCACGTACGATCCCCCCCTTCGAGCCATAAGTACCACAAGCAGGGTGACGCCGACCACACCCAGCACCGAGACAACCATGGAAGATCGTCACGCGTGTACAAGTGGAGCTTCCAGATGTGTAAGTGTGACACAATTAAGTGTTTTTTGGAAAGCAATTTGTTGTTGCCTGAGGCTATTAAATTGTTAATTCAACTTGACATGTTTAAAATGTCATGATTTAGATGAACTTATTCTTTAATTTAGCAACATTTTTTCATTATATTTATTAAAGTTGAGTTGTATATGTGCTTATGTCTGTGCTTTATGAACTCTGAAATCCTAAAATGTGTTTATTTTCACTCCACTTAGCTGACCTGGAAAAGATGAGCAGTCTGGAGAGAATTTCCTTTCTTCAGGAGAAGCTGCAGGACATCAGGAACCACTACCTCTCCCTCAAGTCCGAGGTGGCCTCCATCGACAGACGGCGGAAACGCATGAAGAAGAAGGAACGGGAAAGTGAGTCGACTCTTTGTGACGTCAGATGTTACACCATTATAACCGTACGTGCCTCTGAACCGACGATAACCAAATCCTCCTCCTGTTTTTGCTCCGAAGGCACGGTGGCTGCTTCCTCTTCGTCCTCCTCGTCCTCGTCCCCGTCCTCCAGCTCGCTGACTGCGGCCGTCATGCTGACGCTGGCCGACCCGCCGGTGTCCTCCTCGTCCTCCTCTTCGCAGAACTCTGGGGTGTCAGTGGAGTGCAGGTGACAGGACGAACCAGCGAAAAGCCACCGCACTAAGCACTTAACCAGCAGCCCGGGGTCACTGCCCCCATTCCCATCCAACAGGACGGACAAGTCAACCTACATACTGTAACTACTGGGGCCCAAAAACCAGACCAGAGACAAACAAACAAACAAAAAAAAACAAGAAACAAGCACTATTTTCTATTGACAATTGTTTCCTTGGCAAGCTAACGGCACTTAAGTGCACTTTTATGAAGATTGTGTAGGGGGGGATAACATTTGTCCAAACAAAAAAATACAAAATTGTCTTTTACGCTCTCCTTAATTGAACATTTATAAGAATTGTTTTTGCAAGCAATAATTGTTTCCATTTGATAAAAGTTGTTATTGGTAAGGGATGATTTCCAGTGAAGACCCCCTCCACCCCCCCTCCCCTCTGTGCTCTGTCCTCGTAGCTCCACGCGGTACGGCCTGTGCTCGCCATGTGGCTCCGGCGAGTCCAGAGGAACACTGCCATGTCGGCATTCAGAGCGTATGAAATGTAACTTTGCCACGTTTCTCTGTCCACCCTCATAAAAAAAAAAAAGAAAAGAAGAAAAAAAAAAAAAAAAAAAAAGGCCTTCATGTGGTTGAACCTCAAGTGGTTGACGATGCTCTTCGCGCGTACAGCCGCGTGGCGCTGCACGCGTTGGCATCGAGTCGCGTAGGTGTTGGCGGATAGGGTTTCAGACCATCACGGGTCCACTGACGGCCTCAGTGGACGAACATGGAATGATACTGTAGTGCCTTTTTGTTCTTCTCCGTGGGGCACACTTTGAGAAAGGACCGCACTTTCTTTTTTTTTTTCTTTTTTTTTTATCTGATCCTCTTCTCAAATCCGAGGGTCAGCTGGAAGAACGTGTCCCTTTTTTTTTACAAAAGACTGAGGAATGCCCCGTGAGTGAGCAGGCAGTTAAGGGCTGAGTCTTGACGGATAACGATGGTTTTAATCAGCGTCTGGTGATATTTAAGAAGTATAAGCGTAAAAGCAGAACTCGTATACTTGTATCACCTGTAATCTACTACTGAATTCTCATCCAGGTTGGGTGCAACTGTTAAGTTTGGCAGTATAAAATGTGCAATGATGGAGGTGGTGAATCCAATGGTCCCATTACTCCAGTTCTTCAGCCTTTTTAAAAAGCCCATCTGCTTTATTTAATTATGTTTCCATCACCCATTTAATCCCCTCTGTCCCATCGTCTTCACTCTCAAGATTTGCAACTGGATCAAGTTAACGTGAAGGCAGCCATAGGAGGTATTTACAGCATGTACTCAGTTCTGCGGAACACACGAATGAAGCTGAATCCCACATTTTGCAGGGTTTTAAACAAACATGAAGTTATTGAATTAAGTGTATTTTTGCTTCGTTAAATAAAGCAACGCATACTCTTTTTGGCATCTTTCATGATCAAAGATGACGTGCCAGTTTCTCTCACTCTCATCCCTAACCAAAAAAAAGTTTGGTTCTGTTTCCTATACTATGAGAAGATTAAAGTTAAAGATATTGTAAATGTACATTTATATCATAGAGTGACGTATGTGTATACATTTCTGAAGACATCTCCAGTGTTTCCTTTGTATAGACCCCCCTACTGTATGATAACCTGAAGTTACATTTTGTTTGGCACTTGTATGTAATTGTATGCTTTTGTTATACATTTGTATATTGAGAAGTGTTTTGAGTCAAGCTATTTAATATCTTGCACTGTTAATAACATGTACCTTTCTGTACAGACAGTTTTACGGTTTTAACTGCAGTTTAAGTGTAAATACTGAGGGTTACAGCATGTTTGTTCTCCCCTTTGTCCTCATTATTGTTCTCTTGTAGGAACAGATTTATTTGAGTTCATTTATGTTGTTTTGTTCTGCCTCTTTTCATCAGTTTGGATACTTTTTTTTTTTTTTTTCTGTCATGTTTTGCTTTAGTTTGTATTGTTTTATTTTTCTATAGCTTGTGCTTGTAAGAGAAGAATGGTGGTTTTGGACGCGGCTGAACTAGTTTCCAACCTGTACATGGCCTGACGCTTCAGCTGTATGAACCTGTATATGGAAAATAGTCTGGATCATAGATTAAGAGAAAGTAATGGAGCTTGTTGAAAAAATGCTAAATAGTATTTATTAGGCTCATCTAAAGATGATCATTGTGTAATTTATTGTAAAAATGTAAGCAAAGCAGAAGCCTCTGTTTGAAATAAATGCCATAGTTTGTGAAGTATTCAGTGTGTCTCTGGTGGAAAGTAACTTTTACTCAAGTACCTTATTTGTGAAGTATAATTTTTGAGGTACTGCTACTTTACAACACTTTTACTCAATTTCAAAGAGAAAACTTTACTTTTTACCCCATGTTTTTATAAAATAATTTACCTACACTACATGCATTTGGCAGATATACTGTAAGTAGTTATTTTTGCTATAGTTACTACATTTAAAACACATGAAAAGCTTACAAAATATGATGCACTGAAGATAAACTACCCAACAGTATACACAAAGTGAACTTTATATTCAAAAGTGGTTCAATCGAACATTAAAATGCTGCTTACACATGAAAGCGTCCGGCATTATAACTACTTTTGATACTTGAAGTGCATTAAGCAGGTAGTTATTTAGTTTTATTGTATAAATACACAGATCCCTTTGTTTGATTATAGCAGCTCAAGCCTCCAGACTATGATATGAAGTCAGTAAACCATAAAGAATTCTGAATGTTGTCCTTTTACTTTCTCATAGTCCTTTTATAGTGATGTTTTTATTATTATTATTATTATTGTGTTATTTTATTTTATGGACTTTACTTTACATTAATTTTTTTCTTTTTCTTAAAGAATAAGTTGTTTATTGGCCCCGCAGCTCAAACAAGAACCGGGCTGCGTCATGACGTACTTCCGGTCCGCACTTCCGTAGCAAGGTGCTAGCTGCTAGCCGCCGGAGAGCCGCGTGCCCCCTCGCTCAAGAGGAGCCTCAGACATGGTGAGCGGACGGACGAGCGCGGCGGTCGCCGGGGCGTGCGGAGCCCTGTTCGTCGCATACTGCGTTTACTTCGACAGAAAGCGACGGAGCGACCCTCGCTTCAAGGAAAAGCTGCGTGAACGTAAGTATATATATATATAAATAAATATGTAACGCTACATGTATAAATATATATTAAAGTACTCGGTGTAGAGAGTGCTGCCCTAAAACGCGGTGGCTTCACGTGGTCCCCACGTGGTCCTCGACTTAACGTTACAAGAGCAAATCAAACGCACCTGCAGAATCTAAAGCAGCTTTATGTCTCGCAGGTAGAAGAAAGCAAAACCTGTCTGGTGAAAGGTCCGGAGTGGCAACGGTAGGACGAAATCCCGCTTCATATTTTTTGGGTTTCTCGCCTCGAGGCCTAAATGTGCATTTCTGATCACTTTTTTTTTTTTTTTCTGGGTTTGTTTGACTTTGAAGCTGCCGGACCTGAAGGACGCGGAAGCTGTGCAGAAATTCTTCTTGGAGGAGATCCAGCTGGGAGAAGAGCTCCTGGCTCAAGGTTAGCCACGTTGTCTGCTCACAATCAGTTGGTTATTTGCCAAGTACGTTGCACATGAAAGGAATCTGACCAGGGGAAAGGTGCATAACAATAAACATAGAATAAAACGATAAACGTAATCACAAATATAACATCAAATATGGTCAACAACAAACAGATAACAGTACTTTAAAACAAGTATATTATAAAATATAAGTGGCATGTGTAATTTAATAAAATAAACTATGTGCAAGAGTGTCTCTCAGTTAGTTCATGCATAAAATATGTGCACTATGTAGACTTATGAGACACATCAAAGAGCACTGAAGCAAATAATACATACACGTGTAAATCATTCAGGGACACCACCTGTGCTGCACTTTCACTCAAGTACTTTATTGGTAGAAAGTTTCAATCGAGGCAAGTCAAATGTCTCCAAACACTTTAAACTAACTATAACTAACCTGCAACTCCTTTTAAAAGAAAAAAAAAAAAGCATTTCTTTCTGTTTTCTGAACCCTTTTCCGCCCCTGATTCCAGGTGACTTTGAGAAAGGTGTGGACCACCTGACCAACGCCATCGCGGTCTGCGGTCAACCTCAGCAGCTGCTTCAGGTGCTCCAGCAGACGCTGCCACCTCCGGTCTTCCAAATGCTGCTCACCAAACTACCCTCCATCAGCCAGGTGAGAATCCCCTGCACCCCCACATTAACATCAAAGTGTGTGTGTGTGTGTGTGTGTGTAGTTTTTGTTTTGCAGAGCATCCTTAATAAACCCCCTGGTTGCCATTTGTGGTCTCTGGGACAAGAAAGGGTGCGAGATCAACCTTAGAATCCAAAGCTGAGAGCTGTGTGTCAGTAGCTCTTAGTTATTTCACCTCTAAGACAGAAATGCTCACGTTTAAAAACAGCTGATTGTTAATTTCCGGTGCGATTTTTTTTTTTTTAATTTAATTTAATTTTGTTGAGAAAGCGCAAGTTTAGCTGTTATATAATTTGTGCCGTTTTTTTTTTAAGCATAACCTCAAAATGTCTTGTTTTTCAGCGAATCGTCAATTCTCAGCCTTTAACAGAAGACGACGTCGAATGAATGTGTGTGTGAGATGGAAATGTGAAAGGTGAGGATTTCCTGCAACACACACACACACACACACACACACGTGCTTGCAGAGCATCCTTAATAAACCCCCTGGTTGCCATTTGTGGTCTCTGGGACAAGAAAGGGTGCGAGATCAACCTTAGAATCCAAAGCTGAGAGCTGTGTGTCAGTAGCTCTTAGTTATTTCACCTCTAAGACAGAAATGCTCACGTCACAAATAAAAGTTCTCCTCCAGTGAAGCTATTCTATAATTTCTGCTTCGATACACTTTTGGGATAACCTCTAAAAGATATTATTTTCTGTTTTTCTTCTTCAGAGACCCGTCAGCTGTTAAACGGAAGATGACATCGAATGAATGTGTGAGATGGAAAACTGCTATTACCATGATTTGTCTTGATTATTTCAGACGCTATTCATGCACTTGTGTGGCCGTGAGCCTGATGATGACGGCGCTCCACCATCGGACATTAGGTGACGAGGGTTCCCTTCTATCGCGGCACTCTGAGGTTTAAAAAAAAATACATAAAATAACGTTACTGGGAGATGTTAGACACATTCCATCTTTCTAATCGTATTCACATCTGTTTATTCTATTAATTTTTCTCAAATGGAATTGTGTGCTTTATTTGTGTGGGTGGGAGGATGGTTGTTATGTACGTAATAAAGAAACTACGTTATGTAAATGATTTGTTCCATATTGCTGCAGTTTAAACATGAAGTGTCTCAGAGTGCCTACACTACGCAGAACATTTGTTTGTGAATTATTGTCAAGTTTTCAAAACTGTTTTTCCCATGTCAGTAATATATTATTTTTTTATATTCCAGTGTTATTATCTGGAAATATTTGTATGTGTAAAAAAAATCCTACAATAAAACATTGAAAACACGCTTCTAGTTTATGGGTTTGCACTCACCAGTAGATGGCAGTAGCGATGCACAGGAAAATAACGCTTTTACACTTTGGAAATGTGGCGTCGGGTTTTTTTTATGTGCCCGGAAAGCTGGAGATTAAATTTGATGAATATAAATGATGTGCAGAAATGAAGGACGAACATTCTTCCAAGATTCAATAAAAATACCACAGAATAAAAGATTGTATCGGAAAGATGTTGAAGAATGCGGAAGAAGGTAATATAATGCATTCTCATGGGACTAAGCTGCAGGAGCCATACATGCATGTTAAATATATAAGTGCAAAAAAAAAACCTTGACCTCCAACGTGTTAATGAATCATTGACTGGTAGTAGAATGCAGAGTCTGCAGGAACACGGTCAACTGAGTACAGTATTTCTGTTTCCAACACAGAGCATGTGCGCGCACATTGAGCCGCAGTGGCTTTATTGTGAATGGCTTTACTGTGAGAGCAGGTCGTAGGGGACGGGAGTACGTCTGGTTTAAAGTGCGTGTGTCTCTTGGAAGACAAATAGAGTCGTAATTATTTTTATCCCTGTCTGCTGCTGCTGCTGGTTCTCCTCCGGGCTCTGGCCAGAGAGCAGCAGCAGCAGGCCTGGAGCAGGTTGCCAGGAAACAAGAGCAGGGGAAAGTGTTTTTTTTTTTTTTTTTTTTTTTACATTAGGAATGAAAAATGAAGAAAAAAATTGAATGGCGGCCCAGAAATGTCGAGTTAAGACTAAATAGTAGACGGTGTTTCATTTTCCATGAACTCATGAGCCGCTCACTCTGCAGTCTTTCCTGCTGGTCGATGGAAAAGGAGAAGCGACTCGTTAATCTGTCCTTTGGGAGGAGAAGAACAGTCTGTGTTGGAGGTCAAGCTGGAGCTGTGGTCTGCTGCTGGGGGGTAGGAGCAGGTCCAGGTCCAGCCCCCCCCCACCACACACACACACACACACACACACACACACACACACGGCCTCAACTGGCCTGCTTCTCCTGCAAACAAACACTCTGCTGGACACGTACCCTGTCCCCTGCAGGCCGGGGTCAATGGAGGATACCAGAGCAGTCCTGCCATGCCATCATAACATACTTTGACATGAAGCCATGGCGTCGTGCATGTGCGTGTGCGTGTGTGTGTGTCAGAGTTCAGAATGACACAGCAAATCTTTAGTTTATCTAAAACAAAGTCCGCCTCAGTCCTGAGTGGAGATATTTTACGCAATCACCGAGTTGTTCTTTTAATTTGATGTCATTCTTTTGTTGCGTCCCCCCCCTCCCCCCCTGCTCTATTAAGAGTCTACATGAATGGATTATGAGTCAGCTCTTCATATCTGATGAAGCCGACAGGGGAATAATAAAAAATAGAACTAAAGAAACTCCCTCTCCTTGTGCAGTAGGGGGAAGTGTTGCTCCAGGCTGTCTGCGTGCGTGCAGACGTCTCTGGTTTCCCACTGAAGGACAACTGAATGGAGGGAGCTGAGAGCAAAACAGCTCCAGTTGACAGCAATAACAATGGCGGGGCCTGCAGCACACAGACCATGTGCTCGGGAGGGGTGATTTTTTTTTTTTAACAGTTTGTAATCCTTTTTCCTAATGTGCTCACGATGACAGATGCGGCCTGTTCCTTCATTACAGGCGCAGGAAATAACCTGTTATTGAAGGCAACATTAAAATCCCCGGATAAGGGCATAGGGGAGCAAACCAAAGCAGCCTGACTGCAGTTGTAATTTGTTTGCATGGATTCCGATCGTATGTCAAATGTTGTATTGGGAATTTTATAATCGCTTTGAGCTCCACAACTCATTACTGGAGATCCCGTCAACAAATTATCCACAGCGGTAATTACCTTTGCTGTGTTATTCCAGTTTGTCAGCTTGAATGTCAAAAGCTTGATTACTGCTCTGAAATACCGAGAGCCGTGCGTGCACACAGATTGGGTATCTGGCCGGTGGAGATGTCTGGTTATGCAGGACCAGCTGTGTTTGGGAGTTTTAAGGCAGCCAGAAATAACTCTGTTGTATGCGGTTGCTGTGGCATCTTCACGTCGCCCTCTGCAACGCAGCACACTACGTTGCAGCAACCTCCCGGGGAGGTATTTGCTGCCCGTCGCCTGCTGATCACCGACTCCAAGGTGGAGGCGTCCACAGAGGCCCAGATGTCCTCCTGCGTTTGTGTTCTGGAACATGCCCCCCCCCCACCCCCCTCCAGAGTCTGTGCCCTGCCACTGATGTCATGGCTGTGGTGGCAGAGTCTGCAGCCTACTGTACGTTGTGATGGATGAGGGCAGGCTGGCTGGGGAGAAATATGAGACATGGCCGTGCTGTGCCAGCAGCTATAATAAAGGCCCGCCGCTCTCTCTCCCCTCTGCACTGCCACTTGTGTGCACGGCAGCAACACACAGGGTATTAATTACCCAGCACCTTCTCTGTGTCATTCACCGGCGAGGGAATGAAGAAGAAACATTTCCAAGGCACGTCCTTAAAATAAAGCAGCACTGTACGTGCTCAGAGTATTAACTTCCACACAAATGACCCATTTTTCCATCTCAAAGGACTGGTGGAAAAAAAGGGAGGGGGTGTGAGGGGTGGGGGGGCAACAGTGGAGCCAATCACGTGAATCTAAAGCAGGCTACAAATCCTGGCAGATTGCTCTTCCTCTGTGGGGCAATGTCTTCCTGTCAACTGTTTTTCCCATTTCTCAGCTGCTCTCAGGAACTCTGCTGCCCTTCCTCCACGCAGGTTTCTTCCCTCCTCCGTGTGTAAACCCAGCCTGTCTGTTCAGCTCTGTTGTTTACATTCCCCGTGAGTGTGAGCTGCAGGGTGTGGACAGACGACCCCCCCCTCCCACCCTCAACCCCCAACCCCCAACACTCTCTAATGTCCTCCCCACCCAGCCTCCACCTATCTCCTCATCACTAGATCCCTGATAAGGCGGAAATTCAATAGCACTACTCCGCCCGAGAACAGTGAGTGCATCACGTGACCCGTGGATTCCTGTTTACGCTGGCTGCTTTTCATATTTCCGTCTGGCAACAAGCCTCTCTCGGAGCCTGAGTTTGTCGTGGAGGGAGACAAAGAAGATAACAGCAGCGCGGCTGAGCGGGAGAGGAAAAAGAAACAGAAGAAAGAAGAAAGAAGAAAAAAAAAGAAAAAAAGATCTTGCTCAGCTTCAGTTCTCGTCCTGTCATCTGTCATCAGCATTATCTCTGCAATCTAGGCTATAGCAGTGAAACGTACACTGAACAGGAGGGTGAAGAAAGGGTTAACTAAGCAGACTGTGTGCACAGTTATTTCTCTCTCTCTCCCCCCCACCCCACCCCTCTCTGATCTGCCTTCCTGTCTCACAGGCAGTGCAGTGGCTTTGAAAATCATGAGAGAGTCAGACAGGCTTGTTTTGCATACTGTAGGTCTCCTGCATTGACTTGTAGCAAATCCCTGCCCTCGGGAGGCATGTCAGAGGGGATTAATGGGAGGGCTGGGGCCTCACAGAGTTTCCCATTGTCGCAGCCCAGTCCTACACTGTATTTTCATCCCGCAGAGTGAGAAAAGAGCGAGCAGGTGGGGTGGTGCTGGTGGAGGGGGGGATGGAGGGCTAAGCAGCGGTGTTATTTCCCTCTGCCCTGATTCTTTTGAGCTGAGCTGAAGGGAGGGGAGGGGACGGGGAGTGTAAATAATGTATTTGGAGCTGCGGGGTACAGGGAGCTGGAGCTTGACCGAGCTCGGTGCGGGGAAGGGAACGGTTGAGCGGCCATGCTGCTGCACAGGAAGCTGGATGCTGGAGGGGGAGGGGTGGTGGTGGTGGTGATGGAGGGCGGGGGGGGAGCAGAGGAAGAACTGTACAAGATACGACAACCCTGCTGTGGTGCTCTGGGGAATGTGGGGCCTCCGCAAGAATGTGGCAATCCTCTACTTCCGCTTTGTGCGCTCAGTGTTACCAAGACAAATAGTTTGCTGCAGCAGACCTCCATTAAGAATGTAATGTTAATACATGTGGTAATGTGATTGCACAACAGGCCTCGGGGGTTAGGGGGGTTCAAATGGTATCTCAGGAGGAGCTGCGCTCGCGTCCTCCGGTTGTGGGACAAGACGTCGTCAGATTCATCTCGAGCTAGTTTCCACATCGTGATCTAGACTGAAATGTTCTGTTTCAGTCAGTTAGCTTAGCTTCGCATGAAGATAGGAAACAGGAAGACACCGCTAGCCTGGCTCTGTTTCAAGGTGACAAACTCCACCTTCAGCACTTCAACACTAAAAGTGTCTTCAAACAGAAAGCCAAGTCTGGGCTCTTCACCTTGTATCCTTTGGTGCAGATTTGACTGCATTTGTGTTTATTCGCTCACAAAAAGCAAATGTACAGCTGTAAAGGCGTTGCTTTGTGTTCTCTTTGATATATATATATCGCACTTAAGCTCACAAATGTCAAACAAAGTGTTAAAATGCCAATGTGTACGTGTGCTGTGTCTGGGCTAACTTTTCTAACTTTTGGGCAGAGCCTGGCTAGCTGTTTCTCGTCTTTATGCTAAGCTAGGCTAACTTAGCTTATAAAGTGTGGTATGGATCTTCTCATCCAACTTGCATTAGGAATGCGAATAATTGCATTTGCCGAAACGCCTCACTTTTCCTTTGTGGCTCCCCTCCCTCAGCGCGCCTCGGTTTGAGTGTGATGAAACCGTTCACTTGCACTATTATCCCGTCAGCCCTTGATTTCTCCCCTCATCGCTCGGTGTCATTCTCTGCTCACTCTCCCCTGGCGCTCCCTTCGCCTTTTTTCTTTCTCCCACACCTGCTGGGTTTTATGGCAACGATAAAGGGGAGCTTAACCTTGAAGCATGATAGAGCAACCCCAACTCCCACAACTACAATCTACTGAAAAACAAGAAAAACAAAAGGTGGCTCCTGCTCTCTTTTACGCGCCATGTAACCTTGGTGTAACTTTTGCATTTTATCATCTTTTCTTGGGCTTGCAGAACTCTGTTGCCGTATCACCCAGCGCAGCTCGGCAGCTACAACCCACTCGCTCACCCGAGAACTACAAAGTGCGTTTGGCGCCTTGCATCTTGTGTAACCAAGGTCTTTGAAGACTTTGGCTTTGAGCTCTGTGTCTCATCAATTCCCTACGCAAAGCTAAATTTGAATCTGAAGCGAGCGCATAAGGGGGTAGCTTATCTGCCCCACTCGTTTAATGTTATTCATTCATGCACACTATTTTCATGACAGCCTGTGCATGCAGAACTATTTTACATTTTTCCGTTGTTTATGTAACCGTTTCCAGTCTGCATATGGATGTGCGCCTCGAGATGACAGTACAGTAACTTCTTAACTTGAGGGACAGGAGGCACTGGTTGCTTTTGTAGGATGTGTGACGGGTCTCCGCATACATTAAAAGGCATCGTTTAGTTAAAAGCTGTCAATGAGGACAAAAAGAAGAAAGAAAATCTATCTGATCACGAGTCTTTCTGGGTCATGCTCTGACGTTTAATTCACTTCTTCTTTAAAACACGAGGGAGAGCGGAACGCAGAAAATGGAGCGAAGCAAGATATCCCCACATTCCCAGTCTATGAGCGAGGCGCACCATGAAGTGAGTGGTACTTATCACCGCAAATTCCTGACTTATTTGTCATCTGGGGCCCCGGATTTGTCACATCAAATCTGCTTTTCTCAATGAACTGGGGAGGGGAGATTACAGGCTCACAGTCGGTGAGATAATAACGGCGAGTCGGGGCTTCGACTCTCAAATGAAAGTCCTCAAGAGGGGTGACGCGGCGGACTGAGCCACGTCGTACGCGACATCCGATTCTCACGCCAGCTCTTCTCGTGTCCTTCTGGAAATATGATTCTCCTCTGCCCCCAATCCATTTGAAATACCGGTCGGCCTTGCAATTGTTCAGTGATCCTAAGCCGCCCCGGCCACGCCGCTCTTTCCCATCCCTCAGCTTTTCTCTCACCACCAAATCCTCTTCAAGGCTGAGATGATCCGCCATGCAGCTGAACTCACTATCAATATAGGACGAGAGCAGCAGCTGAAGGAACGAGCCGTTATTCTATTCTCTCCGTCCGATCACCTTACGTGGCATCGATTGGACTGTTCCCACAATTTTCTTCACCCCTCTTCAGCTCTTTTTATTTCCGCCCTCCGCACGCACTGTTGATTTATGTCAGCAGAGCGCCATGTGAGCTCACAGGAACGTATCCCCGGTTTGCTTTGAGATTCAGCTGAGCTACATCAATATCCCCCATCTGACCTATTTTACACGAAAGCCTTGATCTCCCTCCATGTTTGTTTGGCGTTCTATTTGCAGCCACTGTGATGATTTGATATTATTGCCTCAAATGTGAGCGATTTATGTTTGTTTTCAAACCACACTACTACTTTCATTAGCATATAAAAGGGTTCTTTTTTTGTTGATATCCTTATCCAGTTTGAGGCGTTTCTCTCCATAAATTATTTCACGGGGTAGACGGAGTCAATCGGAGAGATACGTTCGTTTAGTTTCTCCCAGAAAGCCCGCATTCCTGGACTTGATTTGAATTTAATGGGCTTGTAGATGATTAATGAATCAATTATTGGGTACAGCATCTGATCTCCGGGCGGCTGTAGCGGCGACCGCTGACAGCTTTTCAAATTGAAAGAAGCACAATCGTTGCGGAGACTCGCACGCTGCCAACTCGATGTGCTCCTGTAATTATACATGCATGAAATAATTAACAAACAACTCCGCCGCGAGGTTGCTACACGCCGGGGTCACGCGGGGTCAGCGGCAAAGGGGAATGGCGGTGGGTGGAGCTCGCAGACGATTGCACTTTGTCTGATAGGGATGGCGACGCAGATTGAGTTAATCTTGTGGCGAGAAATGCACTGTGGGCTTTTAGTGCAGATGATGCTCAGTGTGAGGCCTCGCTCTCATATTGCTCAGTGAAAGCGCCCCCCCCCCCCCCCCCACCACCACCACCACCTACATCCACACCCTATCCATCCCCCCTTGCTCCATTCTTCCAGAGGGACGGCTTGTTGACATCCATTAGGAGGTTTCCCAGCATTGAGCCAGACCAGGAAACAGGGCTAATGATGTAATTCCCTCAGAGATGACATTAAAATGTCAAAGTGCCGCAGCTGACATCATCCATTTAGCACACATTTTCCAATAATGTACATTTGTCTTCCTTTTTTTTTTCTCCTTCCCTCAGCTTCCCTTCCTAGAAACTGGAGCTCCCCACCCATCCCAGTGCCTCCAGGCTCTACTTAGGTGTGCAGCCACACGACACGATGGAGGACAGACTGGAATGAGAGGGGATATCATCAAAGCGTGCCTTCCCCCCACAGACATTAACGCCCTGCTCCACAAAGCGGTGTTTTGAACAGGCTATGTGTGTCGCGTTACATTTATCTCCCCCCCCCCCCCATTCTTTTAAGCTTCAGCTGATGCTAATTCATCTTGTCTACACAACAAAGACCCTCGCGCCCTCATTCCTCCACCTCTTTCCCGATCCGTACCACATGTGGGAAGCCTCTGGATGATTTTAAGGTTAGCTATCTGCATTTATCCTGCCATCCAATCGGATTTTGATTGTGTTATGATGCGTGACAGAATGAAAAGAACATCTCGTACGAAGTGCATTTTTCTAAACCCCCCCGTACCTTCTACGCCGGTCAACGAGCGCACAGTTTTTTTCAGATTCATTGTGGAATCTGAATTATATTTCTGCGAGGGAGACTTGACAGCTCTCTATTGCTCAGCCCAGAGAGCGGGCACTAACGGATGCTCGAAGGCAGAGAAAGGAGACGTGAACTGGAAGCAGAGAAGGAAGGGCTGCGCCTCACTTAATAATGAATCAATTGATCCCCCCCCTCCTCACCGCCCCCGCAGATGACGGATCAGGTTGCTATGACGACAGATGCAGTGTTACCCAGAGCGTGGAGGAGAGGTTTGTCTCCCAGATCCACACACGCTGAAGGCTGTGAGTGGATCTTGGCTGTAATTGTTTGGTGACGCAAGACGTGACTAATAAAAGATGTGAAAACTAAGAAAATTATTAAGGGGTAGATTGATGCGGCCAGATGGAGGAATCACTGTGCAGAATCAGCAATCCATCACCTTCGTGTTGTACAATACCAAATCTATTTTTCTCCTTTTTAAATTTTTTATTTTTTTAACCCTGAACGCAGGTGTAAAGCTGCTGCAGATGCACGAGATTATACCGGCAGTCATTCCCACATCGATTAATCAGGGCGTTGCTTCTCTGACGGATGTACCGAGTGAGAGCTGAATACACATGTGGGTTTTGTTGTGCATGTAGCGCCGGCTTCCAAAAACCAATATGTTTACCGTGTCTGCGTGTGTGTTTGTGTGTGTGTGTGTGTGTGTGTGTGTGTGTGTGTGTGTGTGTGCGCGTGCGCGTTCCGTTGCCGTGGCAACCCGGCTGATGCTGGGTCCAGCTGGGACCACGTTGCCAAGTAACAGCTGAGTTATGAGAGTGGAGGACAGGAGCGTGGGCGTTAGAAGGGGGTGTGGGAGGTGGGGGAGGCGGGGGTGTGGGTGGAGGGAGGGAGCATCGAGGATACGAGGACTTCTACAAAGACAGCGAGCAAAACAGGCTGGAAGCACGAGGGGGGGGAGGGAGGGGGGGAATATCTGAGGGTAAAAAAAAAAAAGCATTGAAAAAGATGTTTTCCATCTCACTCTGCGCCTCCCTGCCAGAGAATATTAATACTTGGGCGCATAACAAAGCAGCTCTAGTCGCTGGAAAAGACACAAACAAAATAAGCCATGCCAGCAACATAAGTGATGTGCCCCATACTAAACAGCAGCAGCTCTGATGATCCCTTTTAAGAACAGAAAATTGGAGTAATGAGCCTAGTATCCTGTGTGTGTGTTTGTACACCGACCCTGCCTCTAACATGAATACACACAGCGCGGGCAGCCTGCGATGACTCACGAGCAGGCAGAAATATCGGACACCGTCCAGCTCCAAAGCCCTCAGCTGTAAGTGATGGCGTGTCCTTGTGGTTCAGCCAGGGGGCTCGGGCATGGAGCTGCAGCGGACGGCCCGTTGTTGAGTCAGCAAAGGGCCAGGGGAGGTTACACCGGACTCACTGCTGAGCTCAGGTTCACGGGTGCACGGGTGGAGATGTGTCCTGAGGTCCATTCGGCTGCATGGGTTAATAATAGCTGGCCCACTTGGATCTTTCAAAATAAGGCGACACACACAAAACCACCTGTGTGTGTGTGTGTGTGTGTGTGTGTGTGTGTGAGATGATTAAAAAATGACCTACTGTGACCTGCTCACTCTCACGGACGCTCTCGTGAATCATCTCAACCCGACCTTAAGTCTGCCTCCAACTCCTTCCTCTTACCCACAACATGATTATGCAGTTTTTTTACTGTCATTCCAGCGTTGTCTTTTCTGGCTCAAAAATGCTTTTGTTCGTGCTCATTAAGAACACATTTTCTTTTTTTTTTTTTTCTGTGTTCCCCCGGCTGAGCAGTCTGATTTGTTGCCATGGAAACTGATCATGAAGTGCCTTGGTGCTTCATTTGGGACTAATTGTCATCCCCAAACAAACACGAATGCTCTTCGACTCACACTCGCGGCTGAAATCACAGCATTTGTCGCCCTCTTTGTTCGATTATTCTCATGCTCCAGTACTTCTCAACAATAAACCCCCCGACACAAAGCCCCCCCCGAAATCCTGCGCAGGAATGAGGGGAAAAAGCTGAAAACAACAAAACGCCACAAAACAAAACGGCTATTGAAGTTCCTGGAGATGTTCCCAAGCCTCTCGATCCAAATATGCTTGATGAATTCTCAGCCTGGGAAATGTGAAATTGGACTCTCTGGCTGACACATTCAGTCCTCGGCTAAAGGTCACGTTAACTGACATCAGAGATCAGAGGACGCCGTGTCTTTCCGGATTTGTGCGGTTCAGGAATTACAGGTGGAGACAGGCTGAACCAGAAAAACAAAAACAATGGAGCCACCGCGGCCCCATCTTTATATAACAGTGCTTGCCTGTGGCGATTGTGCAATGCGGTGCAGTTGTCTGGGCTGATGTAAACAGAGCCTCAGTGCCTCTGGAGGCTCAGCCATGTGCCTTGATGCAGCAGTTATGGGCACATGCCCTACTTTCATAAATCAGAGCTGGAAAAAAAAAGGAAACAGCGTGAAGGGAGAGGAGGAGGAGGAGGAGGAGGGGAGAGGGGATGCCGAGTGAGTAGGAGAGGGAGGGAGAAAGAGAGTTTTAGAGGGAGGGAGGGAGGGATGTGGAGGGGCGGAGGGAGGGGAGGGTGGGGGGGGGTGAACAAGGCTCATATTGATGTTCCAAACACAGCTGCAGGCGTCAGCTGACTAGCTGGCCTGGAAGAAGCCCCAAGCTCTGCCTCCTGCCTTTATCAGCTTACACTGTGACCTTTCTCTCTCTACTGGAATAGATCCCCCCCCCCTCTAAACCCCCCCTCCCCTTCCATATCTGGCCCTTCACCACGCACTGTCCGCACTGACTCGATGAGTCCAAACGCTGTCTGTCCTCTCTGACTTCTGACTTCTGCCGGGGGTTTTTTGTATCTGCATGCCTCCAGAAACACTGGCTCACTTTTCGGCGCATCAGCACTTTCGTTTGTCTCACATGGCTCGGTTTCCAAGCCTCTCCCCACGCTCTTACACAACTCACCATGAGGTCACCGTTACTCCTCACGTCCGCACCCGAGGATAAAGACAGAGGAATGGCGAAGGGCTCGGTTACTTTGCAAATACATGTCAGTTCAGCTGATTGGATTGTTGGGCAATGTGCAGTCCTCTGGTGTCAGATCTCTGATTTCCTAGAAACAAAGACAGGGAGCGGGAAGGATTTGGACACTATGCTTAAGCTGTCAACTTAGTTTTGGACATATTTGGTGAACCTGAAGTTAGGAACAGTTCAGGGTGAGTTTGAGGCAGCAGCTGTCGTTGAGAGTCGCTCCCTGAGAGGCAGTAATCAGCAGAGGTAACTGTCAATCACAGGTCTGCAGGCCTCATGGGCTTTTTCTCAGAAAGACGCCCCCTCCATACACACACACACACACACACACACACACACACACACACACACACACACACCTCCCCTTGATGACGCTCTTCAAGTGTTACTGGATAGTGTTTCTATGGGAGCTGTCCACCCCCACACACACAGCAGCGCCTCCCTCCCCTCCCAACTGTTTGCAGGAAACACTCATCCTTCTCTGGAGATGTCGCTCGCGGCGGCTCATGCACTCATAAATCCTGGGCTCCTTTCTGGGAAATGAAGGGCTTGAAAGATACATACATACACGCACTGGGAGTGAGGAAAGAGAAGGGAAAGGGGGGGGGACTCAAAACACAGCTTGCCAAGTATATCTCCAACTCCTTTTTGACAGTGAAGAGGTTGGATTGAGTGTCTGCCCCCTGTGGGAGGCAAATAAGGAGCATATTCTGCGCTTCCCTGGTTACTGTGTGAGAATCCGAAACACTGCGGTGTCTAGGCAGACCTCAGCGATACCAAAAACATCACAGGAATGAGAAGTGTTTGGCGGTGAAGGACAAAGATGGGCGGACGGAGCAAATAAGAGGGAAGGCGAGAGAAAGAATAGACGCATTTAAAGGCGGCTTCAAATGTCAGTCAGCTCCCGGTTAGACAATGCAACGCAGCTGCTGCTGAGCTTTGAACTGCAGCTGTCTGTCTCTTGTTGGCAGTATTTGCGTGTACATGTGGTCACGGGTTGTGTTTGAACACGGGGCTGCTATAAAGTATTATAGGAAGATTAGTGTGTACAATATTCCACTGTAAGAGAGGGTGGATCGAGGTCACGGGTAGTTGCAGAGAGACACACGAGTAGGTGGCAAGTATGTCAGATGTTCCTGATTTAGAAACCCTCAAGCAAGAGGAAGAGACGAGGAGGGGTGGGGTGGCAAAGAGCAGCGCTCAGCCTGGAGGGGGCTGTAATGGTTTGGGGCTGAGGGTCACAGAGGGGGAGGGAGATGAAGGACATTTCACTCGTAGAAAACATTCTCATCCAGTTGAGTGTTAAGGGACGAAAAGCCGGAGACGAGATTCGCTCGCTTTTTCTGGGCGGGTTCGTGACAGAACCGGACACAGTGTCCGTCACGCCTGGAAACCCCTTCGAGTGCCTCATTATCGGGTGTCATCTGTGGATCATCGGAGAACATCTCACCCTCGTCTCGGCTGCGTTTTGATCATCATCCAGACAATGCGCCATTAGGCCTGGCCTGATTTTCTAAAGCACAGCTCAATTACTCAAGGGGAGGCTCATTAGCATATCAGAAAGCACAGGCGTGACTCCGCAAATAAAAGAACACATTAGATCACCCGCACAATATGTTTCAATTATTCATATAATGTAAGAGCGGGCAGATAGAAGCGAGTCACACCTTGATTTGCATTCAGCTGAGGAAATTAACATTTCTTGAGCTCTCACTCGAACACACTCGCTCACATTTTGGAAGCTTTACTCGAGCCGGTGGTGTGTGTGTGTGTGTGTTTGCGTGTGTGTGTCCGTCGGCTTTGTTGCACACAAGGCAACTAAGTAGCCTGACAATACGCCTTAGTGTCAATATGCCTTAAATGTCACTTTTAACGCTACACCGTTTTGTCACAGTAGTTAAGAGTGCCACCCTGAGTGCCTAGTCAGCGCCTGTTCAACTACACAATGCCGGGCTCCTCAATTATTCATAAGCGGTCTTACTTTGCGTGTGTGTGTGTGTGTGTGTGTGTCTGGAGACAGATGATAGCATTCCCCACAACTGATGCTTCTTGTTGTGGCATTTCAGCGCAACAGGGGTGATGAAATAGCACACAGCTCAACAATGAAAATGTCAGTCAGCGCCATTCATCCTGAAAACGCCATCAACGGCCATCACCATCCGCCACGATGATAAATGGAGGCACCTCGCCCGCCTGTGCGGATCAGATGAGTCAGCAGTATGTTACAGGAATTTGGATGGAGGAGTAGCCAGAATATCGACGCTCCTGGTTTTTGAGCTTTGCGTGCAGCGAGGTTAAAACATTGTACGCTTCAGCTGGAGCAGAGAGGGAGTTCCCTGAATAATATATCAGCCCTTTGATTCAACCTCCGTCTCACTATATTATATATTTTTTTTCTATGCATGAGTAAATTCCGATGCGTGCTCGTCTGCCTGCTGCAGTGCAGCGCTCTGCGTCGCTGAGCTGTTGCCGTACATGAAGAATGTGTGGATGTGTGTGTGTGTGTGTGTGTGTGTGTGTGTGTGTGTGTGTGTGTCAGCCGCTGACTTTGTGTTCATTCCACAGTAAATTGATCTGGCTGCTCACTAGACTGGATGGAAAAGGGCCCGGGGCGAGAAGTGCACACTGCATCAGCAGATGGGAGAGCCCACTGTGTTGCCATCACATGGCATTCCTCCTCACTGAGCATGCTCAGTGGGCCACGCCCCACACACACACACACACACCGCCAACCCCCCCCATCCACCCCCCCCCCTTCCTCCCAGGGCCTGTTTGAACCAGTCAGTCGGAGGTGGTGGTGGCGCTCTCTCTTGTTTCTCATCTGACCTTCAAAGCCAGGCGTGGGGGACAGTAGGTTGACGGGGAGGGAGGGAGGAGGGAAAGAGGAGGGGGTGTTTTTCTAAAAGCTCTTTGGGTAGCAGGGCTGATATGTCACTCATTATTTCCACTCTGTGCCCTCTGAGAAACATGCAACAACCCAGTGCTGTGCACGCAGAGCTGGCAAGAGCTGCACAATAGTTAGCTATCAACACGAGATAACAGATTTCGACACATCGTAATCAGCTGATACAATTAACTCCTGTCGGCGACGGCTCTTAGTTACGTGTATCTTCTTGACATTATCTGAAAATACACAAAATACAAATTTATGAGCCGATGTAAAAAAGGAACTTGTGTAGTGTTTACCCAAAAAGGGTGAATTAGAGGGAAGTGAAATCATTTTAGTCATTGTCTGCTTTACTTGCGTAATATAGAAGTTGCGCAACCGGATAAGAAAAATTATATAAATGTGAATTAATCAAAACTGCTTTTACTGAAGTCTCACAACAGTCAGAGGTGCAACCCTTTCCTGAAAAGGTGTAAATAAATGCAATAGCTTGGTCTCTAAATTCACAGCAGCAGTCTAATATTTCAAGTTGATCTCATTCACACTATTACAGTTCAAAGAACTGCAGGCAAAGACTAGCATAGTTTATGTTTCACCGAAGGATATGCAAACATGTCATGATAGGAAACCACAGAATGGATATGATATTGCAGCTTATGAGTGGCATAATGTTGTGGTCTCCTGCCCTATTGTTCCAAATACACGTCATCGCCATTATCATTGCACACTGCTTGCTGACGATGCAGAGAGCTGAATCACAGTAGAATTCCTCCGTGAGTCACACGGCACACACAGAAAGACCTTTTATTTTCTTCGTCTAAATCCGTCAGGCTTCTACACATGCTCTCTTTGTCTTGCCACCGCATTCTGCTCGTCTCTGGTCCTTCCGTCTTTGTCTGACTCGCACGGCCGGCTTCCTGTTTATGTCAGGCGAGCATCAAGCCAATCAGCTGTGAAGGCTGTGATCCTCCTCGTAGCTATTTACTACCCTGTGGTCTGTTTAAAAAAAGACTGAAAGCGAGCTAAGCTTGGTGCAGGCTGCTGAGTAAGCAGACACGCAACGCTCCAATCAGAGTCCACAACCGACTTAACATACGTCTTTGCACTTCTGCTTATAAAAGTGTGTTCATATGCATGTGTGTTGTTGTTGTTTTTTTTTACTTTCTGAAATGTGACTGGTGAAGTATTTATTTATTTGCTTATCGTGTTTCTCAAAGCGCAGCAGGATCTGCACGCTGTCATTTTTTTTTTCTGTTGCCGCTGAGGACTGGAATGTGCTGCTTTGCAAGTTTTGAAGATAACAAAGCAGCATGAGGCGGATGCGTGTAAACTTTGGATGAGGTCACGGTCCGCCGACACAGCACGCAGTGACATGAGAGGGGATTTTGTTCTGGATTCTCCCCCGGTGGTGTCATACCTCCGCTCTGTTTTTCTGTTTGTCTTCTATCCGTGCGCATTTCAGATCACAATTGCAGGTTATCAAAACTGCTAGCCTTAGCTAACGTCTGTTATTATATGGTTGGAGGAAAATGCAGACTGCATTTGGAAACAACAAGAATAGATTGCGTAGAGTGTCCAGAGGCCTTTTCACGAGTCCCGCCAGTTCACAGCGTACTATAAAAGGACAGGGAGAAAAATATAATCAGGGCTTTGCGAGGGCATTTGAGTTCACTGCAGGCATTACATGAGTGCTAATGCCTGATTCAACACCGGCTCTGGCAAACATGCCTGACATTCGGTGTTTACACCCCTCAATGAAAGCTGCTAGTCAGACAGTCTGATAGCTCGGCCTGGAATTAGATTCAGGAAGTCATGAGATTTCCAGGTGGCTTGGCTTTCCTAGAATTGTTAAGCAGGGGTTTTTCAAAGCGGTGCCAACACACTTTGAACTGCATACACCATTCTGTAAAGAACTACACCGATACGTTCAACACTGACCACTTTTCGAAATCCGGCCCCACTGAGCGCATGAATACATAATCCCCCTCTCAAGTTCTCTTACTCCACATCCCAAAACAAAAATGAAACTCGAACTGAGTGAAAACTAGTGGAAGAACATTCAAGCACTTGGACCTTTTCAGAGAGAGAGGAGGCCATCACTCGGCGTACGGAAACCCGTGAATAATGAATCTGTGCTGAACTCCCGCTGAACCCTCTGCACCAGCACCGAGCCAGAGATCAGCACATGACGTTCGACACACACACGCACCCGGTGACCTCTGCAAAGCTCCGAACATACGTGGAGGCAATCTGCCGTGGAGTGTTGCATCTGCGTCAATCATTACACCGTGGTGCACCTGGCTGCAGTTAGAGAGAGGACTTCTCCTTTGATAAGCCTGACGACTGTTGGGTGGTGGCGGAGGATGCAGCCAGCCAAAAGTGGAAAGATAAATACACAGCTGCCGACCAACCGGTGCTGGAGCCGTTAAGGCTCCCGCCCTTTTGGCAGCTAAAGTGTGTGTGTGTGTAAGCGGTTCAATGTTTAACCCTTATGTCAACAGAGCGCATGTGTCACAACAGCATTCCTGTGAGTCGCTTGTCTTGTGACAGAGCGGTTTCATAATGGGAGCACTGCTCCGACCGCCCCGCATGCATTGTTTAGTGGCAGGAGGAAGGAGGAAGGAGCTTTTGTCTTCGGTGTAGGATGACTTGCAGGCCGACGAGTTTCATGTTGCTGCATGTTGAGTGTTACTGAGCAGAGGGGCGAGGTCGTGGATGACCGGGTTGACTCGTTCAAACAGCACACACACAGCGCCCTGTTTGCCCAGAATGAGCCTCTCCTCTTCCCCCTTGCTGTAAATGGTTAACTTGGCAAGGATCATGTGAGAGTGCTGCAGTTACATGGGAGGTGAACTTTGCTCGTCTTGTTGTTAGGCAACAGCATTTTTTCAATGAGAGCTCTTTTCTTTTCTTTTTTTTTTTCTATCAAGAGAGGAGAAAGCAGAAGAATGAAGGCTGGAATGAGGTCTCTCGGCAAAAGTTGTTTGTTGATGAGCTAAGTAGATATGTACATGTGAAAATACAAGTCTTGAATGAGGGTGGGTGTTTTGTCCTTCAGGGCAACCCTGGGTGTAGCCAGACGTGTCAGTCAGTGTGAAACCATTTCCGCATCAAGGCCGTCTGGCTCCTCCCCGCCATTGTGTGGCAACGCGCTGCAGGTGAACTTTATCCCTGTTTCGAGTGATTTGCATGGAGCAAGGTCAAGTTACACATCTGTGAGCCTGCTGAACAACGTGGATCCCATCCACTCACCATAAAGAGGGGGAGACGTAATTACAATCTCTCTTATGTGAGAAGCGTTTGGGAAGCAGCTTCTGTCCAAAACCTGTATGTCAACTGTGTAGAACACCCTGTGTTACATTCCCGTCACACGCTGAGATCACACAGATAGCGTTCACCACACCCAGCTCCGTGTGACCTTTAGACAGGCGGGCTTTTTCTGTGAACACATGGCGTAAGACGGCTCTCTATCAGCAGCCAGCTCGTAGTCGTTACAAATTTGCACAATACAAACACGCGGGTTCATATCACCTCCGGCTTATCAGGCTCCTTCAAGGGCACTGAACTTTCCCACAGTGCTGCCTCCGCTATTGGGACTTCACTGTTGCGTCAAGGCTCTGCTATTCATCCCCATGTGCTTCCCACAGTATTACTGTGGCTGAGCTTGTTGTGGTGAGTATGACTGGACTATCCACTATGCGCCTGTTAGGAGTAATGAAACGCATGTATGACAACATCTTTCATATTTGCTGCAAAACCGGTTTGTCACAGAGGAAGTTCATCCGCTTGAGGTCATGTGATCTTCAGTTAAAAAAATAAAGGCTGTCATCACTTTCATTTCCATAAAAAACACATGGGATGGAATTAATGTCATGTCTCTTGAAGGATACTTCCTGGTTTGTATTAATAGGGCTGTGTTCCTGTGAGATGGCTAAAAGAGATCATTACATTGGATTTCACCTCCATATAAAGTCGTACAGATAAAAACAACCGATCTGACTGTTCTTTTCTTGCCTCGTCAGACTTTGTTGTTGCTACGTCGCCGTGTTCCAGATTCAAGCCACTCGTTTTCTGAGGAAAACATTATCCCAACAGATAGAAGTCAAGGACAAATGCCCTATCTCGCAATGTTAACACAAGTGAAGAATCATTTGTGTATCCGCCCTGTGATTCCGGATCCGCGCCAACATGTAATGGGTCCGTCCTTGGCCCATGCCACGAGGAGTGTCAAAATCAAACATCGGGCCAGTTGTTTTTGCCGTAATTCCTACTGACAAACGAGCAAACCAAACTGAAAACATAACCTGAGGTTGCCTCAGGTAATTAATGGCCAAAGCTAGAAAAATAAGACCCAGGTTGTAATACACTGTGATTATCCTCCGTGAATTCACACGCACACGGTTGCACTCGTCATTCCAGCTCTACTTTCTATTCCAGCTCCTCGCAGCGAGCTGTTTTCTGAGACGAGTCTTTGATGTGGATGAGGGAGGTGAGGCGTCGTGTGCCCAGATGCCCAGACACTGTGGTTAAGGGGGCTTTATCACACAGACAGGAGGACAGCGCTCATCTTCTGCCCTCCCATCTTTCACCGCGGCGGGAGGCTGAATGTGACAACCAATGCTGCCCAGCTGCTCAGGGGCCAGCTCCGCAAAACCACAGGCGGATAATGAATGCCACACCATCGTGACAACTTGCACTTTTATGGATAGGGGAGGAAGGACATTTCTGGCACGGACGCTCGCAGCACATGATGAAACATCCTCCATAAACCACCAGACAATCAAAGGGAGGGCAGGGAAGCATCTGTGGAATCTGTAACGGAACCGCGGCTGATTTATGACCACTACCAAAAAAGGGCTGTTTCCAAGTAAATGTGTTTAGAATTTAATTGCGGGAAAACTGAAACTGAAAACTTTCCAAATGTAACCGCAACACATGTAAACGATGCATCACAGGCGCTTTTCCCCCATGATCTTCTCTACTTTCCCGATCTGAATAAGCTACCAATAAGCTATGAACAATTTCCCCCAAAATTACGAGACTCGAGGTTTTCCAATTGGGTCAGTATTTTCTATTCTGGGTTTCCTTTGCTCTCACAGTCACGTTATTTTGTTTTCTATACATCACAGAAATAACTCCGCATACCCTTCTGCTTTCAAGGCAAATGTTACTGGAACAGGAGTAGCTTTGATCTCCTTCCAATCGCAACCCTGAAATATCTTCTAAATAAAGGAGTAATAAATATGCATGTTCGCACATATTTTTAGGTATTATTCACCAGGGCTTTATCCAACTCTTTGGCTGAATAAATACATGCAAAGATGTAAATACAAATCACATGGGTGTTCAAACTATTGACAGAAAAAGCAGCAATGTGAAAACGATGCCAGCACTAGTGAATTATACGACACCCGAGTGCTCTGTTGGTAACCGCTGTGCCGGGGAATGTCAGAGTCCATTTTCTAGCATGGCTGCTCAAAAATAGACAGGAGCTCCGGTAATAAATAAGCCTACTTTGGGAAAGTTTTTATTTGGCTCAGAGGAAGAGGTTACATAACACACATGAAATACACCTCTTTTTTTTTTTTTTTCTTGGCTCAAAAATAAGAAAACGAAAGAAAGAAATGTAACCTTTGTCAAGAAACGAGGCTGGAGGGGGAAAAAAGCTATTTGTCCAAATATAAACGTTCCTGTAACACATATAAACACATTCAGGAACCTACTGTACATACATATTCATACTGCTGTATGTACTATAAAGGTCCTTATAATGAAGCTGGACGTGTCTCTCAGGGGGGGGGGGTGTTGCGTAAGGATCTATCAAGGTGTGCTACTGTACAGCCCTTTTATATATATATATATATATATATATATATATATATATATATATGTGTGTGTGTGTGTGTGTGTTTACTTGTATGTCTGTCTTTGTGAGGACCAGTTTGAGTTCATTCAGAGTGAGGACTTTTATGGAAAGTGAGGACATTTGTGTCGGGTCGGCGTCAGGCATTTAGTTGTGACGGTTCCGGTTAGGTTAAGGGCCTAAGGAATGCATTATGCCCATGCCTGTCCTCACAAAGATAGTACGAGATGTGTTCGTGCGTGTGCGTGTGCGCGCGTGTGCGTGTGCGTGTGCGTGCAGCAGAATGACATTTTGTCTGAGTCGGTCACAAAGCTGGAATGATTGCACAGCTCAGCTCACTAAGCTAAACATAACAACCATGAGTCAGGGGTGAAACTGCCTTTTAAGGGCAATAAGTGAGAAGCCATTTAAATATGCAGGTGTTACTTATTCTAACAGTAGCTTCTGAATCGGCCCAGTGAATCTCAAGTACGGGTTCAACCAGTTCTAACTATGTGCTGATTTTGCAACAAGAGGCCGGGGGAAGTTTGTTTACATCAATGTCTGGTTGTGTCTGAAAATATACGGGGGTTTCCACTGGATGGGAAACTATGTCGTCAGCTCACAATGAAAGCAGGCTTACTTAAGCATTACAGAAGCAAAGTTCAGGTCTTTCTGTTCCTGGTTGCCAAGGCAGACTCTGAAACTACCTCCTGTTTAAAAATGGATGTGAAAACAATGTTCATTTACATTTTTCTGTGCAGATTATTTCCTCCGCTCTCCCTTCTGCTATTTACCGAGTCGTCTGTCCCCCGACGAGCTCGGCAGATTAAGGGGATATGTTACCATCTTGTTTTTTTTCTAAATGGATACACATGTGGCACATCTGGGTCCAAGCCTGACTCATTACTCACTTTTTTATGTTCCTTTCTCTGCAGCCATGGCAACTGCTGCATGTTTGGCAGAAAGCTTTTGAAGGCAGTGGAAAAAGAGAGAGAGAGAGAGAGAGAGAGAGAGGGAGAGAGAGAGAGAGAGCCTAGGGAGGGAGCATAAAGGGAGAGTGAGAAAGGGAGGGAGGGAGAGCGAGCGAGCTCTCAGTAGTTGGCCTACATCCAGTGTAATCATGCCATGGAGCCGAAATGAGGCCTTTGGCAGCACACCAGGTTTCTGAGAACAAAGATGTGAGCTTCTAATGTTGGCGGTGGGGCCTGCTTGGCATCCTTTGCCATTTCCCAGCAGCCCTTGCCTTGGCCGACTGCCAGGCCCACCCCCCCCACCCCGCACCCCCCCTTCCCCACCCCCACCGGGACTGCAAAGAGGATCAGAATAAAGAGAGAGACTTGTTTTTCACTCGCCTCTTGCTCTGGCCCAATGACATCACCTCTGCAGCCTCCAGCCCCCAGATTCCAGCCGCCCAGCACATTTTTCCCTTTTGCCGTCGACCCTCCATTTTATTTGAATTCCACCATTTTATACCTAAATCAAAGCAGACTCCTTTAAAAAAAAAAGAAATGTCCAATTTGTGTTTCGGTGCATACGCTGCACGTCGTTTCTCCGCACCATGCGTCCAGGATCCGGTGTTAATCCATTCAGACGAATCAATAAAACCTCTTCCACCTCACGCCGAAATACAGGAAGCAGCTAATTTGACAGATGGATGTTGTGGCGTTATCTTTCAGAGCTCCCCAAATTGTATCTGCGCTCTAATCCTCACCGAGCAAATCTGTGGCTAAAAATAGCACGGTGAACAGGATATATATGGTAGTTGGGGTACTGTGATAATCTCCATGGTTACCTCTCTCTGTTACATATAAAGGAGCGCTGTAATTCATGCACATTAGTCTTTACATTCACCCTCCTGACATGTTCCACCGTCTGCCAGATAATAATCTGCAAGCTGGGTCACTACAACGACTAATATGTCCTCACACGTCCTGCATCAACCTCCCTTCATTACGTCTGTGCAACATGTTACAGTGGAATTTGGTGCTCACTTCAGCAGTTATATAAAACAAGTGTTGTTCTCATGGAGGAGAAACACAGGGGGGGGGGGAAAAGGACTAAGAAAACATCCAGTGCTGTGTTTGGATTAGGCGGAAAACTTCAGAGAGAATTTGTAATGATTCGCTCCCATGAATAAAAGATGGACAAAATATAAAATTTAACAGGCTCAGAAAGCAATGGAAGAAAAATAACGTCATCTCATCAGGCCTGCGATGCTGTCACATGCTGGGTATTCCCCTGGCCGTCACCTACCTTTCACTCTTTATTTAGCTACTTCACGTCTCAATTTACATACCGCTCGAAAAAAAAAAAAAACCCCAGTCCAAGACGGCGTTACAGATCTACTCTACCTGGCTTAGTGGCTCAAAGGCTGTGGCCACTCAGCCGGATCACACTGTACATTCGCCATGCACCACAATACATGCTTGGTGTTGTCAGTCAGAGCCATCTGTGCATGTCTGGCTTCCTCTCAGACCTTTGTCGCCTCTCTGCTCAGGACAACGGTGCCTCTGCTTTGCAGCCGCTGCAGCTTTTATTTTAAATCAATGGATCTTCCCATTATAGAAGCGGGTCATTTAGGATTTAATTGAATCCCAGCGTGCCTCCGTCTTGCATAATAGTGTGTAGCTATTTGCTTGCACAACAATCGGCTGAGTGGAAACCAAAAGGATCAAAGCATTAGGCAACGGTTTCCCACCAATCTCAAGGAAAGAATTTGTTTATTTTGCCCCCTCACAAACAAGTAATTTGCTAACTGTGTCATGAAGCGTTGCAACACTTCCTCGTGTTGTCCACCCGACAGGGACTGAGGTTTGAGAGAAAGCGGAGATGGGAAACAGTGTGTTTATACAGTAACGACGGCACACTAAAAACATGTGACGTCCTAAAGGGGATATTATTGTGTTGCATTGTTAGGTGTGCTTCACAGAAACAATCCCGTCAAATCACACGGCAACTGCCCCACCATTGTGTTGGCTCGGTGGCAACTCGTGCTATTCTGCTCACAAACGGCCAAACGGCTCGACGTCCCGTAGATGGGTGAGGCGGATGAGGGTACGTGACTAAACATCTTGCTTCCTCTTTCCAACGTCACATGGACTTGCACAAACATATCCTGCTTTGTGTCTGCAGGTTACAGACGCATTGCCTCACCCAAAGCCCGAGGCTAAGCTGCAATGAGTTGGAATGAGCCCAGATGAGAGGGAGGAATCCGAACTACTGGGACACTCCTCCAGTTCAAACATACACTTTTACTTCAGGGGATTTTTGGCTGTTTTTTTTTTTTTGGCATATGACCTGTTTCTAGAAACATTTTTTTTTTTTTTTCATCGTGTAAAACATAAAAGTCTAATCATTAATCTTGCTACACCTCGATACTAATACTTCTGATTTTGTGTTTGATTAGCAGCTTACTTTTATAAAAAAAAAAAGAAAAGAAAAAAAGGAAAGGACTGGCTGATTCATTCCTGTGTAATTTCATTTCGTGGTGGCAGATTTGGATGAGTGACTGCTCAGTGCATGTGGGCAGAGCTATATTCATGCTGTAACCCCGATCCATTCAAGCTTACAACACACTGGCTGGAAATCCCCACCTCATGGCAGAGCTTCCTGGTTACTGGCTAACGCAGGCGCCTTTTTCCTCTTCTTATATTAACAGGGCAGGAAATTATTGTCTAACCGGTCCTGGAAACTCAAGCCAGCACTGTTGAATTAATGTCGGTGAGCTGACACGAAAACGTGGGCAGTAAAGTCCCTCTAATAATAATAAAAAAAAAAAAAAAATATGCCCAATAAATTGTATTTGCTGCTTTAACAACAAACAAACAAAAACACTTATGTTTGCTGCACAACATGTTCTCGGTCCAATGTATATTTCTATAAACTGCCATTGGATTACAGTTGTTTTTGCAAGGCTCGACCCACCTCATCCATTGCACAGCAGCAGCAGCAGCTCGTGGCGTCGAGGCGCTGAGAATTGAGAAAAACAAGCTGCAGCGAGCGTTTTTCAGCCTGAACCGGATAATACTCTGAATTTAGGACAAAGCAGCAGTCAACTCGAGGAGCTGGCGACTCTTTTTTTTTTTTTTTTTTTTTTTTTTTTATCCCCTGGCGGTCTACTGCTAAGCTACAGCCACGTTTGTTCATAAAAAAATAAATAATAATAAAATCTTCTCGCTTGCAGGCAGGCTGATATCGACGGTGCCATATTATTTTTTTTGTGTGTGCAGGTTTGATCATAATAACAGGAGCTGTGGGTTATTCCCTCCAAGTCGGAAGGCTGAACTGGGTGCAGCTCTGGCCGAGGTTCAAGTGATTAAATTAAAATAAATAAATAAATAATAAAAAAATAAAAAAAAGCAGTGAGTGACAGAGGCTGCAGTAAACTGTGTGGGGGGGGGGGGGGGGGGGGGGGGGGGGGGGGGGGGGGGGGGGGGGGGGGGGGGGGGAGGGGGTCTGTCGAAGAAATCAAGTCAATAGAAACTGAAGTGGAAGCAGGCGTTTAGAGCTCCGCGGTGACGTCACTGCTCCACATTGAGCCAGTAGTAGGGAGTCGGTGGAGATAGACGGAGGAGCGCCGTAGTAAAGTACACACCGACATGAACTTCTCCCTCTAAAACTTCAACGTTGTTGCTCTCAAAAAAGTCTGGAGAAGACGCGTTTGTATTTTTTTTTTTTGTTCCCTCTCTAGACAAAAACCGGAACTTGGGTTCTTTTTTTTGTTGGGGAGCTTCGGAGGAAAAGCAGGGAAAGGAAAGCACGTTTTTTTTGGGGGGTTTTCTTCTCGGAGGGGTCGACGACGAAGCGCCATGTCGTCCGCGGCGGTCGCTGCCTCTTCCAGGAGGCAGTCGTGTTATTTGTGCGACTTGCCCCGCATGCCGTGGGCCATGATCTGGGATTTTACCGAGCCCGTCTGCAGGGGATGCGTCAACTACGAGGGCGCGGACCGCATTGAGTTTGTCATCGAGACGGCCCGGCAGCTGAAGCGGGCGCACGGCTTCCAGGAGGGCCGGTCTCCCGGGCCGGGGAAGGCGCAGCTCTCCGGAAAGGAGATGCAGGCGATCAACCACGCTGCAGCGGCGGCGGCGGCTGCGGCGGCGGCGGGGGGGGGAGGAGGAGGAGGAGACCCCGGCTCCCGGCCGCCGCAGCCCCTGGACCGCTACCCGCTCTCCTCCGACCGCCCGCCCCGGCTGGGTCCAGAGTACCAGTCCGGGAGGCAGGCGAACGGCATCCCCGTGCCCAATGGATTTCCTAAGCCCGACGAGCCGCCGGAGCTGAACCGCCAGAGCCCCAACCCGCGCAGGAACAGCGCGGTGCCCCCCAACCTAGTGCCTTTGGTTAACGGGAACATGCCCCCGGTGCACGCAGTCAACGGCAGACCGGGCCAGATGGGGCTTTCCTCCGCGCTGGCGGGCGGTAGTCCCGCCGACATGGGCAAGAGACCCGCCTCGGTGTCCAGCACCGAGCACGACCGGGAGGGGAAGGAGAAGCACAGACCGGACAGCCTCACGCCGGAGCTCTCCGACAGCCACAAGAACAGGGCAGACCCGGACTGGATGGGCAAGGGCAAGACGGTGAGGGACCTGATGGCTCTGCACACAGGTTTCGACAACAGGTTCAAGAAGGACCATACGGCCATGCAACAAAGGGTTATGGGCTACGAGACCAGCGCCACGGCTTCCAAGTCAGGTAAGGCATCCAGTGGTGTTGAAATGCAAGAATATGTTTTCCTCATTTTGTGCGATTTTCTATTTTCTGTCATCTTAAATGACTCATTCGTGCACCTGGAATGAGTTAATAACGTGCAAAATGGTAAATATAGTAGTGGTTGTGCAAAAAAATGCAAGGTGCATACACATGATGTATTCTTACGATTTGGTTGTGTTTTGTTATTATTGTTTTGTAGCCTGTGGTGCAGCAGGGAACAGCAAAAAATGCACGTCGTCTCTCCCCCCCAGTGTAATTGTTGAGCCATGTCTGAGCTGTGCAACTCAACTATTTTTGTTTAACCCTTTCCCACCTCCAGACAGAGGAAAGCACCCCCGGAGCATGAAGAGAAAAGCCTCTCCTGAACCAGACGGAGAGGGCACAGCTGCCAAGCTCAATGGAGAAGGACAGCAGTGGTTACCACCACCACCTTCTGACGGACTGAAAATGCCTCCAGTTCCCCCGCCAAGCTTCGCCTCTCCCCCTTCCACGATATCCCCCCACTCCCGCACCACCCCACCTGAGGCGGCCCAGAACGGCCAGTCCCCCATGGCGGCTCTCATCATGGCGGCGGACAACGCGGGTGGGAACAGCTCTCCCAAGGACGCCAACCAGGTGCACTCCACCACCCGGAGGAACAGCAACAGTCCCCTGTCACCGTCCTCCATGAACCAGAGGAGGCTGGCGCAGAGAGATGGGTCTGGTGCGGGTACGCCCCACGTGCCAGGCATGGACCAAGTGCACCCCCAAAGCATTCCGGACTCCTCGGTACCCGGCAGCATACCCCTGTGCTGCACGCTGTGCCACGAGCGTTTGGAGGACACACACTTTGTTCAGTGCCCCTCTGTGCCCTCTCACAAGTTCTGCTTCCCGTGCTCGAGGGAAAGCATAAAGCAGCAAGGTGCCACGGGTGAAGTGTACTGTCCAAGTGGAGAGAAATGTCCCCTGGTTGGCTCGAACGTACCGTGGGCTTTCATGCAAGGAGAAATCGCCACCATCCTTGCAGGAGACGTCAAAGTAAAAAAGGAGAGGGACCCTTGATTTTGTTTGAACACTTCTTTGGGGAGGGGATGCAAAAATATGAGTATAAATATATAAATATCACATACATACCATTCAAACAAACTAACGGACTTGTACATATTGGACCCAAGGGAAGAGTATACTTCGTAAACATGGTTGTATAATTTTTGATTTTTGAATACATTGTGTTTCTATATTTTTGAAGATAAAGGTATGTACTCATTATAATGGACTACGTTCCTCTTTGTTGATGTTTAACAAAATTCTTGATGTACTTCTAGGTCTGGTGGCAGTTCCTGTTTAACGTAGAATGTGACTAATGCTACTCTACGAGCACTTGGCAAAAACTGAAATGCTTTTAGCTGTACTTGTATGCACTTGTTTAAAAATTGCCAAATACAATTTCTGATCTTGTATGAACTTATTGTCTGAGCTTGCTTCATTTGAGTGAATAAGTTACACGGGACCTGTGGACAGATGGTGAGATAGGGGGGCTGTGTGCTCTGGTACGCAGGCTTGTTGTGACGGCTCAGGAGACTTGATTTACGCTGCACAACATTAAGTAGGCTACTGTTTCAAAGCTGCAGGGACGGCGGCCCTTTCTGCACACATGCCTTTTCATTATTCATCGGTCCAATTTTGGTCCAGTATGTGCATCACTTGTAATTGATGGCGGCCGTACAGAAATAGGTGCCAAGTCATGTCGTGTCAGCTGGAATCTGTTGAGTCAGTGCAATGATTTTCAACATGATACCGTAGTGTAAGCACGTTGTGTCGCCACACAGCCCAAATGTACCACCCTGAGTAACATTCCTAGCTTTCATACTGGTGCCACATATTTTCAAGCTGGTGTGCAAAATTGTGTTTGACGTTTTATGAAGGTGTTTTTTTTTTTTTTTATTTATTTTTTTTTTTATTTGAGACAAAACTGGTTTATTCATGACGCGATCCAACTTTTGATTCAACTGACGTGTGAATAAAATCAGCATTTCAAACTATCTCCCAAGCATGAATTGGACACGCGAAGCACTGCAGCGACACCCCCCAACCCCATCTCCCCCCCCCCTTTTTTTTTTTTAAACGTCACTGACGAATACAACATGCCTCCACAATGCTCAGAGCATATTTCTGCCTCGGTATGCAATGTGTGCTCTTTCAGAGTAAACAATAACGCTGCTGCTGCCCTACATACCGAGCACGGCCTGCGTCTCTCTTCAGATGCAAATTTAATTGTTGCAGATTCATGGCAACGCGGCCATAAAAACAGCAATTCTGTCTCCGTAATGGCCAATAGGCAGCCAGACTCCCCTCTCCGAGCGGTGAGCGCCTCATGGGGTCGTTATGTGCCAAACTGCAGTTACTGTGTCTGCAAAAGAGAAGCAATCTTGAGGCTGTCTTCGCTCCCTCAGACAAAGAAATCTCACTCCCTCGCTGCTGACACTGCAGCAAGCGGACACTGACATGGAGATTCATATCTGGCAGAGGGGGAGGTGGGGGCTTGGTGTAGTAGGCAGGTGCATAATTATTTGAAACATCCTGCGTTTTTTAATCGAGCCGTCAGTGCAGAAGCCCCAAAATTCCGCCATGGCCTGCAGATAGCTATTTATTTATTTTGGGGGGGGTTTCAAATACCCATAGAAGGCTCTTACGTTGGTGCTTTTTTTTTTGTGCTTTAGTTCCATTGGTGCCCATGAATCTGCTCCTGGATTCAGGATTCATTGACCTCACTGTGTTTAAAATGTATTTTGGTAGGCACCTCAGAGTCTTAACAGGGATTACCCACTCTGTAATAAGCTGCATGGTGTCCTGATTAACTGATTGATTCATAATGTTGAATGAAAACATAGCCTTTGCACCCCGCTGTTTAGTCAACTAAGAGGGGGCGCGGGTAATTCCTGTCCCCCGATTGACTGAACCAACTGTCAGACGTTTGGAGCGAATAACAGCTTTCACAATGTCATCTGAGGCCGAGGAGCTTTTGACCGTCAGAAACCTGTTTTTCACGAGCATGCTTTTGGGAAGACAGCTGTTTGTTTATGGTCCCTTTTCCGTTCTTTGGAGAGTTATCTTATCAGTTGGACTTTAAACGCAGCCCAGTTTGATAAAGGTTAACACTTCAATGTGCTCACCAACAACACACCCACTCCCTATTCCATCGCACATACTGTTCTCAGAGATCTTCTGTCGGCACTTTGACCCACTTGTTTCCTTATGACGGTGTGCTGGGAGCCAAATTGAGATTGCCACATCCAAGGAAGGCAGGTTTTACTTGGCATGAAGTATGATGCAACCACGCACAAGAGATCCTTTCTCTCTCTCTCTCTCTCTCTCCCTCCCTCTCTCTCTCTCTCTCTCTCTCTTCCTGTAAAGATTTATCACGGCCGAGCCACAACCTGTTTGTTCAGTGCTGACTAAAATAGCCTGCGCCGTATCTAATACAGTGATAATGTGTCCCTGGAAGTGGCTCTGTCATAACACAATGCTCTGGTGTTGCATAGTTACCAGAGAAATCGGTGCACAGCAAGCAGATGCTCCAGTGCAGCCTGTCCATTTATATGCAGGAGGGAACATTATGGAGTGATTTCAGTAAACAACCGCCATGTGAAGACAAGGTCACACAGAGTTGATGGCATGAAGTTCAGCTTGAATATTTATGATCGAATATATATTTTTTTTGTTTATACGACTACTCTCCTCTGTTTTCAGTATAATCATGCAGGAGCCTTGTGTGTTTAATGACTCACGGGCTTTTTGTTTTCTACAGTAACCTTCAGGGATTTTTAATGTCTAAGCTCCTGCTTATGAGACAAACATTGTTTGACTTTGATGTGCTCTTACCCCTGGAACCATTTTACGGCAAACCTAGTAAGACATCGCGTCTGAGACGGAGCCAGGTGAAGTCCAGGTGAAACTAATTTCACCTCAGGCAAAGATTAATTTAGATTCCTCCTCCTTTCCGCTGCCTTATTACAGTCGCTTTTGTCTGAAGCTGCGACACGGTTTAGCTTTCAGTCATGGAGTTTGCGTAGATCCAAGCAAGAAACATGTCCCCAGCCCAGACATTCTTTATCAAGCTGCTGCAACACATCGCCTAATCGATGGTCATAAAACTCCACATTGACCATGTGATTGATTCACAAGACACAGTCGTGTTAATCAAACTAAGTGTTGCAGGCAATAACAGATAGGTGACGCAGAGAGTCTGTTTCCTCCCCGCCTCTCCTTTCAATGGTTAACTAAACTGTAGGTCGGTATGCAGTGGGACACAAAGATGTCGATGTGATAGTAAAGCCATATCTGGGTTGGACAGAGTTCACATTTGTTGTCTTCGGAGCGTTTTCTCTCGCGCTGCTCGGATAAGCATGTGTTTGATGTTTCTGGTTCAATTACGCTGGCTTAATTATTGATGTTCTGGAGAAATACTTAAAAAAATGATACGTTATAAAGTCTATAAATCACATTTATAGACAGTCGTTTAGTTAGAAAGAGCATGGCACTAACGCTGACAACATCTATATTGGAGTGCATTAGAAATTCAAATCCTTAGGCATTTATTTTACATTAAAATGTTGAATATGGCCCGGTGGGTGGGTGGAGGGAGGGGATGTGTGAGAGACAGTGAAGCACTCGGTGTAGCCAGCTGTTTCACTAATGAATCTATGTTTAGCACAATAAATCAAGAGGCATGCTCGTGCTGCTGTAATCCCCTGAAAGCGAGCGGAGACAGGGACGCGCCAAAAGCAGAATCTGGTCCACATTTCTCCCCTCCCAGTATAACTGATCCGCATGGTTAATTTTAGACCTGTCAGGGAAAACAAGGTCACAGCAAATGTTGTATCGAGGACACGCTCCTATCTGCCTCTCTTTTTTTTCTACTCATCAATCAAAGTTTCCCTTTGGAGTTGGGCTCGGGCTCCTGCGAGACTAGTAATGACGGTTTCTCTTCTCAGCACCGGGGGAGAAGCTGGAGCTCCAACCAGCAATTAGGAGGAGCACGGCTGAATCCGCAAGATGTGTACAATTCCCCTTCTGATTCTTGGCTTGGCCCCCAGAGGTTTTCATTTTTTTTTGTTTTTTACATCTGACTGGTCAGGCCTGGTTACCATGAAGGCCTGATTACAGTGCTAAGTGCCAAATTTGTTTGCTCTCAGACTGGTATGAGACCCAATTACTGCAAACGGCTTGTACGAATTGTTCTGTGCTGGAGTTCAATGAGCTTGAATCTTTTTTGTATAGCGGCTTTTTTTTCCATGTAGAGTATCAGCGAGAAACAAAAGACGGTGTCTTTTAGAGGTCACACAAACAAAGTGCATGTTTTCACTATACTTTTAAGATATTTTTTGTGTCTTTCTTGTTTGCCTCTACACATCTTTATACACATCGTTGTCATACTTTGCGAATCTAATTCTCAATATTTTTCTTGCACATCTAGATCTGTCTGTCTTTTTCCCCCCTTTGTCCTTCCTCTTCTCTCTGACTGGCGGTTACGCTCACACTCTCAATATTCCCGTATTCCTCCTCTCTGCTGTGGCGTTGCTGTGAATCAAGTCTGTGAAATGGAAATGAGGACTCTCTCGCTCGCTCATTCTCAGCCTCCCTCTCTTTCCAGACATCAAAACGAGGCTATGCCTCCAATGTTTTTCTCAGATCTTGGAGTGCTGCCAAATCTTATAAGTGGAGCAGAGAGAGCGAGAGAGAGAGGTGGAGGAAGAGAGTGAGCAGAATGCAGAGGAAGGAGAGGGGGCGCAGCACAAAAAGATGAAAGGAGAGAGGATGAAAAATGAACAAGGGAAAGAGGCAACGTGGAGATGAGGACAAAGCACGGGACTGATCCAAGAGCATTTGGGCTTTTTCTCATATTATAGCCGAGCCCAGCACAATCCCTCCTTTTTCTGCTGAGCAACTACTCCTAAGCTTCTGGCTCAGGATCAGCTGATAAGATGGCGTGCTGCTACTATGCCAAATGAAAAATGGGAGGCGAGAGAGTGGAGTGTTATCTCCTGCAATCGAGAATGTTTGGAATATAACAGTATGGCTGTAGAATAAAGCCCAGGAGGGGCTCTAAATTCATGACATTTGTAATGTAAAAATACCCCTGCAGATTTACACATCTGCAGAGATCCAATTGTGTTAAACAAAAGCCATGACTTCTCTTTTTCTCTGACTGAACTCTGCCTTCCAGACATAGGGGATGTGGGCATGCCAGTCACAGTAGTAAGATGCTCGTTGCCACCTCTGACACGGCGAGCTAAAGTTAGATTCAGCCATCAATCTGAGCCGCACTAAAAGTAAACAGCAGCTACAGCACAGCTTTGCTCTAGAAGGATCCTCCACCAGCTGCTCTGCACTTTGCAAATCGCAAAATGAACCACGGTTCCTCAACATGCAGCGTGTATCGAAAGAAAGACAGTGGGCCGACGCAACCACAGTGATTGACTGTCTGCTAGTGTGTCCGTCAGCTTTGTGGAGGTTAGCCGTGTGTGTGTGTGTGTGTGTGTGTGTGTGTGTGTGTGTCTGTGTGTGTGTGTAAAGGCATCGGTGACTGTCTGTCCCTCTGCACTCCCGAGGTGCTTGTTTAGTCATCTGAGAGTCTGGACTCAAATGGATGTGATGGCACGTGAGGGCCATATGTGCAACGTCTTGTGAGCCGAATAACGACGCCAAGTCCATGTAGGGTAACGCAGAACGTGCCTGAAGTCACCACACGAAGGCTAAGCAGATCACTTCAAACAATGGGCAGGCACAGAGGTCCATGTGAAGACAACGGCTACAGGGATGCGGTGAAACCTTTCATCCGAATGTAAACTGTCTTCTTTGCTTTGCTGGTCTGTGAAGGGCCTGACGAGGGGACGGGCTGGTGGGCTGATGAATGCCTCGGCTTCTGGGGTGTGTCAGCAGATCCGTGGCGATGTATTATGGGATGCTCACTTCCTCGAGTCCCTGTCTGTTTGCCGTTCGCTCCTCCGTAGGGCCTACGGCCACGGACAATTATCGGGCAGGTCAAGCTGGGACACAGCGCTCAGTGTGAGCACGCAACGAGATCAGCTGCCTCCAACCACAGCCGCACAATTAAACTTTCGCCGTCGTGTTGCCAAACAACAAAGCACCACAAAAATTGTCTGGGACAACTTTTATGTGCTGCATAAAACCAGGATTCCTGAGAGATCCTCAGTGTGTTGTACATCGTCTTTCATCTCCTTGAAGGCATACAGTTGTCAGAAGATAAGAACAACACTCTCAGATATTCTGTCTTTATCTGCGAATACGACGTGTGTACATGCCCACACACACACACACACATATGAGCACATGCACAATAATACCCATCCACAAGCTTGCTGTAGTTTCTTTGTATGTTACATAACTGTGAGTGGGAGCAATTTCTCCTCTGAGTGCTAATGTTGTTGTCAATCAGGGCTTTATAGTGGCAGCCAGTGCACAATCTCTGCAGAGGCAGAATAAAGCTTTTATCGCCTTTGTTCCCCCTCCCTTGCCTGTCAAAATGTTCTATTCTCTTGCTTTTACCTGAGCCTCTTGTTCCTCCCTCTCTTTGTGTCTACCGTGTGTTGGAAATAATTTTCTCGAGAAGTGTTTACGCTGTCTCCCAGCCATGGAACATTTGAGTTGGAGTTAAGGAGCGAGAGGAGGTCAGGTCAACATAGAGAACAAGCGAGGCCTGTGTTTGACAGGTGTGTGCTATTATTGGAGCCGGTGACTTCGAGTGTATTACACAACTGTGTCGCTCGGACTGGTTTATTTAGACCGCTAGCAGAGCCTTCGGAGTATCTGATAACTCGGGCAGAGCATGTCACAACAGGTGTCGGGGGCAGTGGGGGGGGATAATGGTACAGTAAATAAGAGAAGGGTTTTTATAGCTCAAGGTTGATCTCAAATTTGGAGCGCTTGGAGAAAGCATTCCCAAATGTAATTCTGCGGGCACTGGCACAAAGGCCATCCAGTTGGCTGGATTCAACAAAAGCACACTTGTATTTAGCCATCATCAAATAAAGTATGCTAATGACAGGTTGTGCTCGATATACTGTATACATGTCTGCTGCTCTGTAATGATATAATCACAGAGCAGAAACCGCACCCCTCCCATGTCCTCCTCTTTGGCTGGAATGTGCAGGGGGAGAAAAATGATCCAATGTCATCCGGAGTGATGGAAGCTTCTCCGTTGAGCCAGAGGGATATGTTCAGGGAATAGGAGGAGGGAGGGGGAGCGGGGAGCGGATATTTCTGGTTGAGTGTGAGTTTGAGTAAGTCCGGGCAACAAGCCAAGCATGCCGATGGAGGAGAAGGGAGGGGTGGGAGGGTTCTGGAGCGAGAAAGGAGAGAGATAGAAACCCTTTTGGGCTGGTGCACTGTCAGCTTCACTAGCACACAGCTGCTTCTGGAAAATTCTGCACCCTGCCCTACTAAACCACCAGGCATGACATGAATAACAAGAATGGCCTAGCCGTCAACAGCGGATACTTTTTCTTTTGACGTGGGCCTAACAGACTGGTACAAATGCCCTGGCCTTGCACATAGTGGAAAAATCAACAATGAGGGAGACACTGGGGCACAATGTGGAAATGAAATCCCGGGTTTAGAAGGCTTTGTCTGGACAAGGACGTAGTTGACACAGACCCTGAGGGCTTTGGAAAAGGCAGCGCAACAAAACGCCAACTGATGTGTTTTGATGGGGTTACTTGTTCACCAGCCAGTCACTAATTGTAGAGTAAGAAGAAACCCCCTAAATTGTCTTCTGCAAATTTCCTTTTTCCAAGCGGCATGTGTCATTTACGTGAAGACAGTGGCAGCAAAGCAAAGGCACACACTAGCTGGCATGCCTCGCCGTGTTTCCAGCACGACCAGTCAACACTCCTGGGTCTAAGTACAGCCTTTCCAGCAGTGTGTGAGTGCTGCTCTGCAGATGAGATAATGCTAGCCCTTATGCGTCCATGCGGTCGTTAGCCATGATCAAGCCTCCCCGGTGTTGACATTTCCCTGCCCGACTTGTCTGAGCACATAAGGCCATGGAGGCTCCTCTCAGGTTGACTGTATCCATAGCTGATAAAGAGGTGAGTCACCCGCTCATCTATCCTGCTCTCCCTGGCAGCAGCTCTTACCCTTAACCCCCGTCATCCTCATTCACAAGGCCTTATGTGTACACCCAGCACATGGTGGATTGTATGAATAGCAGCGACCGCGTGGCTCGCCGCTGACACCTGACATTTTCATGCCCCAGCAAGCCGCTGATACATTTGGCGCTTGGCACGCATTCCTCTCCCGGGTTTATCCATCTGTTGATGTAGAGCCCAACCCCCCCAGCCACTACTATGTTCTCGTAACACAACACGAGGCTCGCCTTTCCCTCTATTCATCTTAACATGCGAGCGCTTCATGGCACAGCCGTCGCCCCTCCCTCCTCCATGTTTTTCTCTGGCTTCTTGCTCGCTCTCCCTCACCCGTCGTGCTGTCTTTCTTTCCCTCACACGTACACAGCAAAGTCCACACAAGTCATTCGTTTTCAGGTTGCCATTCAGCCGGTCTCAGAAAACCCCACAAAGATGGCGAAAAAAAAGTGAGATGGGAATTGCGTAAAAAGCCGGAGTGATAGTGCTGGCAACAGACAGAATGTAAGATTGTGTGGAGGCAGGGTGCTTCCTGGCTGCCTGCCAACTTCCAGCAGCAGCACTGCAGCATGTCAATGTGTCCGTTGCCAGGGAAACAAGGAGAGCACACACAGCAACACAGCCCATAGAACACCGTGTCGGTACATCTTTCCCTCTTTCCTTTTGATTTTAAAATGCTCAATGAAATTATACTGCTCTCCTATCATGCAGAGTTCACCCCCCCCCCTCCATCCCCCCAGAAGGAGTTGCTAATAGTGCAACAACATGGACACGATCCCTCACTGGCTTCCCAACCAAGGACATGGCCTGTTGTGCTCACGGGTGATCAAGCCCAGTAACGCTACTAATTTGGGTGAATCCACACTTACAGGTATTGTAGCACACAGGAGCTGGTTTACTAGCAGAGAAGAAGAGTTGGCTCAATGCTATTCTCGGTGGTCATGGAGACTTACTGTATGTACTTTTCTTTGAAAAGAAAATTCAGTAATGCATTTGAGAGAATAAATAAATTTGCTTTGGCGTTTTTAAAATACGTCCTTCGTGGGCTCTGCAGGGTGTGAATTTTGTCATCCTCGCTGCACATGTTATCAGGTCGATGATTGTACCCTGCAGCAAACAGCTTGGCTGTGAGTTATTACTGGCGGGGGTATACTCCTCCATCAGGCATTGTGAAAGAATGACCTCAGATACATCAAGCAGAGCGGTGGCTCTGTTGCAAAGTCACAACTTGCAACATAAGTCATGCGTTTTAGTCTGTTGAGCCACAAAGTGCCACAGCAACCTAATCAGTCTGTCTCAAGCTGTGACCTTGATGGGAGTACCTTCTCTATCTCTTTGCGGACACTATGCTGCTCTCCCTTCCATTTAATAGTGAAAGTGAAAAGTATTTATCTTAATGTTTCCTTTGTGCTGTGATACAATCTGTCACTCTGGAACATGTGCTCTGTTCAAGGCATATACTTTGTAACACAAGCTGTTTACAGTGACCTCAGCAAGAAATTGCTTCCCCTTTATCTCTCTACTTGTCCCCAGCTCTGTCTATATTCAGGCTTTTTATGTATAAGCTATGATTTAAATGAATGACTACACAATGTGTCTTGTGGCCACATGTAAAATGTTAATATGTCTGTACATAAGCCCTTAAATGCCAGCGATTAGCTTAAAATCTAATAACCACATGATAGTGTGATTACAATACGATGAAGGCAAATTGTTTACTTCTTCATTCGGGTGAATATTTCTGCGTAGCTGAAGGACAGCTAAAGGACACCTCAGACAACCACACCTAACCTGGCACTCTTATCCAAGTCTGGCTCCGTCTCTGCTCGTATCACTGGAGGGGGAAGGGGGTGTGCCAACTATAGCGCCTTAGTACTTTTCAGAACTCTATCCGTGCCTGTGAGTGGCCTAACAGCTGCTGCAGTGTCTGAGCTTGCTCGGGGACGCAGATGAAAGTGCTGATGTGACCTGTTATTTTGGGTTGTGTGGTGCCCTGGAGGCCAAGGAATTTTTGGAAGAGACCGGGCAAGATTGTTGGGGTTGTATTGGGGTGGGGGGGGGGGGGGGGGCGTGCCAGAGGATCTTAGCTGAGAGTTTCTCCCAGAATGCAATGTGACCCTCATTGCCACATGGCGCTGTGGGAATCCTGAGGGGGTGTGGAATTGCTGACAGTACCAGGCTGAGCGATGGGCACAGACATGAGCACGGAGATTGATGTCTCTGATGATTGTCGGTATTTCTGGCTGTCTTTTGTACTTGAAGGGAGGGGCTGCTGATGGCCTGTCATGCTCTGAGCTTTACACATTGTTTGATCTAAACTACACTTTGTGTTGAGTTTCAAAGCCATTCTTGACATTGAAAACACAACCAACTCACCTCAAAGTCCATTTAATAGTCGAGTCGATGTAGTCCAATGTCACAAATCATGAATTCGCCTCAAGGTCGTACATTTAACACATCATAGCATTTTCATCAACAGATATTTTACTTTTAAGCCAACATGGAGGAAAAGCCCTTGAAGTGCTCTGAATAAATGGAAAATTGGAAGATCTATGATGACAACCATTATGTCTGAATAAAATCCTGGGATACGATCCAGCTAGTGGATAGACTTATTTCATCAGCTTCACATCAGTAAAAGAGTCTCACATTAGTCTTTTATTCTTTTATGATGATATTAATGATCGTATGCTCATATTATTAAGGTATATTTTATGTATATAATAATATATGCAATATAATAAACAACATCACGAACATAACATGTGTCAAAGATATACAAATAACAAGTATGAAAATATACAATAAAAAATAACAACATTCCAATATAAAATTACCAACTGTACTTCGGTGGTAGAACTGGCATTATTAATAGAGAGGGTGAAACTTAATTAGGGAAGTTAAAGACCTTTTCCATTGTGCACCGAACCCTGGGTATTCTCCTGTGTTTTTTTTTTTGTAAACAAGATAAAGTTATGTTTACATTTAGTGTTACTCCCCAAAATGCATTGCAAACCCCACAGGGATCCTTTAACAATATTAAAGTTAGTGGTATCAGCATTCCTAGTATTATACAGTATGTACCTCTTATCATTTTTCGTGCAGCAGTTTTCATTTTTAAATTGTGTGCTGTTACCCTGACCTGCTCCTCGCCTAGAGCGAGCACTGCCTCTGCCCTTCGTCTGCTGGCTCCACAACTTGTTTCTGTCAATAAATATAATCTTTAAGAAATGTCGTAATGTTCTTTTTCTCTCCTTTCATCTCTTGACCAACACAGGGATGTTTTCAAAATCTATTACTGCAACGATGTTCTTACAGTCTGTATTATTGACTTGTTATTCTGGTGATACATGAATTTTAACTCCCTCTAATTAATCTAACTTACTCGGCATCTGCTTGAAGCCCCGTTCCATAACAGCAGCTGCTACATGCCTGAAATGTTAATGTCAGACATCATACTAGCATTAACTCTCTCCGCTGGCTGTAAATGTTATCATAGATCTTTGCACAGACATAATGCTCCCATTTCCATTCAACTCACACATGGTAGTAATAGAACAGCCCGTTTGGCTCGGCGCATGAGAGAAAGATGCCATGTCATTTACTTAATTACACGTCCCCCGTGGCTCGCACCTTGAAAACTACTTGATTTATTTGGTTGCCACTTGCAGAAAATCATCCAGGATTCCCAGTGTCTTTTTGTTCTGTACTTCATCAGAGAAGCCTCGTCCGTGTACAATATGACACTATATTAATTAAGAGGGATACTTGCAGATTGCTCCATAAATCATTTTCATCACATTTTCATGCTTGGTCTAACATTGCAATTTGCATCTTGTTCCCCTCATAACAGAGTACACCTCTGTGAAGAAGCAGGAGGCAGAAAGCTTGTGAAGGAAACAGCTTCATTGTCGTGTTATCCTCAGAGAAGGAGGGATAACTGTGCTGACTCACTGATGGTATTTCACTCAACATCTGGGACACTAAAGAAGCAGTTATGCTGGGTTGAAAAGAAAAGTTATGATGTGAAATCCCAAAGTCACTTGACATTATTTCCACAGCAGGCCTGTAAACAATGTTTTTTTTTAATACAATTTGTGCACCAATGAAATGCATTAATGGGTGATATTCTGTTTGAGTAGAATAGGACCTACAAATGTGTGCGTGCTCGCGTGTGTGTGTGTGCATTAAGCGTTGTGATTTCAGCAGATCTCACTGGGAGAAACAGCCTAATTTTATCCTTCAATCAGATGACAAAGCATGCGATGCCAGTTCTCTGGTTACAATATTGCTCATTATATTATAACGTCAACATTGGTTCAGTTCTTTGGAGATGTGAATCACGTGATTGTATGCAGACAAAGGCCCGAATCAGACTGCTTTGTTACTTCAGCCGCTCATGTGATCTGCACTCAACACCAAAGGCTCCCTCCCGTCCCCCCTACCGACACAGAGAGAGTCTGTTACCAGAGAAACAAAGGTCAGTGTATTGTGTCGTCACATTTTCAACTCACAGGACAAATCTTGAAAGAGACTAAAGGGCCTCAAACAAACACACTTTGTTTTCACTACAACAAGACAGCGTTTGTTGTTGCGCTCTGGGCTGTGATGTCATTGTTATGGTTCATCCTCTCTGTGACCTCTAGGACGATGAATCCTGAAATAGCAACATCAGGAGGTGAGCGCTAATTGCGGTGTTGATTTTGTTTCATTGTTGCACCTAACGCATTATCCCACGCGCACAAACGCAAAACATGCACGTATTCCTCTAACATCACAAATATAGATCAGTGAGTTTTCTAAAATCCCAGTGGGAAGCTGTGCTGCATAGACTCTCACTGCACAAAACGCTGTGATCTGTGCTATACTGTCTGAGTACCATCATTATCTGAAGCTGAAGAGAGGCTGAGAGACATAAATCTGATTATATTTCAAGAAAGCTCTTTGACGTTTTACAGTTAACTCTTAAAAAATCGCAGCCTGCCAGAAAACTGCAACAACTCTTTCACACAGGAAGCTGTGAACTCCTAATGCAGCCGACCTTTGATGATGTAAGTGATGTAATCCTCGTGATAGATGCGTCAGGCTTTGGCCTTGGGCTGCTCTGAATGTTCTACTCCCTGAAGGCGTAGCAGGCTAAACGGGCCAAAGCACCCCCCATCAATACACCACCAAGCACCGCTCTGGATCACCTCAACTGGTGCAATTAATCTTGGCCTTGTAACAAGTTGACAGGCCTTTATCCAAACAACAAACAAATTAGGCACTTTACGGTCTGATGACGGTGGCGGGGGCCAGATGTTACTATGGAAGCAGCTCTGCAGTTATCATCCTAATAAGCGAGGTTGCACACCGCCTTTACCTGAGATTAAAAATTGAAGCGCAGTGTGATCAAAGTGGGATTACTCGGCTAAGCTTGCTGTAACAAAAGAAGCAGAGGTGGAACGTCAACGTTGGAAACATCATGTATTTTCTCACCCTTCTGTAATGCTTTTTAATGGGATTTACACTGAAAAATGTGTTGTTTTTAGTTGACCTTATTACCATGCCGTTCAGTTTTAATTTACATTAAACTCAAGGTTAACACGATCTTGAAAGATGGTTGTAACATTCACACAATACAACTGACATCTATATTCTGAAAGGATTAGTTGAAATTTTTTTGGAAATGTGCTTATTTTCAAATGTGCTTCTCTCTGAGAGTTAGATGAGAACATTGATACACTCTCCTAAATGTGAAGCTACAGTCAGGAGACGGTTAGCTTAGCTTAGCATGAACACTAAAATCAGGGCTTAACAGCTAGCTTGCTCTGTCGAAAGGTAAAAAGAATATCCGCCAACCAATAACCCCTCTGAAGTTCAATAATTAACATATTGTATGTGTAAAAATGACACATTGCAGTTTTAAAGGGGGTTATGAGTATTTCTTGGCCCGGGAGCAGCGAGTCTCTGGAGGGTTTTTTTAACTTCTAGGCATAGCTAGCTAGTCTTTATGCTGAGCTAAGCTAACCGTCATCATAATGAGTATACAGACATGAGAGTAATATTAATCTCCTCATCTGTCTCCTGGCAAAAAAAAGGCAAAGAAGTGTTTGTAAATTAAGTCTTGAGCACAACGCCATTTGCTAGCAAGCTTAGCTCAACAGGAGCTAAAGAGCTAGATCTCCGTGGATGACAGTGGCAGCTGTATCTGACACGTCTTAAAATATATCTTTATTTCAGCAGGTGTCTGGCAAAGCGAGCCATGTCAGCCGAAGTCACATCTATTGAAGTAGGCTGCACAATATTAAGTAACCATTCCAGTTTTCTGTAAATCAGATTTTTAAACGAGCTCCCACACTGAGCTGCCGTCTGACTGAAGGACGGTCCATGACCCGCTTTGAATTAAATACACAATGCAATGCAAGGAGGTTTAGGATTACATCATTATTGCATTGTTTCCTAGATTCACACGATGTTTTGATCTCATTAAAATGTGATTTGCAGTAATGGGTGCCACGGCTAGTGCATAATCAGCTGAGTACACCATTAGTCAAGAGATTGCATAACTTCTATATTTCATGAGATTCTTTGGCGTTGCCTCATTCTCGCGTGTGTTTACAGAAGGAGCGTATGAGGAATGCAGCTGCAAGTCAGCATGGAGCAACCGCAGTACAGTCAGTGTGATTGTACAACGTGATGTTTGAACCAAACAGTCAACGTCATCAGGTCAGTATGTTCTGATGAATTCCTAAAGGGTTACTCAAGTCAGCTGGCATGTTGGCTCCAATTATGTAGCTTTGTTTTCCTGTCAAGAAGGTAGTTATGTTGATTTGTATGCTTTTACTAAATTGTGTACAGTCTCCATGCCAAGAGAGCCTGATGTTATGCCCAAAAGTTGTCTGATTTAAAAAATAAATAAAAAATAACTCAAAATAATCAAATCAAAACCAGCAAACATTGTGATCGTCAGGTGGTGTTGGAGGATAAAACACAGTTCTCTTACTGAGCGGTTGATACCAAGAACTGACTTGGTCACCTCCCTTCTTGCGTCACCATTTATTTCAAACACAAAGGACTGTTGTGTCCAATTGGGAATTATGTCATTATATCGTATTTGCCCATTTAATATCTTTTTTGCAGAGCTTTCACGCATACTGCGTGATCTTTGCATTAGTTTGCACAGTTGCCATGGAGTTGGATCTGTTGTTGTTATCTACCTAAAATCCGAACACAATTAAAAATGCATCAACAGATTCATCCCCATTACAACTGAGCAAACACCATATGCAGATGAAGACCACATCATACGGTCAAAAGCGCTGGGAAGAGCTTATAGGTTGACGTTCAGTCGGGATTGTTTATCAAACTCCTATTTCCAAAGTCAAGAATAAACATTTGCGCTTAATAACAGTGGCATACGTAATAAGTTAGACCTCTTTCTTTTCTAAATTACCACAACATATTCATTTTCTTCTTATGATTTATTTTTACCTAAATCCTTGAAACCATAGCAGTGTACTGTACTGCACAAACTACCACACCTATCTGCTGTGATATAAAGGGCCTATTGCAATATAATGGGCTTTTTCTGTTAAAATCTGCTAACAGGCTTTATGTTATGCCTTTACTCTAAACATTAGGAGCCTGCAATTGTGTATCTAAAAAAAAAAAAAAAAAAAAAATTTCTTGTTAATACTGTTTGGTTGAAATGAGGATGAATGACTAAATAAAACCATGGTGATAAATAACATGGTAGTCTGTATTAGCTGGTACTTCAATTTGAACCCTACTTTGTCTTTCACAGGTGTTACCATGGCACCTGGGCAGCAGAGTGTTGAAATGCTTGAATCGAAGTCAAACTGATTTGTGTTCATATACAAATGAAAATAGCTCGTCCTTTGAGGCTGTTGCAACCACCCGGCTAGTGGAGCACAAACAGAGAGCGCGTGCCATCAACTTGCTGCCCTCAACACAAGAAAATAGTGTTATGTCAGCGCGCAGAGAAATAGCAGTAAAGTGGGAAGCAGAGAGGTACAAAGAGGTGTGGAGGGAGGGTTGGAGGGAGGTGAGGAGGAGGAGGGTGGGGGCTCTGAGATTCAGGCTGTACCTGAGGCGTGGAGGGGTACATCATTATTCAGAGCGGCGCTTTGATGTTGAGGCTGGGTGGATCTCATGGAGCCGGCGAGAAGCAGTTCTAATTAAAACAGTAACAATGCAGCCCGAGTTGCCCTGAAGAAACGGGGGCTTTGAAGAGTCACTGAATGCCCCATTTAGAGCTGGCTGCCCGTAGATAACAGCAGATATTACACTGGCGGACTCTGAGGCCTCTGTCGCAAAATGTGTATTTTTTTTACTACATTGCACAAAGCATGCCTCTCAGTGTGTGTGTGTGTATGTGTGTGTGAGTGAGTGTGACGAGCTCTCGGTGTCCTACTTTCCGAGTTCTTTGGTGGCGTTGTTGGCCTGACAGGAGCGACAGATTGAGATGGGCTGCTGGTACTCAGAGGCCAGGCGAAGACAGGAAAGCCTGTGGGATCTTGGAATGACAGGTAGACAGAGGGGAGACAGAACTTCATTATAACTGCCGCAGAGAGGAGCTTTGAATATCAAATTAGCGTCCCCCGATCAACGCGAGAAAAACGTTTGTGCTTTTATATTTTTATTCTGATCCATTTGAACAAAAAAGAAATTCAGATACAACAAAGTATAAGCCCAGCATATTCCAAAATTGCCCTCATCACGTCAATGGTATAGTGCTGTTCGCTGGCTTGTGTAACGCAGATTTTCCCCTTGTCCGCCAAGCATGTTTACGTCTCTCCTCATATCTACTGAGGCATATTGCTCTGAAAGGCCCAAGTGGGCTGTGGAGAGATCTGAGTGATGCTCTGAGACAGTAGCAGTTCAGAGAGACTGTCTGCGCGGAGAGAAGGGTCTAATTTTAACTTGGAGACAGAGGGGCTCATGAAACAGCTCTCCGCCTGGCTACAGCTCAATTATTCATCAACACAAGAAGTCTCTCAACTAAAAAGCCTGACACGTTATTCATTCCCCCCTTCTTCTCCCATGCTGTTTCATTCACACACAAAACCAGCCACCCACACACACACACACATACCAAAGCTACCCACCCTACCCTCCTCTTGAACCATACAGTGCCCTCCAGAAATGCAGGCAGGCTTTGGTGGAGATGAGTCAAAAGTACACATAATGAGGTGTATACTGTGCAGGGGTATTTTACAAAATGTTTTTTTTTTCGTTAACGCAAAAGCAGTGGTTCAGAAAATATTTATTTTGAAAATCACAATCAAATGCAACCACATTTATTCTGATCGATTTCAACATATTCTTTATGAAACTAGGTTGGTTTATTGTCTAGTGTGATTCATTGTGAGTTATTCCGTTGACATATTCTCGAGGTGTTGATAGTAGCTGGAAATTACACACAAGTCATCAGAATACGAAACCAAACTCAGAATGAGGGCTTTGTTTTTGGTGTGAACACTTTGCCAGATGACTCAATTTCTGTTTTGAACAAAGCAGCAGGCGTCATCTCCGCCGGATGACGAGTCATGTGACACATAGGCTGACTCCACCATAGCTGGTCGTTTAATAGGAGGAATTACAGAATGAATCACAGTTTGCTTAGTTTCTAATTAGTCAGCGGTTGTCAGTACCGGAGCTTGGACTTCCATACATGTTCTGCCGCTCGTGGAGGAAACAGCTGAGTGGTATTTACTCATCTCATCTCAGTGACGGCAAATCAAACGGGAGACAATTAGACATTTAACTATTATAATAATGTTTTTCTTCTGTGCTATAGGTCGCAGGCCCACTTGGCTTCACACCAGCTTCCCTCCAGTTACTTGTTGACTTCTCTCACGGAAAACGCTGCGGGTCTAATTCTGATTATTCAATATGTAGGTTATGCAGTCCAGATCATATGACTGCAGCTGCACATAAGCTCTGTGTGACTGGGCTGTGACCGATTGGGAAGTAAGGCAGACAAACAGCTACAGATTCCTGGTCAGCACAAGCCTCTGACTGATGTGCGGATGCAGCAGTCTGAACCTGTTGAATGTCTGGAAGTTGCAGGGAGACCTAAACACAGTGCAACCTAAGGCAATCTGGGAGGGGATTTAACGCCTGCTGTGATAATGACACCATTTTAAGACTCATCCAGACAAGCTGACAAATTGATGCTGAGGCCGTGTTTTCATACTTGCGACTGTGAGGCAAACACAGTTAATACATAGTTCCCTCTCTCTCTCTTTCGCTCTCTCAGTGACAGTATGATGATGTGTATGAATTTATGTTTCATTTTAAGAGCTAATATCAAGTGAGGAACTAAAGAGGCTAAATATCTCACTCTGATTGTATTTGTTTTCAGCAACAGACAACAAATCCAAATGTGTCTGCATAAATCTGCAGGATCAATAGAGAAAATACAATAAAGCATCCTCTGTATTATTGCTCTGCAGTAAGTACTTCCCTGAACATTTTTCATTACCAAAACTGAGATTTATGATCGATTTGCCTGCCACAGCATATAATGCTGCTGAACTTTGTGGTGTGTTTGCGTTAATGTGGATTTAGTCCAGGCTAAGTCTATCTGTGACAGGCAGCAGGTGCTGTAGATCATGTAGGGAGGGAGATTGGGCGAGCTAAAGACAGTCAGGTGTGGTGCTGTTAGTAGATAAGGCCACCGAGGCTAACTTTAACATCTGACGAGAGAAAGAAGAATACGTTATTGCTGTTGCGCTGGAACATTGGCTGCAGAGATGGAGGTGATTTGCGAAACATATCCTCTCTGGGTATATGTCGGCTTTAGACAAGAGGTCAAAAATAACCCATTTGACCATTTGCTAGAGTCCCCCCTCAAACAGTGATTGCCAAATCATAGTTCAGCAACCAGTCGCAGTAACTTTGTCAAGCTTTAGGTTTCACTATGTTGAAGCAGTGGGCACGGTGCCATTATGAGAGTTTAGAGTGTCTTTCCATAACAAAAGTCAGAAGACCAAAAGTTTAAAAAACTGATTAGGTACAAAGTTTGTCCATCTGCTTTATCACAGGCATCCTTATCTCGAGAACCGTTCATCAAATATACTATAAAAGACTGTGCAGGTGTATTGCTGGAGACCCAAGGACATGAATTCTATAATTTGGTGCATTTCAGACATAACAGTCACAAATAGTTAACTGATAAAAGCACTATTAACATGTCTGAGGATGTTATAAAGACAGCCAATTTTCTTTTTTTTAAATGCTTTTGAAACAGGAAGTCTTGAATAATCTACATTTGAGAATACATTTTGCCAGACAAATCAAATTGTTTACAGGATATTCAAATTGACTTCTTATTTACAGAGCTCCTATAAAGGAAATAATGTTGTCCATTAATATGAGATATGAGTTTCACTATATCAGTATCAGTATATTTTATCACATTTCATAAAATACTGCAACGAACAGCTTGAACCCTAAACCCTTACCACCTGTGGAAGGTAATACGGCTCTATACGGTGCCCCGTGCGAGTATAGACAAAGCTAAATAAACAAATATAGACACTCTCAAACTTCTTCCCTTCTTTGGAGTCAACTAACTAGCACGAGTGGATAGCCTACATGAACAGCTTCACCCTGCCATTGCACACTGTTAGTAACGTTAGCTGTTAGCAATGTTAGCTGTTAGCAACGTTAGCCGTTAGCAACGTTAGCTTCTAGCAACGTTAGCTGCTAACCACGTGTAGAGGCAAGCCCGACAGGTGTTGCTTGAAAGTCTGTTTCGCCGTCGGGGAAAGTGTTTTCCTCCTGTTAAAATGACAGCGCTCGCTATTATTAATTAATATTAGGGTTGGTTCAGGTTTAGGATGGGGGAAACACATTTCGAAGGGAAACAGTATTCCACAGTTCAAGGTGGAGCTTTCAATTCTAATATAAAGCTGGATAGTTTAAAGGATAATATTTCATCATATTTTTATTGTTATATTTAGAAACCTGACTTTGTCTACCTCTGTCTGGAATCAAAGACCCGTTAAATTACTCCGAATTTAGTTTGGTAAATCTGCCACGTTGTCAATGTAAAGTGTATTTGTGCCGTGTGCAAACCGAAAGCTTGACATAGCAACAGTAACTAACGGCAACAGGGCTTAGCGTAGAGTAAATTGGTACATTTCCATCATCATGGAGGATGACATCATGGATAATCTCCTTTCTTATCTTGCCACTCTGAGACGGTGTATGTGAATCGTGTATTTTTTCCAATGTGGAAGCAGATAGACTGCAGGACACACTGACAGGGACGGCCCACAGGACACTCCAGAGTTTCCAGGCAGCATGGAAACAACAGGTCACCCCCGCTCTTCTCAGCACTGAGCCGGTATCTGCTGTCTGGTGGCCTGGATAAACGTGTCACGGCATGGAAGGCTGCCAACAACACCCTACAGCCCCGGAGCCACCTCTACCTACTAAACTGTGTGTTTCCCCGACAACAAAATATCAGCTCTCACGCTAATGACATGATTTAGCCTCGCAGTTATTAGTGTTTTCGCTCATCGTAAAATTGCTTTGATGTCTCCCTCCCGTTTGCAGCCCAACAGGAGTTCATCCGGAGTTTTATTTCTGCACAACTTTGTTTTTCCTGTGTCGAATCTTATGATATGGTTTGGCAATAAAAAGCTCTGAGCAAGGCATCATCCTTTTAGAAGCCGAACACAGTGCCAGGCAAGTATTCTGCCGCAGGCGCCGAGGGCAAGAAACTTCTTTTTTGCTTAGTGAAATAAGCAAACCCCAAAAAAAACACATCATTAATTATTCACCCTCCCTGCACCAGTCTGACATTCTGATTATGACTGGAGGTGGTTACAGGGTATCAGTAAGGTTGCAGAGTAGGCATGACAGAGGTTCAAATGTTTGCTGCCAAGACATATGGGCCTCTATGATGTGAAAGCTGCCTGCAGGGCGTCAGAATGAATGGTAATAATTCATCAGGAGAGAATGCAGCCTATATTATGAGCCACTCCCCTAGAAGGAAGGACAAGGAAATGACTAGTCTCATTATTTTGTGAATGGCACTGATAATCAGTTTGTTTCCCTACTTTAAAAAAAGACAGCGCAGGACTGATGATTGGCTAAAGCGGGAAATTGTTTGTGCTAATACTGCCCTTATTTAACCAAGAGACAGAGAGATAGAGGCTGATACACTGACACATGAAAGAAGGGTGTGAGCCAGTCTGGTTTGATTACAGGTGAGCAGGTTTGTCTGCCAAAATGCTGTCTCTCTGCCAAAATGAGGTGCCTTGAACTCCAGAGGGCCGGGCTTGGAAAGCTACCAGCGACTGAGCACACTTCGTGGAATTGCGCTTGGCGGGTGGTTTTGGGCCAACCCAACACAGTCATCTTTGTTTTGTTGGTGCACAACATAAAAATGCCATTGTATGCTAGTCACATTATCGCTGCGGTCGTTGCATAACATCAGAATATGATCTGCTGCAACAGCTGCTCTGACACAGTTTGTGGAGGGCAGAGAGTTGACTCACTGTGCAGCCAAGGTGGAGTTGATTAAATTACAAAAGCCATTTACAGCCCTCAGTGAAAACAACAACCTCAGGCAACTTAATGAGCTTATCTGCCATCCCACTGCTCAGAGAAGCATATTCTGTGAGCAAAAGACTGGGCAAAAACAAATCGTCATCCCGATGGTAAAACGTTGCAGCGACACTTCCAGTGGCATCAGTGCAAGTTTCTCCCGTGGTGTGGAAGTTGAACTGAAGTGTCGTTAGTCTTGGCAGGCCTGCACAGAGAGGGGTGCACTGTGAAAACTGGCATGTTGAGGCTTTCATGCCACTGTCACGCTGTTCACAAGGTGCCCTGGAGGAGTGTCACAACGCATTCTTCTCACCTAGTAGAGCATGTCCCTGTCACACTCCGGGTTGCCGTAGTCAGACGGCATTCCCCTCCTGCCATCTGTCCCCGCTATTACAGTCGCATGCGATAGTTATTCAAGTCACCTAGGTTCAAGCTTTTCTCTGAGCTGGCTGCACGTTTTACTGCGTTATGCTGATGCCACAAAAACAACGGCCATCTCTTTTTAATATTGAATGAGTATGACCAGATTATTAGTTAGGGCGGAGGTTGTGGAAATTTCAACTGTCCAAAATATCTTTGGTTTTAACTCAATCCACTGATCCTGAATATAGTTATGGTGAAAAATGCCAGCTGGAAGTTAAAATAAGACACAAACAACCTTCAGCACTTGATAGTCTTCAACCACCAACCTCACCAACTTCAGTCTGCACGAGAACATTGATATGTCTCGTTATTAGCATTGAGCTAACAGAAACACCAGCTAGCTTTCACAGTGTTTCCCAGAGAATTAGATTCTATTAGTGGGGGTAGATGCACTGGGGTCAGAAATGTAGTAGTCGATACTGATACCAGTTGAATTCCACAATTCTCGATACCAATTCAATACCATTGGTAAAAAAAAAAAAAAAAACATTTTACAAGATTACATTTGAACATATCATGGTAACGTTAGAATTTACCTTCGTCAAATACTCATTTTTAACTGAATAAAGGCCGAATTCACCTTCTGTTAAAGTTTGCTATCAGCTCCGTGCAGGACTTATCGGCTGCTAACAGCTAAAAAATAATTAGCTCTCGTTCCTTCCTGATTTCAACATGGATTTGTTGTTCCCAATGAAGCTCCATCAGGGAAACAATGGGCTTCATCCCCCAGACACATGCAGATGTGTCCCAAACATATTTTCTATTTTCCCTGGGATGACCGGACGCCGTTAGTCTCGACCTATGTTACCTGTTGTACCGTAGTACTGAAGCATCTGTTCTTGTGACATCCCTAACTGCAAAGAGCGAAGGCCACTGCACTAGTAGTAAACATAAAATAAAATCAATATGTGCCTTCAATGTTAATATTGTGGCAGATCGGCACAAATAAGTAAACGTATGAAAAACACCGTATCATAGTCCCCAGTTAAAGGTAGTCCGTACAATGTGTCAAACAAGACCCAACATTAACCGAGTCTTCCCCACCTGGCACTGGCTGGTGTGACAGTGTTAGTAATACAACATTTGTCATGTCGTGGTTTCCTAACCCCCACCTCCGATTTCCAACAGTCTCAGAAGCAGCCGAGAGGGCACCACATGGCACGCTGCGTACAGCACATGGTTTCGGTTACAGCCGGGATGTAGGTTTTGGACAGGCTGTACACGCAGCTCCTTTAGGAGCCAAATCATAAGCATAAGCAGGGTGTAAGGTATTAAAACCCCGCCAATTTTATACCAATCTTGCATGTAGTCACATGGATGCCGTCAATGCCCCGGTTGTGTTTGGTGATGTGTCTGCACATGTGACCACGGCTGTGTGAGTCAGAGGAAGTGGGTAAAAGGTGAGATGCAGTACTAAGAGCTTTAATTACCGTTCATTATTTTCCTGAATGTCATGATGGTAACAGCTATATGAAAGTGAAACTATTCTAAATATATGCTCGTTAATTTCATGTGACGCTAGTTACTGAAAACCTTCATCATTACTTAAAATATACATCATAAACATTAGTTCTCTTGAGACCAATTAAGGCTTAATTTCAGTTATATGAAAAAAAAAAAAAAACAAGCCAAGAAACCATCTTTATTTATGTCGTGATCCTTTACTGTTCAAATAAGGCTCCTGTTTGGTTGGTCAGTCACAACAGCTGCAGCAGAACACTGGTTAGCTGTGTACAACGGAGATGAAAGTGAAGCACAAATACAGAACCTAATTGCAATCAGGACTTAAAAGGCTGCGGCTCAGTGGAGATGGTGGAATATACAGTATGATGTGATGAGCGCATAAATCTGAGATAGAGAAAATGCATTATGTACAGTTCAGATAAGATGGACATCATTTGTCTACTTCCATTTGGAGTCCAGGCACTCAAGGCAATTTGACTGCAGTGCTTCTCTTCAGAGAGGATCCATTAGCTATTGGCAGAATAGCTCAGGGCCAATAAAACACATTGACTTCAACCTTTACTTCCTATTTCCCTTCCTGTCCGAGCCCTTCCTTGGTTCGTGCTCTCGCATTACATTTCAGGGAACACATCTTAATTTTGTACTCAGCAAGAATACACGAGGGTGTGTTGTCTTTCGTGGAGTTTTTGGGCAGCCTTTAAAGCTAACATGAAACACATCTGGGACCATACGGTTTAAAGTCTTTGTGAGCGTCTTTCGGTTAATAAAAAAACAGTAATTTGATGTGTCACCTTGGAGATGGCAGTTGACAGCTGTTCCACGCACAAGCTGAGCTTAATTGGCGGGGAAATTAGCCTGACCTTGACTGCGGCGGCGCGGCCGATGAGCGCCGCTGCCTGCCACTTGAAATGACATTGTTGTAATTTTCGACAGCAGCGAGCAAACACTCTGAGCATTAATTATATGGTGGAATGTGCCTTGGTGCAACAGACGCACACAGTGAATACTTATGTAAGCTGTCGCTCCAGTCTCCATAGTAACCCGCAGCATTCTAACACACGCCTCCTCCGATCTGCCTCCCCTGAAGTGGGCTGTTTCCATGGAAACCAGGCAGCAGCCTTTTGATGATGGCTCTCACGAAATGACACCCGCTGATAACTCTGGCTCCTCCGAGTCTCCGAGAGGGAGGATGGCTGGATAAGCGGGTGGGTGGCGGGTGGTGGGTTTTTGCGGAGAGAAATAATGGAGAAAAGAGGAAGCGAAAGACAATTATTTCTCCCCAGAAAACTAAGTCACGTAACCGTGGCACACCTCCGCTCTTTTTTCCCAGCCGAGGTGGTTTGCCCGGCGCCTAAGCAGGCCGCGACAGGAACGCCGTGAAGCAGATGAGGTGTGGCAGAGACGGCTGGCAACCACTTCAGGGGCCAGTGTGATTTGCATGCCTCATATTGCCTCATGTGTCAAGAAAACAATTTTAGGGTGAGAAGAGACCTGTTTCAAGGGAAGCTCATGCAGCACCATCTGCTGCGCTCTTTTATTTACCTATTCGAACAGATAAATGTCAAAGTGTCAGAATACTTTCCTCCTGCATTCATGCCACTCGATCTACAATCATTTGGCAGTGGCATTGCAATCCATATTTCCCCCACTGCAACTCTCCATTTCAGCTTTTTGACCTTCTTCTCATATAAGAGCGCCTAACATGTGTGGGAGATCCTGTTGCATCAGGGGCAAACTGTTTGTGGTTAGAAGTGACTGTTATTCATCGCAGTTGTGCAACATCCTCCAATAACCAGATACCGTTTTTGGCCATCCTAACTGAAACTGGCTCTGAATTGACTCCGCCTCCTGCTAGCTGTAAGCTGCGTAGCATGGGTTTAGTCGGTCTGGGTGTCAGTGGGCAGATGAAATTCTAACCTGAATGTATGTCTCCTGCTTGTGGGCTGAAGCCACCTGCGCACTGCTCGCTGGGGGGAGAAAATAGCTTTGGCACCAGTGAGCAGATCAAAGTGATCAGACAAGTAATCCCCCATGAGTCAGAAGGGAACCAGCTGGGGGGGGGGGAGGGGAGGCATGTTTGTGTGCATCATCGGGGAAGGCCAGAGAAGCATCATGAGTCTTATTTCATCAATCTCCCTTATTCACACGGACACATTAGATTCAAGTGTGTGTGTGTGTGTGTGGTTGTGTGGGTGTGTGTTTGGGTTTCTAAATGTTCAGAAACAGTCCTCCTTCAGTGTTTCAATTTGATCTTCCTGTCAGGCAACTTTGAAGTCATAGGGCATTTTCGCTTTGACTGAATCTGAAAACTACCGTACTTTCCCCCCTTTGTGAGGGAGCGCCAGCTGTGTTGCTACACGTCTCTCCCTGATTTGAGGCATATTTGGCAGCTGCTACGCTCGCTTCAGACGCGACAGTTAATGGTCCGATGATCTTGTGTTTCTGAAACTGAGAAGCGTCACTCTCACAAGCCAAACGATCTGACCGCAGTGACAGAGACGCCACCGGTTTGTGGTAACGCGTCACGATGGACCTCGAGTGTACAGCCCCCGAGACAGAACGAAAGGAAAGAAAGAGCACGAAAACAAAAGCATGTAAAAGCATCACATAGACAAAGACGCGAGTCCTGGCCACACACACTCATTGTTCAATCCGACTTTCATTTACATTGTCTAGTGGAAGGCAGGACTCAGCTCTGCCCTCTTGACTGATATGTCACCGATATTTAAGATGTCTGGTTTCTCCGCGCTCTGAGATGATTGTAAACTTGTGAAGTTTTAATTGTGAGGCCGAGACACTTTCTAATAATTAAAAAAAAAAAGGAACCCGAGAGCCCTCTGCTGTGCCTTTGTGTCTGGATTAGCTGGTAACGGAGAAATGTCATTAGCCAGTCGACTCACTGGGAATTTTGCAAAGTGTGTGTGTGCGTGTGTGTGTGTGAGAGAAATGTGTGAGAGAAATGTGCGACTTCAGGTCTTAGCATTTTGATGGAAGTGTTTTGATGTTCGTTATGACTCACATTTCCCTCAATAGATTGCACTCAGTGGGTGTACTTGTCTTCCCTCAGCAGCAACTAGTCAGACATTGCAGGCGTTTTAGAGCACAGGTGCAAGTGAAAGTGCGATCCAGGCAGAGTCAGTCGGGGTAGGCTGATGTTTGTTTGGGGCTTTGTGCCAAGGAGGAAGTTATTCTGCTCTCGAAGGCTCGGTTGTCAAAATACAGTACACTCGCACAGATGGCTGCAATGAGTCACGTCACGAGGCTTCCTTCTTTTCTGCTGGATAATCCTCATCAATTAGCTCTTTTGTCAGATAGCTTTTCACACGAGTGAAATTGGTGCCTGAATGCTTGCCGGCAGAGAATCTGGGCCTCTTTTCCCTATTGAATGGTGACTCACCCGTCGGGGAGGAGGAATCTTTTATTGTTGGAGCTTTTCTCTTCAGTGAGTTTAGATGATTTATTTACGAAGCTGCAGGCATTCGCAGCTAAACCCCTCCCACAGTGTACTGTCATGAATTAAGACGGAGTTGCATCACAGTGTGTTTTTCATCAGTTTACACCGAAGGCACACCCAAAGGGGGTTAAAACCTGAGCTTGCGGTAAGGATGGTGAGCCGGCTCTTACCTCTTCGTGTCTTGCTTTTTTTGTGGGTGAATGAGGTTTTGTTATCTCTGCGATTGCTTTCATGGTATCAGTGACGGGAACCGGATACACGCAAGCTTTTCTGGGACAGATATGCCACTGGAAACGTTATCCCTGCCTCCAACACATACAAAGACATACACCCCGTCACAAAAGGAATTTAAAGAGCTCAATGAAAAGAGACTCGACAGCGGGACAGTATATCACTTCCTGTGCTAAACTTGACCTTTGAACCTAATGTGTACTGATACTTCTGACAGGTGTGTTAGGAAAAGGGCAGAACAAAGAAGCAATTAGACACAGTGTCAGAACTGAGTGACGAATGCGTTTTCACAAGATCGTTCACACAGGACCACATTTCCATGCACGAGCGAGATAAGAGACTATTTCTAAGTCTATTGCAGAATCTGTTTGTCACTTCCTTTACGTCGAGCTACACAACTGTTTTTAAAGCTGCTCTAATACATTTTGTTTTTGAAATGGCTATGTGTGATGTGAAAGTTGTTGTTTTTAGTGAAGAACCCACAGACTATTATCACCTGACTGCAGTTCCCCTCAGCTCGGAGCATTTTTGCCATTCGGTCTTTACTTTGTTTTTTTACGGCTTGTAACTTTACTTTACCAACGTCTTCATTTTTTTTAGGCGCAACAGGCAGCTGTTTTGGGGGGAAAGCCTCTGATAAATCCACTTTACAATACCTTTACCAGCACCAGGAGACCAAAATGGAGCTAAAACAATATTGGACTTCTGTCAGGCGTCTAATGGGGCTAATTTATTTTTTGATAATATGTCAATGTTATCACTTAAATAATTTAAAGTTTGGTCTTTTGACGCAGGGACATCAAATAGGAGGAGGTATAAAAAAAAAAAGAAAAAAGAGGAGTCTGAAAGAGCTGAATATTAATGAGCAGAAATTCATCAAATGAGGTTTGGGAGGGTGAGGCCACATTTAAAAAAAGAAAAGCACCTCCTTCCTCTTTGTTCATGATGGGAGTGTACAGTATTAATAAGTCTCCATGCAGGAGGAGGTGTGTAATCCAGTGTGACTTATGGTCTGTCTCTGAGGTGCTGTAATGGGATCTGTGAATGGTACAAACGCATGTGTTGTTGTGGTGTGAACAACACTTACATCATGGTGTAGGTGTGTGACAGAGAAGAGCTTTGCTATACAAGAAATGAGGACACTGCATCTGTTCACAGCTGAAAGTGGGACAACTTCAATAACTTATACTGCACACATGATATCAGTCTGTTTCTTTTCCTCAGGCAGCTCACAAATTCAGTCTTGAGCACAGAGTTTTCGTTCGCTGTTCTCCGCACAGAAGCCGTGGAAATAATTTGCAGGGCAGGGGCATGATGTTGAATTTCTGAGGGCTGTTTCTGTTGATTCGGGGGGGGGGGAAAATCCATTTTACAGCATGTGCAGCCAGCCAAGTGTCCAATTAGCGCAATGAAAAAAAAAAAAAAGACTTCCTCATTGAGGCAGATTTGGAATTACATTCTATGAATTCTGGAGCCGTCCTTGCCAAGGTCTGACACGAGGGAATCAATGACTTCACTGAAACATCACACTGTGTCATAAATTATAGTGTTTCATTGCCTACAACCTTGATCCACTGGAGTGAGGCAATTTCGCCGTCTTTGCTGTTGAAGATGAGCCGCGGCACTCTGGCTGCACTCCTGCGGATATTCAAATAATTGCCCTCCGCTCTGTGTGAGAGAGAGAGAGAGAATGAATTTGAATAATGTATTGCAATGGGAGAGAGGCCACAAGGCCTCCGAGGTCGTAAATTCTGCTGCTACATCAGCTCAGCCCACGGGAACGGGAGGCACACAGGGTTGTTTATAAAATGCCCTTGGAAAAATGAGTCTAATCCCCAGCCAAACCGTAAGCCATGGGGAGAGCATTAGATAACCCACAAGCTGCAGAGTAATGAGAGTAATGAGGGAGATGGAGAATCAGAGCCAGGACAAAGAGAATGCATCCATTTATTGGCTGTATGCTCTGATTGCCCAGACCATTTGAGACAAACTGGAGCCTGACACAGTGCTGGAGTCCATTTCGTCTGATCAGCAGCAATAAGTGCCTCGCACAGCCAGCGAGTGCTCCAGGCTGGCCGCGGCTATATATCATGCACATTGTGTAACCACTCATATTATGTCTGTTTATCTAGTGTCAACATCAGTGAGCCAGTGTGACTGTGAGCCGTGCACACGTGGACTAAACATGACAATCTTGATCCTGGAATATCACATTCTAACAGGAAATCTAACACTTGAGACACTGAAGTTTTCAACAGCTTTGAAAGAAAACATGCCTGCTTCCCAAAATGTGTTTTGTGTCACTATCCCACCTTTGTTTTCACACCACTAACAACTCTGCCACCTAGCTCGGTGTGCACTAGCTGCAATGCAAATGATGCTACCGTGATAGCTTACACATCTGTTAGACAGGACGCTGACGCACACCAGTTCAGCTGCAGCTAACTTCTTTATTCAAACACAACATTTTTCTTGATGTACAAGATTAATGCATTGTCGGCATGCTATTTTGTCACATTGCTTGTGGTGTAAACCACAGTACTACTCCATCGCTAGGAAGTACAGAAAAGCAAACGAATGCTCTTTACTCTCACACACACACACACACACACACACACACACACACACACACACACACACACACACATACAGCGTGGCTGACCGGCCTACCAGACCGGCTTGTACAAAGCCAGCCCAGATTCCCCAGCTCCCCTTGATGTCTCATTAGCAGCAAAGCAGGCTTCCTCCTGTTTAGCTAAAAATGAGAGTGGTGGGGGATGTGCGTGTGCTTTTTTGTTTTTTTAAAGGGGGTTTTGTCCTAAAGAGTACTTTCGTAGAGTGCAGGTGAGCCTCGGGGCTCGGGGCTGGCTGGCTGACTGCAGTGTTATTGCGTCCAAAAGGGTTCCTGTAAATGAGGGCTGCCTGCCACTGCATCCCCCCAGCCTTCCTCCGGCAGCCCACCCTATAAAGCCTGGGTGACGGAGCAGGTAATAAAGGGCCTGAACGCAATGAGTCAGCACTTTAGCCTTCATTTAATTTCATCTGAATGCAGCGCAGACCTCCCCCCCCACACACACACACTCTTTTCCCACCCCCACCGCTACCCCCTCTGCCTCTCCATACCACTCCTCTCCCTTTTCTCTCTCTGCAGTAGACTTAACCCTTTGCTGCCTCCTGTGTCAGACTTAAATGACTGCATAGCAGTGCTTTCAAACCTGCAGAGCAAACACTGTCTCATGGCTCTATGTATTTTTATATACTGCCTCTCCGTCACATACACTCTCCCCCCCACCACCCTCACCCCCCCTCCCCCCGGAAGATGCCAGTAAATCAGGCCCATGTGCTTCAAATGTTTCCGTCCTTTGTTGTTTTTGGTATGCAGCCTCTTAAACTTTGCTGTGTTGACAGTGAGTGTTGGAGAAGCAGAGGCGGGGGCTCGAGAGGGAATGTAGGCCACACATTCCTTTCCTAGGAGCTGTCTGAACACAAGCAAAAGCTGCCGCACAATCAGACCAGGATTTCCGCCATTCCACAGCGTGGGCCAGACTCTTTGAGTTTTCCTCTCCCTTTCCACGAACCCGAAGCGCAGATCCCATGCCGTTGCTCGCAGCTCCCACTTTCCATCCCAAAACAGATACATCTCCTCCCATTAAAATGATTACCTAGCTGTTGTTCTTTGTTCTGCATCTGCATGATAAATCTTTCCAAAGTGGATGCTATTCAAAATGTGTGTCACACCTAAATATGCATGCTCTGTCAGCCCTGCAGTTTTTGTTTTTATCTCCAACATTCTTCACTTACAGTTCGCAGATACTTTTACAATGTGGGTTTGTTCTAGTTCCAGTTTTAAACTCGGTATAACATGAGATCGTTTGTCATCCAATGCCTAATTATGGCTTGTCCCTGTGCTGTCCCCTCTTCTGCGCCACTGGGCTCTTTCATTTATTGTTTGTGCCGTTTCCTGGGAAGGAGGGATGACATTGTCCAGACCTCCTCTCTCCCTCCTCTCTTTCCGCTTCGCCCCCTCCCATGATAACTCTCTCTTTCCCTTTCGGTCTCCCTCTCTCCTTCCTCCTCACTATTTCCAACGCTCTGCCTTTATGTCTTATGCAGCTGCAGTACAATAACAGTGTTTGGGAGCAATAGTCCAGACAGGACTTTGGTTTAAATAAGCACCCCCGGGGCCACGTAATAACCCAGCAACCCCCTGTCCCAGTCTCCTAGCCAGTCCCCTCAGTGCTGGGGCCCGCTCCACAACACATTCCTCCTCGTGCACCCAGCCAGCCGCTCAGCCAGCCAGCCGGGCAGCCAAACCACCATCGGAAAAACACAGAGCATGGAACTGTGATTCACAGCCCTGATATAGAATATCACCTCCTCCCTTCTCCCCAGTCCAACAGCTGGTTTCCTGGAAGCAGACTAGTGCGGTGGGAGTTCGGGCCAGGGAGGGAAGGCGGTGTACTCGAGGAGGCCAGGACTTTGCTCCTTTTAAAGTGCTCGCTGTTAACATCTGCTCCCCGCTGCAATGTGGCAACGTCTTCATGAGCAGTCTGTGTTTACGTGAAGGGGAAAACATGCATTGTAAAAAAGAAAAAAAAAACAGCGTTTGACGTAATGCAGGTTATCTCATAGTGACAGCAGCTGAGGTCTTGGTTTTCACATGCTGAAGATCCCTGTGTGTTTGAAAGGTGAAAAGGTGAAGTGGAGATGGGAGGGTTTCTTTCTCCAGCTGTCAAAGATAGAAGACTATGCACACTTTATGTTGCCTGCATTGTTGGTCATCTGGGAATTATTAGCTTATCATTGAATAGAACCATCAACTAAATGTCTAAACTGTCAGTGTAATTGTTAGCGTCTGACTGTGACAATCTATCTTTCTGTAACAATGAACCCCGATATAGCCAAACCCCTCAGGGATCGATGTCATCACAATAAAAGGAATCATTTAGCTTAAACATGCCACAGAGTCATTGATGCACGGAGTTCCTTTGCATTTTTTTTTTTTTTTTACATTCGCAAGTAGAGCGCCCTTAACCTACTTTAGTGAGCATGTCAAGTCATATGTCTGCGTAGCCTTTCCTGTCTACACAATGACCTTCGAGTAGAGGAGAAGAATAGGAGCAAGGCTCACTTCCCTCTTGTGCATGAACAGTCTAATTTAGGAAAGCGTGTCAGCATGAACCTTTGTCACATTGCCGGGCTCAGAATACCCATTGTTCCCTTGATAGAGTCATTCTACTTCGAAAAAAAGCTTTTAAGAGAACGGAGAGTTTCCTGCACCCTGCGCCAGCGCACATCTGCATTTGTATGTATGCAGCCGGCGAATTAGTGCACACACACTGGCGAGACCATTCGCTTACACGCGCACACACGTGCATGATATAGGGAGATTAGGAATGGAAGTAGGCTAGCATGAGATCATGCATGCTCTGGCTCATTAGGTACATTTCATATAGTCTGCCATCTGTTCCAGACGGATGGTGCCAGATATGATATGGTGCTGGCGCTCATGGTTGCTCCTGTTTACCATTTTGAAAGACTTAGGTTGTTATGTTGGTAAGGCTAGACGACACTCTGAAAAATCCTCTCATTAAAAGGTTAAAAAAGGAAGCCAAAGGTTCAATCCTACAAAACAAGGATCTTTTGTTTTTCACACAAGGGTTTAATATTAGAATTGTACAGAAAAATAACCATTCGAATAACCACTCTCCTGTCTGTATGGTAGCTGGAGACTTAGCTTAGCTTCGCACACAGATGGGAAACTTAGGGGAAACACAAAATCCCCCTACCAGCACCTTTACAGCTCACTCACTAAGACATATCTTATTTGTTGCCTAGCAACTCAATAGCCATGCTTGCAGTCTTAGTGCCAAGTTAAGCTAGCTGGCTGCTGGCTGCTGGCTGCTGGCTCCAGCTACATGTTTATTATATATTATCCATATGACAATATGCACAAAAAGCAGAACGGCATATTTTCCCAAAATGATTAACTATTCCTTTAAAAGGTTCTTTGAATTCAAAGCTAGTAGAGAGGAGAGCTTTACTGCATTCTGCAGTAGCCTTCGCACTTAATCCATCTGTTTCTTCAGCATGAGCGTTGCAAAAGAAGATATGTGACTCAAATTATGCTCCTAAATGTCCATGAGATGTCAGTTAAGGCTAACTGAGCCAGTCAATTATCAAACCTTCGAACCAACTGTCAATCTCAAATGTTGTGCTTCAAGAAAGTATGTTGATGTAACATTGATCCTATCTAACATTAGCCATACAGGTACACCAGACAAAGGATGGATGCTGTGTGTGTCCTCTCATTTTACTAATGTTACCAGGCTCACTTAAGGTGGGCTGACCTTTAAGGTGGAATAGATATTTTAATTTTAGTCACAAGCCGCTCCTCGGCTCTTATTCTTATTGTCGGATGACGATTAAACGTTCACTTATTAACATCCCTGGTAATTGTAACGTTATTGACTAAAGACCATACATGTTATGTAAACAAAGACCTAGCTGTGCTTGCTCCAGTTGATTTTAGGGCATCATCTGTGTGTGGCTTCTGAGATATATTCTATATTTTCTCAAAAATACTAAACGAGATTTAAATGTCAAATGAAGTTGGGTTGGCGTATCAGGAGGTGTTTCGTAAGTCTGTGTGTCATCTCTCAGGCTGTCTGTATTTTCGCGGCTGTATGAGTGTATGTGCCACTGCAGCAGGATGTGTGTGCGTGCATGCGAATCCGCAGAGACACAAAGCCCCCATGCCTCCTCGCATTCGCCAGCAGCCCCCCACCACCCCCCTACACCCCCCCCCCCCTCTTCTCGTCTCTGGCTGGGAAGGTCTTGGGGATTAACTTTCCACTTCTCTGATCCACTTTTCCACAGAGCCAATAGCTGTGCAGGTCTGGAAATGTGTAATGTGACTGGGTGAGACAAAAAATCAAGGCCAATTTCCAGAATAATTTATGACCGTCGTCTCAAGGTTATTTCTGTTCTTTACCTTTGCTGCCTATTCATTTCGATGACCTCATCTACATTATGAATCTTGTCATAAACAAGGACGTCATTCACATTCAGAGGACATTTATTCTACAGAAGACGTGACTTAGCCTCACAAATACAGCTGTCCAGTGTATTTCTCACTGTTGCTAGCATTAAAATGCATCTCCTATTTTATTACATAAGCTTGTTATGCATATTTCCATTAGGGTTTGTATTTGCGCTCCATTCCAAATCACAGTAATTGCTTCCTCCCCTTGCCTCTTTGAGTCTAAAGAGATTACGCTCTGCAGCTGGAAATGATTGTTTTACAATTGGACGGGGAATCCAAAATTAGGATGTGTGAATACATAGTGACAAAATGGAAGTTTCATACTATAATTTTACCTCCAGTCACCACAGCTCCTAAAGCACTGCGGTTTATTAGCGCAGTATATTGCTGATTTCAGGGAGCACTGTAAGATTTCAGCAGAGCGTCATTCAAACCGCAGGGTAGAGATATAAAATGGGTGAGTCCTTTAGGAGACGGGAATGAAAGCCTCCCATCAAGGCAGCCAGAGAGGAGGGAGCTGAGGTATTCCTTTGAAGTGGGTGGCTCAGATATTAAATAATTGAGTTGCAGGAGATTAAAGTTTCAGAAGCTAATTTGGCCCCCTCCACGGCCTGTCACTCTGGGGCTGGAAGAGTCTGCAGTGTGCAGACGACTAGTGAATAAGTGTGACTAACTTCCTGTGTGTGGCCTGGCTGGAGAAACCCTATATCTGTGGCAGACTGAAACAGGAAGTTCATCCAGGGCACACTCTGTGTCTCTGACTCAGAGCGAGGGTGACGCCATTTTTGCTCTCCGAGTTTTCAGGAATCCAAATCCTCCATGTGCTCGACCAACAAAGAGGCACAGAGAGGTTTCACTTCCCCTCCTTTATTTCCTCATAAACACTCAACATAGTTGCTGACAGCTCAACTGTTATGTGGAAAGAAGTTCATTTGCTGATGCAAGAGGAACACGTTGCTTGTGTAAGCCTGGATTTCAGTGTTATTTAGATGGGAGGGTTTCCGTTTCAGTCACTGCGTACTGACGGGGTGGCTGAACAGCCTGGGGGTGAAAGCTCTGTAATTTTTGTCTCTCAGCTGACATTGAAACCTAATTTCCAAGCACCTTGAGAACGACACTGCCCAAGTCATAAAGTAATTGATATGTATGAGGGCATATAAACACAAGCACGCCGTCTTTGAGGACAGACAACAGACTTTGTCGAAGGAGATGTGAGGACATGGCGGTGAATTACCTATCCTGCCTTCTTTTTTCTGTCTCCGTGTGACTTATGCTGGTGCAGCGGCGCCACAGCGGGTGGACCAGAACACTTCCACGATGACTCAAACCCCTGCGCCGATAATGAAACAAGAACAACTCCATCTTCCTGCGGCTACACGGATTGGCTGGATAATGCTCTGGTGTAAGGGGCTGTAGATTTGTTTTCCCGAGTCTTTAACCTTGCGAAGATGTCAAGATGAATCAGACTTACAGTACATGTGGCACAGCTGAGTCCTGAACTGTCTCCGTGGCTTTGAAATATGAGATTCAAACGTCTGGTTCTGCAGCTCTCCCCATGGCCATGAGCTCACACTCTGAGCTCTTTTGTTTACAATTCCTCTTTGGAAAACTATTATTTAACCAAGCAAATATGTGCCATCCACTCGACTTGTATATTCAAATCCCCCCCCTATGACATTGCGTTAGCTTAACAGCCGGAGTGAACACTTACAGCATCCTACCCCTGGAGTATTTGTATTGCTTAGTGAAAAGCTTCTGTCACCTGGGCCGGTTATATGTTTTGACTGTCAAGGGTCAGAGTTAGCTCAGGGCGGTGTTGCTATGTTGCAGGCGAAAACAAGCCTCCCGTTGTCATGTGGGCCAGAGGGCTGCTGGGATGGAAAGCCAAAGCCCTGCGGTGAGATCAGTATATGGAGGAGGACTATGTTTAAGAATGAGCCCCTGTGGGCTGTTTATGCCGTGCTGAACCAGCATTACTCTCATCTAGCTGGAGGAAAAACAAATAAAGCTTATAAACTGAAACTAAAAACACATCATTACTGCATACTGCTGTATTATTACTAGTTGCTGTCAGTTGCATCATACACTAAACAAACTGTGTGTCATTTTGTATTGAGTGTGTTTGCAATCTGACAGACATTTTATTGAATGTGCATATTTATTTATTTATTTCGCCTTCATTGGAATTTATTATTATAACAGGGTTTTTCCTCTATGTGAAGAGCTGTTCATACCTGAGTTTGTTATTTTTGTGTTAAGTGCAACGTTCTGTCACAATTCTATCACAATCCATTGAAAAATACTTTTCAACAACTTATGTTATCTATTTTTTTAGTTTTGAAGACTTTATTTTTCTGTTGAGCTAATTTTACTTGTTTTCTTCAGTAATTTCCTAGATGTTAGTTACTCCGTTGGCACTTTATGAGTTCATTGAGATATTTTCTGAAAGAAATAATATTGGACTAAATTATATTTTTTGCAGAACTGTTGCAGCGATGTTGAGAGACAATAGAGATGCTCTCAATCTCCAGGTTCTGCTATTATTTAAGGTTAAAGGACGGTTATCAGTGCATGAGTATAGAGGGTTTACCTTTTTAAATGCTTTTGTGAAATGCATTCAGAATGAAAAAATACACAGAAGAAATTGGCAAATTGTCCCAGACATTTATTCTTTTTCTGCTCAACACGTTACAAACATGTATATCAGTCACCAAGGGAACATCAGCATCATCTCCAGATAAACACACAGTATTATGACTATAACAACAACCCCAACAACAAACACAGGGGTAGCCTTCAGCGGAAAGCCGCGGCCCCTCTGCACCTGCATCCCCCGCCTGCTCATCATTGTCCACCTGAGAAACTTTACTGTGCCTCACAAAAACACAGCCAAAGGGCTTCGTTGGCGTTTTCAGCGAGGCATTACAACTATACCACTGTCACTTTACCTCTCGCTTCTACTCCACTGAGATAATGTCTTCACCGCCTCGAGGGATGATCTCGAGCATGAACCCTACAGATGAAAGAGAGCAATGTGACGACAGGTGGAATAAAAAGAAAGAAAAAAAAGGAGAGCAAACACGACCTGGCGGGGAGTTTTTTTTTTTTTTTAGTGGTGGCAGCTAAACAAAAGGCCCAAAGCAATGCAAATCCCTCCCTCCTCTGGTGTGGTGGCCAGGCATGCTGGAGCGCTGTCTGCGTCTGTGCTCCTGTGCAGACTAGCTTCGCTTTAGCTACAGGCTAGGAGGCAGGAACAGTGGGCAGGGTGTGTCTGCCTACCATGGAAGCAGGTGGGCAGATTGCACTCAGAGGTGGAGGCGAGGGGAGGGGAGGTAGAGCAGGTGGTGTGGCGCTCCTGGCTCGGCCCCAGCAGCCACGGAGCGCCAGGTTGATATGACAACGCAGCTGACGAAATCACGCAGACATCTAGTTTAGCCTGTAACCTTTTCAACCGGAGAGACAAAGGCATGCCACGTAGATGTAGAGGGTTGACGTCGTCCAAACACGTCCTTTCAGAGCTTTTCTGAATATAACCATCTGCCCTTCTGTGCTACAAGCCGTTGCCTTTTTCTTTTGGGTGTTTCTTTAAAACACAACGTGTAATATTTGTGCTCTTAGCTGTATACATCAGCGGTGGAATACATATTCAGATCCTTTGGTACTTTAAAAAGTGAACACATATCAGCCCCAGTGATTGACATTACTAGGACATATTTTAAATGCGGCTCCCAACAAAATAAATCGGAGGGGTTGTGACGGATGTTTTTTTTTTTTTGTTATAACAAAGTCACAAAGTTCTACTATACTTTGGAATGATTTTTAATTTCTTGGGAAATATTGTATCATTTTAATGGGACTCCAACAATTATCTGAATTGTTTGGAGGAGAAACGTCTCTGTATTGGAACTACTAAAACTGCTATAAAATAAATAAAACATAATACATTTAATAGGAGCCCCAACTAAACACAAGCCAGAAGTATTGAGAATCACTAATTCAGTCCTTGACAATGTGTTTTCTTTGTGTGTATTTTATGAACGTCTCCGATGTTGTATATGTAATATTTTGAAGGTAAAAGTAACTAAAGTGTGAAATATTTCCCTCTGACATGTAACAGATTTATACTGTTTTTTGGGGGTTTTTTTAGGCATTGCTTCCCTCTTGGTCACTTTACGAGACATTCTTTTTTTTTTTCTGAAGGTTGTCCCAGATATCTGGCGATGTTTGATCTAGGCCAGCTCCACAGCAGGGTAGCCAGGGGGAAACTAAGGAGCCAAGTTAACTGGTTCATGTCACTCATCAACTTATTATAAGAGATATAGATTGCATTTACTGTGACAAAATAAGGCAACTACTTCCATGAAGAGTTTCTAGTTAAAGCACTTCTTGACCTGTTTTCAGCAATACATTCATCCTCAATGATATATATATATATATATATATGTGTGTTTGTATATATATATACGTGTGTCTATATATATATACTCACGTGTGAGTATATATATACACACACATTATATTTATGTGTATCTATATATATATGTGTGTGTATATACATATATATATATACGTATACATATATGTATATATATGTAAATATATACTGGACATATGCATGTACATATACGTATGTATATATATCTAGATATATGTATATATGCATATATATACATATATATATATACATATATATATACATGTGTGTACATATAGATATGTATACATAACTATATATATATATATATATGTAAATATATACTGGACATATACATATATATATAGAAATGTATGTATATATACAGTAGACGTATGTATATGTATATATATATATATGTGTGCATATACTGTATATATATATCTATATATAGATATATAGATATATATACATGTGTGTACATATAGATACGTATCAATAAATGTATATGTATGTAAATATATACTGGACATATATGTACAGTATGTATATATACGTGTATATATATACTGGACATATATGTATGTATATATACGTATGTATATATAGACGTATGTATATATATATATATATATATACAGTGTATATATATATATACATATACGTCATATATATATATGTGTGCATATACTGTATATATATATATTGAGAGCAGAACTAGAACAGACTGGGGGCTAAACAAAGTGGCCGCTGTCATAAGCCATCAAGTTCTAATAAGGCATAACCTAGTCCTGGGTGGGCGAGGGAAGCCGCTGTTTTTCTGCTATTTCCATTTATAGACTGCACCAACGAGCCCCCTGGGAGACGGCTCGCCATGACTCATGTCTCCAGTGCTTCTGGTCCAGACTGCTCTCTCTCTCTCTCTCTCTCTCCCTCCTTCACCCTCCTCCCCGAGCAACACTGCCTTTCTCTACCCAGTTACTTGCTTTGTTTATCTCTCCCCCCTTTTTCCCTTATTTTCATTATTTGCTCTGCATTTCTCCGCCTGTGCTTTCATTCATGCGAGATAAAGCCTTGTAAGCCTCGACAGACACACAGAGAGAGAGAGAGAGAGAGAGAGAGAGAGAGAGAAAGAGAGAAAGAGGGAAGGGAATCAATGGGAGGAGTGAAGCGCGAGGAGGGTGAGGCCAGCCACCGTAGCTGATGATGAAAGCGATAAGCGGGCTGAATCAGTCCCATGTAAATAGTGGCTACAGTACAGACGGCGGCCATTTCCCAGAATTGTTGTTGTGGTGAAACGGCAGCGTCAATATGGGGGGATGTCTCTGTCTGCCTTTCCCAGCACGCACAGCAGCCTGCAGGCACTGTCACGTGGTCTGCTTGTCCACCCCCCCTTACCCCCTCTCTCTTTGGTTATATTCCAGTCACGGCAACCCCCCCCCCCCACCCACCCTCTCTCTCTCCTCCCCACCATCCTCTCTTCCTCCACCCTCCTCCTCTCTTCCTCCACCCTACCCACCCCGCCCCTCTGTGCTCTGTCAGGTCACCCGCCTCGTTTGTTCAGATGGAACAGAAGAGGAAATGAAAGCTCTGAATCCACTGTTAACCCTTTCCTGGGACTGTGCTCCACTATTGTGTGCATTCCTGCTGTGTTTTCGCCCATCCATGCTTTGATGATGATGATGATGATTTGTTTCTATATCAGGAGGCAGTGACCAGTTAGTTCTTTTTCTAGTATGGCATGGGTGGGGGAGGGGGAAGGGGGAGGGGGGGACAAAATAAACTGAAGCTAAAAATACATGCAAATCTCAGCTGCTCCAAATGCATTACCGGGACAAAGCTCCAGTTGAGGATAATAAATGTGGTCTACTTAATTTTCAGCATGGGATATTTATGCATATATGACTTCACTGGGAAAATGCTGTGTCAGATAAAGCTAGAACTCACTCTCCCGCTCTCATTATTTGTACAAATTCACACTTTCTTAAATGCATATGACCTGCTTTGTCTGCACACTGTAATAGTGTGTGCATGTGCGTGGGTGCATACGTGAGCCCGGTGCTCACGCTCAGGTTTATCCTCCAGTCTGCCACGTTCTTGCTTCACGGTTACTATGCAACCAGGTCAGAACAACATGGACACCACAGTAGCTGAATGGCCATTTTGGGTAAAAGCACTCTGCAATAATAAACAGCTTCTGGCACTGAGAAGTTGTTTTCCAGCTGCAGATCGGTGCCAAAATACAGAATTAACTGCAATACCATTTACTGCTGTGGAAAAACATCAGCCGTCCAAACCCACATACCTACTGAGGCTTTGAACAGCTTGTAATCCCTCAGCAGCTCGATGGCTCTCAGAAACACGCCAGCTCCGGCTGCTGCCAAAGAAATTACTGCGCAGTTATGGTGTTATGTTCGTATAAACTAAAGTGTTCTCTCCTCACTCTGTCGGAGAGAGTTTTGCAGGGGACAGAAAAAGTAATTATGTGAGCTTAAGTTGTCGCTTTTCTTTTTTTTTCATCTCAACTTGGCCACAGCTGGCTATTGTGTTTTGTAGGGAGATGTCTTGACATGGCTAAGATAAGCCTTGGAAGCACAAAACAGCTGCCTTGGATTTTTACATTGTTGGAGCGGGAATTCTTCATGCTTATTTTGAAGTGGCGCCAAAGATATTTGGAGCGATTTAAAGGGAGATCAACTGAACTTTACCCTCTTTCAGGGGAAGGGAAGACAAACACAGAGACATTGCTGCTGCCAAAATCTGTGAGGCTCAGATTAATTTAGAATTAGACAAAGCGAGGCTCTATGGTCAAACGTTACTCTCCCATTTCTTCGCGTGTTTCATCTTAATCCGGTTATGTTCTGCCAATTATCTCTTATTGACTTGAATTGGTGAAAGCACGCGCGGGTACAGCTTGTGCAAACTGTCAAGGCCACAGTTTGTGCGCTGAGTTGTGGCTATAAGAGCCGCGCTGTGTTGGCCTCGCGCTGACATGTCATCATCATGGCCTCCGCGACCGATATGCCAGGTTTCTTGGAATCGCCGGGAACACGACTATTTTCCCTGGCAACGAGCCACGTTAAACAGATCAGGCACAGAGTGTGTTTTGTAATTGAATCAAATAAACAGGAAAAGCTGGCCAGTAAACAGTGGAAGGAGGGCAGGGCGTCACAGGTGCTGCTCCAATCACGCCGCAGGGGCTGGAGTTAGTGTAGGTGGCCCCCATGTACTGTAATGTACACAAGCTGAACAAGAAGCATGGTGTTGTACACTTTTGCGATACACACACAAGTCTGAGAAGTGGAAATATCACTTGTTAATACAAAAACATATATTATTGCTATATTTCTACATGCTGATTCTGTCATTTTGATCACAACTGAGTCTTAGAAGGCTTTTCAAACAGTGGCAAGGGTGCTACAACCTCAAAGAATAGTCTGACATTTTGGGAAAGGTTATTCACTTACAGCTCGGAAAGGAAATACATAGTTAAAGTCAGCGGGGCAGTTAGCTTAGCTTAGCATTAACGGCTGGAGCAGGGTGAAAGAGAAACCATGAATCTTAATTCAACAGATGACATGCAACACCTTAATTAGTGAACTTTAGAGTTGGGCCAGCTCTTGCCCCCCTTTTCCAGTCCTTATGCTAAGCTAGGCTAATTGCCTCCCTGCTCCAGCTCCATACTCAACACACAGACATGAGAGTGGTATTAATATTGTCGTCTAACTCTTGACAAGAATGCAAATAAGTGTAACTATCCTTTTTCATAAAATGTTGAACAGAAGAAGACTGACATAATTGTCGACCTATAGCATGTTCTGAGGTACACTGTAACTTAAGATTTACATAATGTTGTAGCTGCTAGTATTTTGCCACAACTGTATGTAATTCAGTCAGGCTCATTTTAATTATCTTAAAATAGTATCTTGTGATAATTAGATGCTTATTTTCAGATCTTTTAGGGGGAATAACTGGAAGGAAGTGAGTTCCAGTTAAGCTAATTACAGTTTATTTTGCTCTAAGTTGAGCCAGAGCGTAGAAATTGTTGGTGAGTATTTTGAATTCAACCTGTGGTTGTTACAGTCAAGTCAAGTCCCTGTTAGTATCTAATTTAGAGCTTCTTTTTGTTTCTCTGTGGTGCCAAGAGGTTGGATGTGAAGAGATGTAAAATCCTGTGAACCTACTGGACAGAATAGACAGGGTCAGAGGTCGTGATCCAGCCCGAGGACACAGAGAAGGTCATCTTTGTGATTTGTGGATAAATACATGATGGTATTATGCCCTGGGCTGTATCCAAGCGGGACTTCAATCCGCAGCCGCCCCCTCCTCTGTGATCAGTGGGCCTGGGCTGTTGTGACTAGGCCAGTCTGACAGATAGACCATGATGAGAGTCAAGGCTGAAAGTCAGGCTCTGTGACTGCAAGGCCAGGCCAGGCCAGGGATGACGCAGGCCCAGGGAAACAGAGAGCACTGTGGACCACCTCGCCCCCCCCCCCCCCCCCCCCCCCCCCCTCCCCCCACCAGTCCCTCCTGTGCCTCGGAGCACTTCCTGCCTCTGTCATTCCACCAGCAAATCCAATCCCTGATCAAAGGCCACGGAGAAAAAAAAAGGGGAAGAGAAGAGAGAGAGAGGAGACAGAGAAGTGAAAAGGGCGAGGGAGATTGACGTACGTGTTGGGGGGGAAAAGGGAGAAAACAACAAACCGCTCTTTATCTGACAGGGGAGGCAGCTGCTCGGGCCGGGGCACCTGTGTGCCTGCTGCCTCCCAGGCCGACGCCAAGCTCCGCCCCCCAGTGCCCGTCGGTGCCAGACCCCATGAAAGGTTGCCACGGCAACACCCCGGGCCCCGCAGTCTGAAATAAACAACCTTTCAACCTCATCTGAGCAGGGTAACCTTTAGATGATCTGTGGCCAGGCTGAGGCTGTGCTGGCACCACTGACGAGACTAATTGCGCCTCCGCCAGGTTCACATTCTACCTGCTTCGTGTGTAAATATCTGTTCGAGAGATATTAGAAGGGCTGGATTTTCGAAGGCAAAAGAGCGTACCCACCTGTTCCTGTGGCTGCCCCGAGGCAGCACAGAAATCCTGCAGGACCAGGGTCGCACCATTGTTTCGGGGCAATTACCCAGGCCAGATTAAAAATCAACCATCATTGAGCAGATGTCCTGGCTCTTTTCCCCTGTACAGGGGGAGGGATCTTATTACATCTCACCAGGCGGGGTACGGACAGTGGAACCCTTTCCTTCGGATTGGATATGTCCTCTCTGTTTAGAGTCTATATAAACACACACACACACACACACACACACATGCTCACCGGTGTGGAGGACAAGGCTTGTGGTTCTAAGCAGAAGTGACATCCCATTCATTTGAGCTGGTCAGGGTCTGATGTCCCCCGTCTTATCTTACAAGGCTTAGCACTGTGAAATGACATTGGCCCGGCTCCAGCAAAGACCAGTGCAGAGTGAGCTAGCATCCCTGAAGCTAGCTCACTCTGCACCGCACACACACACACACACACACACACACGCACACACGCACACACACACAGTGCTCGACTCCCTGTCTGCAGCTGAGTACTGTGTTATGGTTGAATTCTGCCATTCAGTATCATTTCACAGCTGTTAATGTTCCGAAGCGGTCACTGTCTGTCATTGCTAAAAATACCCCTGACAAGAGCAGGCTAATTGATGTCAAATGTGAAGCTGAACCTGTCAAGTAATATGAACTGATTGCTTCATAGATTGGTGCTATGAAATTGGACGAGAACGCTTCAAACGTTAACTTAATATAGTTTGTATTGTAAATGTAAAACAGGCTGAAATTGCTGGACTCACTTGGGTGAAAAATAGTTGACCAAAAAATCCCCGATCCAATCGGGCTGAATATATCCTCTGGGTTGTTTTCTCAGCTCTTGTTGTTAGTGGCCACTTGACGGCAGTGAGGCGGCAGGATGAGGAGACGGTTGCCATGGTGAACACACTCACAGGAGTAAGAATCTTTTGTGTGCAGGACTTGTGACATAATTGCCGTCGTTTATTTTCTTGTTCGGAGAAATAAAGCATGTGCAAATATATACGAACGGACAAAGAAATCATTTCTCGAATGCATCGCAGACGCAGATACACGGTCAGAAGCGTATACAGCCTAAACTATCACATTGACTCACTGCATGTATGTATTCTATACATCCACCACCTGTGTGTGATTAGCTTATCGAGCAGATCGTGAAGCAGCACACGGAACTATTAGAAACAGATGACATTTTAACAATGTGCGGCGTGCTCCATCATAACCAGCATCAACAACCGTGTTGTTTGACTTTGAGGTAACAAATGAAATCCTGTCAGCGCGGCCGTACTGTAGCCTGCTATCCATGACAGTAGTTTCATTTGCCCGGCTTGTCCACGCCTGTTCTTTTGAAGGTTTGACTCTTTCATCCCCCCCCCCCCTTCATTCAATCTCGCCGGCACATGACAGCAGCACTCCTGTCCCCGTGTTTCCATGCAGGGTGGGTTCACAGGGATGAGTGTGGGAGGCTGGGTGATTGATACCGGCAGGCCGGCGGCTCTGGTACAGCGCGGAGCGGTGAGAATGCGACGCCACCAGATGATACAGGTGGCATATGATAAACGAAAAGGTGATGAAACAAGGCCTTTGAAGGGAATCTATTTCTGTTCCTACCTCAAGGGTTCATTATTGACTTTTTTTTTTTTTTTTGCTTTTGTGTTTCCACTGAGGCCAAAAACAATCTTCAAATAGAAAGAGCCCTGAGAAATATGTGGGATATCTCATCTGGTCCTCTACCTCTCAACTTGAAGTAAAAAAGCTCTGGAAAAAAATATGCTCAAATACAAACACCAAACCCGGCTTTACTAGTTTGAACATCACTGACGACACTGTTTGACTTTACTCACATTCACTCTTCGCTCCATCACATCCTCTTGATTGCTGAATAAATCTGCCTGGGCATTGCTTGGGCTCTGCTCTGCGTGGTCCATTAATATTCCAATCATCTCCTATATCAGATAAAGGGGGAGAGACAGACTCCTCTTCATCTCTGAAAACACCAGCTGTGCAGAGCCGTGAGACATTCACACATGCACATAGAGCTGTAAACAGAGCACTGCAGACACATAAATAAATTCATACGCGCAGGCAAACTTATATAATTGAGGAGTTCGCAGGCAGCGGCATGAATTTTGCATGGTGTTCATCCTGCATGATTCACGATGCGCAGACTCTTGTTCTTTCCTTTAAAGAATACACCAATTTCAAATTGTGGAAAAGGAGTGAGGAGGCACTGAGCGCCTACATGTGCAGATACCACCTCCCGCAGTCAGGTGGGTGTTGAGATGCTGCTGGCACCCCCAACAGTCCCTCCTTTCATATCCCACTCATCTCCCCCGTCCTCCTGCCAGCCCTTCATTTCTCAGAGCCTCTCTGTCACTCACGCTCCACACTAGCCTTGTGTTTCCCTCACCTCCAGCTCCAGAATTGCAGTGGAGCAGTAGTTTTACCCCCGTGCCCCTGGGCTTTGCTGCTCCCCGCTTCTCTAAAGCGATTAGTCACTCAGGCATCGAGTGGACCAAGAGTCTGGAAGCTTCTGATAGAGGACCGCTCGCAGCCCGAGTGACAAACTCAAGGACATTTTAGTGTTGTTGTTGCAGTTGTTTATATGTGTGTGTGTGTGTGTGTGTGTGTGTGTGTGTGTGTGTGTGTGTGTGTGAGGGGTTGCATGAGAGTGTCCAGCTCCTGGGGGCCGAGTCGAGGCAGTGAGCCATGGTAATTACATGCCACTCGTTACAGCGCTTTCCCTCTCTGCCCCTTACCATCGCCAGCAAAAAGCTTACAGCTTGTGTGTTATCTTAGTAATGATTCACCCATCGGTTCACATGGACACAGCACTCTCCTGTCTCCCTGCACACAAACACTCACCCCGCGCTCATGCACGGATTCACCCACTGCACACGGCTACATTGAAATGCATGGACGCGGCCTTGTACATGCAGCTCAGTGTCACAAATGCTGGGCTCCATTTCCCTTTCCGAATTTAGATTTTCTGCTCTCCGGTGCCTCCTTTGGTTTTATTTAAGGTCCGCTAGAAGAATCTGAAACGCAAACCCATCAGCGTGCATCTTAGCACACACGGGGTAAATTGGTAAGGTTGCTGAGCAATGCAGTGGGTTACCTTGTTACCCAGGAAACAACAAAATCCAATTAAAGGATCCCATGAACCATAGCAACATGTGGTAAACACAGCATAGCACCGCCGCCAGGTTGTTATTCAATCATCAGAAGTAAAACAAACAATTACTGCAGAATGACCCTAATGCAGGAACAAATGAGAATTTATGCATGAGGAAGCGTGGGTTGGGAATGGAAGTGATCCATCCCTCATACGTCGGCAAGGGACCGCTCGAGTTCCTTATTCACAAGAATAATGATAATACTGATTAGACGGGCATTGTGGAGGATTTATCATTTCGCTGTCTAAATGTCTTTCATGTTCAGGACAAAGCATTTCCAGTGGTTTTGCATTTCAAAGAGAATCCGCTGTATTGTTATTAGGATTGATGGAGGTATGTTACCGATGCTAATTAACCAATGCTAATTGTGTGGTTTAATAAATTCTAATCAGAAGGGCGGTTTCTTAGAGTTGATTAATTTTTCATAATGCCTCATTTATTTCTGTTCTATGATTTATTTATTTTTTAAATGTTAAGGAGATCATAACATCTGCGGGGGGGGGCTGCTGGTTGACGCAAGGTGCTCCAGCTATGAGCGAGTAAAATCTAAACACCGGGATAATTAGCTGATGAGAATGCATACACGCGCATCTCTTATGTTACACCCTCAATATAGATCACCTATACGGACCGATGTGCATTCAAGTCACACGCTGTGGTGATGGTGAGGGATCCATATCAATAGGATTCATTGTAATTTTATGGAGGAATCACATTTCAAAGCTCGCTCACTCTCCCAGTTGCTATGGCAACAGTCTAACAGAGTTGGGGATAGATGAATGGATGGGAGGACGGACAGACTAATGCAGGGAACATTGATCCAAACTGCAGATGTTATTCAATCCCCCTTATTTAATATTTAGAAGCAGCATGTACACATTTAATAAATGGTCAATAATGTAGTTTTTTTTTCTTCTTTTTTATATCTTTCTGGATTCGCTTTATATAGGTGTATTAATTGGATATATTCTGCGTAGCAATGCTTTGTGTATTGATTACAGTATTTATCTAATCAAGACAAAATTATTAAATGGAAACAAACGATATGATTGGTGGAGCAAAGCTGCTGCACACTCATGATGTCATGACGCCCCGGTCATATTTTTTTCTTTTTGGCTGATAGCATTGCTAGTGTGTTAGCAGCCAGATGGCCTCGTGTGCATCTACAGCTGACTCACAGTAACTGGTAGCGGAGGCTTTGCTCTTCACTCGAGGCTGTTAATCATGCTATTCTGAGCCGCGGTCAGGCGTTTCTCCCTTTCCCCCGATAGACGGCGTTTAGCAGAATGGCAGCGAGATGATTAAATCTTGTGTCGCAGACATGTTGCACAGAGAAAGAGATTGCCTGTGTGCAGCCGAGCTGATGCTGGATGTGATTGAGTCGTCCTTGTGATTGGAACCCGGCCTCCCCCTACTCTCCTCTCGCACCCCCCCCCCCGCCTCGAGACTGGTTGTGGCTTGTAACCATGGTGACAGCATGGTCTTGTTACCTGCTTATGGGGGAATGAGGAGAGAGCTCGTGACTTCGAAGCTTGGGTTACTAGCCGCGGCGGATGGAGGGAGGTCGAGTGGGGGGGGAAGAGTGGGGGCGCGGGGGGGGGGGGACTTCACACAAAGACCATACTGTTCTCTGCACATCCATTCACTGCTCCAGCAGCCAGTGAGGCAAACAATATCAATAGCATGAAGGAGTTGATTAGAGTAACTCAATATTACGACTTCAGTTTCCAGAGATGCTTTTAGAGCAGCCATATCAGGCCCCCTCTGTCTATCCCTCATGCAAGCAGACAGAATCACTGCCAAGCTCCACACTCCATGAATAAACTCCTAAACATAGGATCGACTTCATTGCTCCCAACGGGAATCCCAGAGACACATATTTACCTTAGCCTCACGCTGGAATCACATAGCTTCACAGTGAAAGGTAGCAGCAGAGTTTAATGTGCTCTCCCCGCAGATCTGAAGCAGGTTTCATTAATTGCACGCACAGAAATTGCTACGTGTCGCGGCCGTCAAACAACCCGATTTTGAATTGCTTTGGCCCAAGTTTTCTCTCATTAGGCTCACTAATTTGTCATTCATTCTTTTGTGGATCCGCAGTGTGTTCCTCGCCGCGACTTGTCTTGACTTCAAGGCCCTTTTTAGTCTTTATTTACACACTGACTTATTATTAAGTGGTTGCTTTACACAGAGAAGTAATTAATTTTTGACCAATGATGTGCCAGTTGCTTGACAACAGCAATTACATCTTAATGATTGAAAAGCTTAATGTCAAATGATTGAGATGCAGCTGGATTGGCACTTAATAGCCTTTAAGTCCTTAGAAAAGCCAATAGTTACAACATGCACAGCTTAAATACACATTTTCATCTTCAAACATTATCTCGCATGGTGTGATTTATGTGTAGGCAGTGAAGTCTGTGCTGAGTGAGTTATGTGTTTTAATAAATGATTGAAGAGCAATATTTAAAAACCTGAAGACGGAAGGGTAGCAGACAGGGTGAAATCTTTAAAGAGACAGTTTCTGTCTGAACTTTTCAAACATGCCAGTATAAGACCGTCAGAGGCTCACCTTTGTATTTTCTGTGTGGTTCGGGGAAGTCAACACTGAAACTGTACATTCACTCAGCGCTGAGCAGCTGCACAAATGGCCTCAGGTTTCCCCCCAGAAGCAGGCCAACGCATTCCAGAGACGCATCAATGGGATTGTTGTTATGATGGAGCGAGACTGGCAGTGGCCAGATTTGGAAGGACTGTTGCCACGGAGACCACTCCAAGGGCCAAAAGCAGCTGTAGACAGTCAGCTGATGCCCACTGGGTAAATCCTTTCAAACATGATTTGCTTACTTCTTTTATTTATTTATTTATTTCTCTTTCAGCTAAGAGAAAGCCCGTCACGGCGCACAAATCGCCTCCACCATTTTGTATCCTGCGAGAGGATGTAGGCGGAAAGCTACAATGTTACGCAAATAAAACAAAATATTATATCTAAATGTGAAATTCCGACCCTCAAAAATATAATGCAACACTATAGAGAGAAAGATAATCCGCAACTATTTGGATAAGAAATCGTTTGCTGGTCTCAAATTCTTAAATGTGAGTTTGTCTCTTCATCATATCAATGTAAATGAAATATCTTGGGGTTTTGAACGGTTGGTCCCAAAAAAACAACACATTTGAAGGACTATTTCCTCTATTTCCCTAATGTTTTAGAGACAACATTAAATTGATAATGAAATTAATCATTAGCAGCAGCCCTAAAGAGAAAACAGAAGAAGGAAAGAACCGCTCTGTATCTGCGTCCACTTCCTTGCGTTACACTCCACGTGAATGTATTCAGCGTGTCACGTCATGTGTTGTACGCGTCGTCTCTGTCGAACAGGCCGACGTCTGTGTGTGAGCGGCGGTGAATTGGACCTGTTTGAACAGATAATGTGGCCCAGCACGTCAAAGAGGACAATGGGATCTTTTCTGGTCCGGAAGAGAGTGTGTAACACTATCTGAGGCCTAAATGGAGCGAGACAAAGAGTCAGGGGATCGTCGTGTATCACCACTGCCACTATCCTGCAGGAGACAACCGTGGCTGTGTGTCAGCGCTCCCTCTCCAGTTGCTGTTTTGTGCAAGTCATGAATAATGTTCTTACACCACGTGATTGCACCTTTGCCTTATTATAAATGAATATCGTGCTAGATAAGACTGAAGTTGTGCAGCCTTATGATGATTTGGTTTTGCGTCAGCTGATTATTCTAAACAAAGTAGCGAAATCTTGCCGAGCTTGTTTGAAGGTTGGGGAGCTGACTCTTGTAATCATCATTTGCAAACAGCTGTTGGAATTCAGGTTAGTAAGGGTGAGACGCGCAGTATCTGGCATCATCACTGTTTACTCTTCAAACAGCCTGAGGAACAGGTGTGTGCATGTGTAACTAAAGTTTGGGGTTATTATAGTTTGATTTCATTCAAGTTTCATGGACGTTTCTCACAAATTGTTTAATATCTTGACATTCAAACATCACCACAAAACGTATGATCCCTTCACGGAGTGACATTTTAAATGTGTGACGTGTTAACCTGCAGGGAAAGGTTGAGGTGGGTGTGTGTTTGTGTGTGCATGATCTTTCATTTGTTTACTCTGCAACTAATCCGGCTCGCCTTACCTTGTCCACCAGTAATCGTGGGAAAGAATGTGGCTCCTCCACTGTACTTGTTTTCCTTTGTGTCGGAGGTGTGGCTGAGCCATAATGAGAAGCGCCGCCACCGCTTCTCATGACGGTCGTGCCTCCCAGGTGTCACCTTTCGAGATCGCCGTGTTGATACTGTGTAATGGGGAAAGACTCCAAACAAACTGGAGCCGGAGTGACCTCATTTGCCTCGGGAGGTTCACAGCGTACAGCCGTGGTTTCACTTTACATTCATCATTGTGCTGTGAAACCATAATTAGTGTGAAAGATGATTCAGATGGAGCTGCTCCAGCTTGCCTTTTGTTAATAGAAATGATTAGGATCTTAAACGTTATTAGATGAAACCGTTTAAGGATGTGCCCAACACAAAACTCAAATCGAAAAATCAAACTTAGTGCATGAAGTTGGTGATATTGGTCCTGTGAGGAAGTGTGTCAACAGCACTTTTGCACTGATTTCCTGCATTTCCTGTTGCTGCATTCATAAACACAACACATAGCTGAAGCCCATGCGAGGAGCATGAACTCAAAATAAAAATATTCACAAGTGGTTTCGCAACTTCTGTCCTAGTCTGCACACATCAGCAAAAAGGCCCCAGAGGGGTAAATGCTGACCGCTTGGCAGAGGTTTGGTGGGCCTCCACCACATTTGGGCCCATTTAAAGCAATGTTTCCCCAGCCGTCAGCAGCTGCTTTCCATCAAGTGGCATTTTCCTTGTCTACCCCCCCACCCCCAACCCCCCCCACCTCTCCTTCCCCTCCACCACCATCCCCTCTTTCTTCACGTCAAACTTGGCAGGCAAGTTTACACTCAAAGCCGCCCTGTTCTCTGTCAAATGTTGCGTGGCAACATCAAACGCTCTGCCGGACAGAGCCTTCCTGGGATTCCAGCGTGGTGGGCGGATAATTGGAGGCAGGCCTCAGCGGATCTGGCAGATGTGTGATGAGTTTTTACTGGAGCGTTGTTTTTTCTTCTTCTTTTGGAGTGGTGTGTATGTGTGCGTGGGGTGAGAGACAGGTTTTAGAGGGAAAACACAAGGGCTTTCTTTGTTGTTGTCCCCTTCACCCTCCCTAATGCTGGCCACAGGGGCGTCTTATTGGCCCAGTGGCCAAGTAAGGGCCGAGTGTGGCAGTAAACATTGCATACAGACACGATATCTGAAGCCGGCATGTGGAATTTGATGTCTTAGGTCTGACTCACAAAGCCTTTAATCCTCCAAACATTTCCACATGTCCGGTCCTTCATTTTCTCTGTTTAACTTTTTCTGGAAGCTGCCATTTTTTCTTTTACTTTTGCAAGAAACACCCAGATGATTACTGGGCACTCCTGTCTGGGGGTTGACCGCAAGTTTAGATGAAGGTCACTGCAGTTGCTGTCAAACATATAGTGATTACAAAGACGCTTAGGAATTCCCCCCCCACCCCCCCTACACACACTTTTTCCTCCACCCGCTCACCCCACTGTAAAAGCAGGAATGCTGGACTTGGATTCTTAGTTTTCCTGTCCATCCATCATTGAGCAAGCATAACAGGGACCCAGACTAGCTCCTCCCAAGCCAAGGGTGGGCTTCCACTCAAAGAGCAAGAGGCCAGGGCTCAGTGGAGGGCTGTAGAGAGGGAAGAGAGGAAGGGGGTGTGGGGGGTTGTTGGGAAATTGTTAGACAGAGAGGGAAATGGACAAAGGGAAAAAAAGACATGCAGACAGAGTTCCAAGAAGAAAAAAGAATGAAACACAGCCCTCCCATGTTTTTGTTAAGTCCCTTGGGCTTATGCAGACAGTATTAGGTTGATTTTTTTTTCTTCTTTTTACACAGGAAGGCGGTGCAGATGTTCCTGAGAGCAGGCCTGCGGTTTCCCTGTTTTCCTTTTGCGAGTCTGTTCCCGGCTCTGCAGCGTTGCCAAGACGCTCCCTTACTCGGTGCTGGCGTTTTTGTTTTTCCTGAGAGTGGGGCTCCAACAGGAGGGTCATCTCCAGGCCAGCTCCAAATGAGAAATAGTTGGCCGGCTGCCCTGGCGGCCACTCAAATCCGCCCTTTTGAAAAGATTACTGTGCTGCTGCTGCCGCCGCCTCCTGTGGGGCATGCCAGATCTGCTGAGGGGAGAGGAATGTGCAGGAGGGCTGGGAGAGGGAGGGAGGGGGGCACCGGGGGGCCACATTTCATTCGACCTCTTTCAGAAAGTTTTTCTCATTACTTTTCTTCTCCCTCTCCTCCTCAAATGTTTCAATTTGTGCTGCACAGAACAGGACGTGGACTGTTCCCAAATAAAACCCGACAGGGTTTTTCCACCCAGCCAAGAGCTGTGTGACACAGTCCAGTTCAGCTGCCTCCCTCCCCTGGTTGTCTTTTGGCTGCTTGTTTTTGTTTCTTAGGGACTAGTGATGAATGATCGATTGATAGCGTTAAGGCCCAATGTGGGACTGCCGCAGGCTATCTCTGCTAAGCTGCTTTGCCTGATAGGCTGCTGACTGTGGAGACTCCAAAGCCAGAGCAATAAAAGTTGATTTGTGGGGGCATTGCGAGAAGCCCCAGACACTTAAGAGAGGTGTGCATGTCTCCCCTGGCCTGTCACAATCAATACTACCCCACCACCGCTGGGCCTCTCTGTCTCCACCGTGTTTACTCTTAAATAATGCATCACACTCTCGCACAAATACCTTCCATTCACACAAGGGATGGAGACCATTAGCCGTGGCCATGTGGAACAATGAAATACAGCCTCTGATTCCTCTTTCTTTTAACACAACTAGCGGATAGAGCATTTTCCTTCTCTTGAGTGCTTCCGCGAGGCATTATTTTAGTGCTGCCTGACCTAATTTAACAACCTCAACAGCCACTCTTTTCAAGCTCTGATTACAAACCCACCTAGTTTCAGCTCGGATTAACCTCTGAAAGAACTCTATAACAATTAGTGGAACAATGAAGATGAAAGGCCTTGCCTGAGCTAGGTTGTCTAAACCTGACATATTTTGCCCCTCTTAACTTCGTGCCCTGAGGAGACGCCTACTTACATGTTGTATTCATGAAAACGGTTGCCACAGTATATAAAATGGTATGTTAACAAGGCGTCCAGCAAAAGGAAACACTTCTCAGCTATTATATATTACTGTTTATGATTCTCATGGCGATCATGTTACCGGAGACTTTGATAAATGCTGAGTAATTACATCACCGCTCCACTATAAGAATGTCGGAGCCTCTCCAGGGATCATTAACTGCTGACGGATTTGGAGTGATGAGGCCTTGGTGGGTGGTCCTTATCTGAAACATTCAGGAAACAGGGCCAGACCCATAAACACCCCACTCACCGCAGAGGAAGCACCCGTGTATGGAGACCACACCCTAAGTTGCTGTAAACCTTGAATGTGCCCAAAATATATGTAAAAAAGGGGCTTAAAGCTACGGCCAAAATCTCCGATTCTCACAGCCCTTTTGAGAGAAAACAACGACCCAGCTTGGTTTAATTTGCAAGACTGGTCTGTTCCAGTAAACATCACCGCGCATGCAGGCAGAGTCAGAGCACTGCTATCAGTGTGTCTGCTCTACGCTGACACTATAAGAATAGCAGTGTGTGTTCCTGAGTCACATCATCTGCTTAGCAACACGCAAGCTGGGGACAGCAGGACAGAGCGATGTGATTGGGGGAGACCAGGACCCTCAGGACACAGAGCGCTAATTGCAAAGCTGTTTTTCTCCTCCATTTTTAACAGATGCAATACGCCAGCCACAGTGAAGGGGTTGCATAACAGGATTTTGCAGTAGATCCCCCTCCTCCCTCCATTTCCATCCTTTTATGCACCCCCACTTCACCCTCTTCCTAGCAACTCCATCGCTTCCTCTCCATCCACTCATAACAGCTGGAGCCGAGCCAGATGGTTCTGATGCTATTTTAAAGATTACAGACAGACAAAACATTGAAAGATTTACAGGTATTATTTTTTACGTTTTTTGCTGCAACCAGTGTATAAGATCCAGGCTTATATGTTTGAAAATGAGAAAATGTCTTTGTTAATTGGTTCGGAGACAATGTTGTTATTATGCCCTTGGCAGTCGTGACAAAGAGCTCACTGTGGCCAGCCTTTGTGCTGCAGAGCTGGAAGAGCGGCTTCCATATTGGGACAATATGCACCGTGACCTCTGACCCTGCTCAGAGGCGGCGGCTAGAGAGCACTTGGAGATTTGCTCTCCAGAAACACAAAGCATTCCAGGCTCACACACATCCACAAATAAAAGAAACAGAAAACATGTTGGCACAAGTGGACGAAGCACACATGCACACCAACTGTTACTTTTGGTTCGTCAACCCGCTGGGCCAAAAATTACACATGCAAGCGTTTTGCTGTCTGACGGGGGCAGGGCAGACTTGGCTGGGGGAGCTGAGAATATGTGCAACCCATACACACACAGACTGGTGATCTCACTATGTAAGGCGAACATGAAGTATTTGTTGCCACAGGGCCTAGAGAGAGTGTGTGCATCAGCATGAGGGGGTGGGATTTGTTGTGCTTTGTGGGAGATAGGAGTGGGAATTAGACATAGCTATTGTATGACTATTTGTTCAGTACAGTTTCCACAGCGGTCCCGGAGAAAACAAAGAAGACTTACGCAATGCAACTGTTACTCAACCCTGATTACAGTCTTCCTTGTAAACACCAGGGAAAAGATTGCACTGTGTGCCAGGGCGTGTACGTTTGCAATGAATACACAAAATGTGGTGGACATCTGCTTTTGCGCAACAAAATCTGCTCCTCTCAATCTCTCCGATTCAGAAAGTGTTTTGTGCACGCATGCATGTTCAGAGGAACACTTTTTCATTTCTTGTGCACTCTTTTTCATGTCTGGCTGACTACATCTGCCATCCACAATAACCCTCGGAGTGATGTCCAATGTGCTGAGTATGTTCTGATGTTTGTGTGCCTGGTTACCGAGGGTGAGGGGAGGATAGTCCAGAAATAGAAATGTGTCATGAAAACATCAGAATGGAGAATCATTTCACTGTAAAGACTAGTTTCATAATCGCCCTGGAGGAGCCGAGGCTTGTCTGTTTCATCGGAGCGTTCTTTGTGCCCTAAATTCACTTCTGCAACTCAAATGTATTTAACCCCAAGTCAGCTCTGACTACCCTCGCTCTCTTTTCTCAGCCTGTACTCATGTCAGGTCACGTTTGTTACTAAAGACCTGAGTGATTTTTTAAAAATTGCTGGTAACATCAGAGCTGTGATGATGAATGAGTTACAGTATGTGAGGCAGCAATCATTTCCCCTCTGAATGCCGGTCAGGAGCACAGCCATGAGTAAACAAGGTGTGGCTCCGTTGAGATGATTTTCCGAGGAAATTCATTTCCCTGACCAATCAGTCTCTGAGTCATTCTATTTTTGAGGATTCTCCCACAATGTGTGTGTGCGGCGCTGACAGCAGCCCGGCCCCAGAGCCTTTTCAGGCAGGAGGCTTTTTGAAATAGACTTGTCAGGGCTCAGGGCACAGCCGAGAATGTTTATGTAAGTGGTCAAAAATAGGACGCACATTTTGTCATGTTTAACGTGAGTCATGAGTTCTCCAACTCTCTAAGCACAGCATCAAGGGACCATGTGCCTCTATGCCTCTGTGCCTCTATTATTATTTTTTTTGAGCAATAAGTCTAACAGTCTACTACCAATGCTAGTGGGTCAGCATGCTAATGTAGCGTGAGATTTATTTCATGCTCAACACAGAGACAACAACTTTCAATGCAGTCATAAGTTACAACTTAAATCTTACATTTAGCCCTCAGCAGGTTTAAAGCTCTCCGTGAATTAGCTGTCGACACTGGCTTAACTTGAAGGAATGAGTAGGAACGAACTATTCTGGTTGTTTTGAGTCTGCAACACGTTCTCTAGGATAGATTACACCGCTTGGACATTTATGATGCCTTTGATTTATACTTGCGCTTTTGTTTTTCCATGTGTGGAAAAACAGAGGATTACCAACATGCGGGCAGCAGACGATTTGTTTATATGTAAAGTTATTTTTTCTTTGTCTATAATCAGACATGACCCAATCCCTGAAACAGTACACAAAGTAACGTCACCATAGCATTACACTATTTTGCAGCAAAGCTGGTAACTTAAACCTGAACTTGACAGTAGAAACTAACATCATGGGATTGGCAAGCCAATATATTGGGTTACATCATTTCTAATTAACAACTACTAATTTATAACAGTTTGCCAATGTAGGCTCCCATTACCCCATGTTGTGGTTGGCTGTTTTCCCACTCAATGTCACTGTTGTTGTTTTTTACTTGCTCTAGATTCAGGTTGTATAGTTATCACCTATTCACAAAGCTTTGTCCTAGTTTATGTACTTTCTTGTTGTTGTTTGGTGATTAATGGTTGATATTTTTATCCGTTAGCCTCTTCATTATTGCGTAACAACAAGTGCAAAGACAATTAGGCATGAGAAACTTGTTTACCCACACAGTTATTGAGCACAAGAAGGGAAAACTTAATTTTCTGCGACAATATTTTGCCAGATTAGCTAAAATAAACCTTGCGTCTCTGTGGTGCAACCAAACGTTGACGCCAACTAGTTTCAACGTATCGTTTAGCCTTACTTTAGAGAGAACCAGCTGATGTGTAGCAGGTGAAATATTCACTGTCTTCGTTAACCATCATGTTAACATTTGCTAAGTAGCACTAAACACAAAGTACAGCTTAAGGTGATAGGAATGTCACTGGTTTTGCAGAAATGTCTAAATAAACTAAATAATAAACCAAGACAATCACTAGAGCCACCCAGCTAGCGTAGCTAGAAACCCAAGCAAGTCAGAGCACGAAACCAGGAAAATGTTCACGCTGCAATGTTGCAACACCGGCACAAGCCAACCAATGCATACGTGGTGTCCCATTTGACTTATATTATACTGCATACTGTGGCAAGTCAAGCGCAAAATTGAATAACATATTTCATAACGTGAATGAACATCAGCTTCTGACGAGCGCAGCATTTCACACGGTGCTTTATTATTGCAGAGCCAGCCAGTAAACTCCACAGCGGTGTCTCTGCTGACCTAACATAAGGCCCCTTTCATCAAATGCATATACTGAATATGTAAACTGTCCCACGCCTTCCATTCTCAGCATCTTCCATAATGTGAAAGCTTACACAGTTTATCACTGGGATGTCCTCACCCGCATACAGAGAACCAGGTGACACGGATACAAGGCCTAATATATAAAGGCATTGTATGTGATGCAAAGCATTAATACGACCTATTGAGCCCATGTTTTGTTGTTATAAGCTCAGGCTAAGACTAAAGTTAAGCTTATCTTCAGAGAAGACTCTGTCCTTTGTTCCCTAAAAATAACCTAAGTACTAACTCGCAGAAAAAGGAAAGGCCTGATTGTTAAATGGTAGATTAAAATCCATCTCCCCTCACCATTTACTCACACAACCTGCTAACCGAGCCCGGCTCCAGCCTGAACACTGGATCAATGCGTATCCAGATCAATAGGCTTATTAGAGCTGCAGTTGAGTGGTGAACAAAGCCGATTAGCTGAGTCGCCACTGCATGTCGCCTCAGGTTGAAGAGAAACACAGAAAAGGTCACCAGTCACAAGGTCATTTTGCCTAGTGGAGCTGCTGGTTGTACATACTGAGGTATCTCTTTCCCTCGAAGGTATATATGATTAATAAAATTAAACTCCGGGAAACATTGATCAGCAATCTCTGTGCTCGCTCTGATCCATGCAGAAGTTGATTTTTAATCATGTTTAGCTCCCATTTGGAACAATGCAAATCTTCGAAGGATCCGCTTCAACTCTTAGATTTGTAGTTATAAAGATGTGTACATAAGAAAAGGTTTGCAACAAGCTCCTTCTAACATTTGCTACTAATGTTTTAAAGGTCAATGAGTGGAATACGGTTTGTGAGGCTATTTCCATGGGCGCCTGAGGCTGAGCAGTGAGGTGCGAGCTGATGGCGAGTCTATGACAGTCAAAGAAGGCAATGTTCTCCAGTCAAAGGACATGACATGAATGGAGTCACAGCCAGACCCATTTTTGTTACTTTTTTTTTACCCAAGAACATGTCTGAAAACCTACCAAAAGACACTCAGGACTTTGTGAGTTCTGCCCACATAGGTGGCGTAAGACTGCATACATGGAGGTAATGAAAGAGACGTATTCATGCCTTTAGGGTAATTCGATATAATCATGGGTACCTGGGGCCTTGTAAATCTTTTCATTTAGCAACTTATAGGCTTTCAATGACTAGAATGACCTTTCAGTGGTATGTATATTGTAGTAGCTTATTTGCCTCCATTATAGTATACTTATTGATAAGCACAGAGTCACAGAGTCAATGGAACAAATGTTAAATAAATAGTTTGCAAGGCGGGTAAACACTGGGTTTCATGTAATAACAGAGATGACTGTGTTTCATTTGGAAAAGCAACTTTGCAGAGACCTTCCCATGTAACTACCATCCTTAGACCGAAGATGAATGGGCTGCTCTTTCTCCTTTTCCACAGAGATATAGGCCTTGTGTTTTGATCTCCGCCTCGTGAAAGGAAGGCTCTCTACACTAGGCGCTGTATCCTGAAACTCAGCACTAATGGGGGCAGTAGGACTGTCATGGTCGGCTCTGACCCCCCTCCCCAACCCCCCCACCCCCGCACAAAGGCCACCTTTGACTGGGATTCCTATAATGAGTTGGAGGTGGGAGCTGAGCAGAGGCCAGGGGGAATATCTTATGACTAAGAGGCTGCGAACGCCACTGTACACGACTGTGTGATTAATGAATGCAGCATCATCACAGACTGGCCTTCAATCCAAAGCTCCAACTCTTGAGGTCATCACCTCTACTCCTGTTCTACGCTACAGTGTGGAGAAGATTAATCTAAAAAAGGAAATGTATACTTTAATATATGGATTTTTCGCTTCCATTGAAGCAAAGTTGCATGTCATTTGGGTAGTTTTTTATAAAGTCAGCGAGGTGTGCTGTAGTCTGCGGATATTGATCTGGAGCCTTATGTCTTGTGTGCTGGCTCAGGGTATATTTGCAGCTGCTGTTACTGGAAATGGATCCCTGGAGCGATCTGGATTCAGCTGATCCAATTAAACGCTGTGAATAATTGATCTGACAGTGAAACTGAGCCCTGTCACATGGGAGGGGTGACATCATCATTTAAGGGTTGAAACCATACTCCTGTGCAGCTGGACTGCCCCGGGTCGTTTGTTCCACAATCAGTCCACTGTATCTGATTACCGCCTGTGAAGGACACAGAGCAGACCATGAGGACAGAGGGGGAGGTTACGCTGCCATTTTCACGCTCAGCAAGACTGTACGAAGACAACAGGCTCACTGATAGCCGGGAACTGGAAACTCATGAGATTGTCACATGTTGCAGTCTGCAAACCTGAACCCACCAAGCTGAGAGAAATGAAGTACTGACTTCATCTGGTTACAATGCTGGAGTCGAAGTTACTTTCTACAAGAAAAAAAACTAAACTTTCCTTTGTTTCCTTTCTCGCGGTTCCTTTTTGCCTCTTGTTTAGCGGCTGTGCTGCGTTGCGTGCTACAAAGGCCATTCCTAAACAAGACCTCCATGTGAACCAGATGGACTCTGAGAGGGTCAATTATCTTCCTGGCCATGAAATAAGGTGCAAATAGGAGCCATCTTTGACCCTGGCCTTGGAGGAAGCTTAGATTGTAATATCTAATGAAACCCCTCCAGAGAGGTCTGCTCTTGCCACTCTCCACTTTTTCATCTCGATCTGCACCACACATGAGAAAAAGGGGGCCGTTGAACATCCAACATCTTGCCTGAATTAGACTCAAACCCTTCGGCAGGAACATGGGAGAGGAGGGGGGGGGGGGTCTGCTCTCCACGTCTCCCCCCAGTCTCTCACGGAGGGAGGAAGGGTGTGGGGTCCCGCTTACAGCTGACTCTCATGCTGCAAACATTTTGCTGGGTTGGCATTTCTGATCTGGTCATAATGAACTCATGGCCCTAATGAAATCACCCAGAGTGTATCCGCACGTGGCCATACAGTCATCGTGCGTCACTGTGTAATGTCCACAATTGTGAAGTGGCATTATTGACGTCTGTCGGTGGAAAGTTGAGAGACTCATTAACTTAGACTCATTAACTTGGACTCATTAACTTAGACTCATTAACTCAGCCTGACAAAGGCATGACGAGTTTGTCCACAGCAGATGTTTTGTTGATGGGTCCAATCTTGTTCATTTGCCTTCTCATTCTGGCCAAAAAGGGACAATCCTTCACCACTATGATCACTGTCATGTCTGTGCGTTAAGTACGGAATTAGCTAGCATGATAATCAGACTGCTATTTCGTTTCCCTTCACCCACTTAGCCCGACATTTTGTTGCTTGTCAGCTCATTTTCTTTCTTTAGTTTTGATTTGCCCTAACCGCTCAGTAGCAAGTGATCCAACAATGTAATTTACAGTCAACATTTTTTTAGCAGCAGTTAAAATTTTGCCGTTGAAGAGCTTTTATTTTTGTAAATATAGTTATGTGACTATGTTCTTTGTCACTATAGAGTGCTGCAGGGATGACGTAATTTTGTAGGCAACCCGGAAGTTAGCATCCCACGGCTTCCTTAAAAAAGAAGCCAATGGGATATTTCCATTTGATTTTGGATTATTGTAGAAAACAGAAGTTTATGCTACTTTCACCTTTTAAATGAACCCCACTTGCAATCAGCAAAAGTAAAAGATAATGTTAGGCTATAAAACAAACTACACTACGTTGTAATTGAGCTTCTTACATTTGTTATATGGAAGTTAAAGGCAACATCCACAACTAAAGTTACTGAATAATTAAGAACTTATAGTAGAAGTTTGTTGTTGAAATGTGTCTGGGTTGTCACCTTTGGCAATCTCTCTCAAGGGGAGAAAAACTTCATTCATGAATTGAGTCACAGGAACTTCATGCGGGCAATGAGGGGACCCTGTCAGTTAATTAGACGAGGGTGGTGACGGCTCCATCCATCACCTTACGTTTTCTTTCACTCTGAGACGAGACCAGTTGGAACATTTCCCTCATCCGTCAAACCGGAGAACATTTCCAACTGCAAAGACCACCATTTGGGTGGAGGAGCTGGAATGAAATCTTTCGAGCAACACACTGACATGAACTCGACCTCGCAGGAAAGGTCACACGGCGTTACCGTGGCAACAGAGAGCACCACCGATATGTTAAAAAGGTAGCCGAGAGGGGTGCAGGGGGGAGGGGGGCGGGGGGCTAAACCGAATCCATGGCTGCGGAATTTCAGTGGGTGGGTGCGGATGCATGTTGAATATTAAAATACTCTTTCTAAATGAAGCCAGAGTAGCCGTGCCCCCATTCATTACAGCACTCTGATGTTCCATAACCATTAACATCTGTTAAAGCCATATACGCACCACAACACATCCAGCTCTCTGGACAAGAAGGGTATTTTTAGACATGTACTCATTAGTGCTGAGAGATCATTTGTAATGAAGGACGGGAGGCGAGAAGGAGGCCAATAACGCAGTGAAAGATGGTATTCATATTCAAATACCTGAGGAGCCGGTGGGTTTAACTGGTAGTAAAGAGAGTGGAGGTGAGATGTGAGGGGCAGGCCAATCAAAGATTTAGAGGAAAGCGATGCAATAAAATAGTCAGAGCAAGGTCAAAGGAATTATGCAGCACATCATGCATTACCTGAATGCTTGTCTCTAAAAAAAAAAAAAAAAGATGACATATGTGACCTCTAACTAATTATGCTTATAAAACTGCTCTGTTCCCTGGATCAGACCTATTGTTCTTACTGGGATCAACATTCCTCTAGTAATTCAGTCATAATTCAAATGAGCTTGTCAGCTCTAATAGCAGAGTGGCTATCATTCAGATTCACGCATGATATCGATTAATGGACTCCCCTCATTGTGAACTGTTAAATTATTCCACTGTGAAATGATATATAGTGAACATGTGCCACATTTCCTGTTATGGTTCATACAATGGTGGTATTGAATTGTGGGAGTGTTATCTGTTTTTCTATAATAGAATTCAGTTTTAATTTGCAGCAGTAGGGAAAGAGTCGTGCAATCCGTCTCTTTCTCCAGGTTGAGGTTAGATTGGATAAGAATATAGTGCCATTGTCTTACAAAGTGAGAACACAAACATAGATAGGGTGGTAGACAGCCCTGCCACTTCCCTCCTCCTTCAGCTCTTTCAGTGGGATGTAGTCTGATACCACAGTGCCCCCTAGAGGTCACAAGTTTGACAGTCAAAGTCTCTGTGTGTGTGTGTGTGTGTGTGTGTGTGTGCGTGTGCGTGCGTGTGTGTGTGTGTGTGTGTGTGTGTGAAGTTGGAGCCACCAGGGGCAAATCCAGGTGTTTTTACAGACTGAAAATTATTCAGGATATAATGTTAATGTAATGTAATTACCACAGTGCACTTAATTGAACATTTGTCTAATTACTAGACGCTACACTGAATACTAAATGTGTCAAAGTGAAAGAGTAGCAAAAGCCATGCAGTCCAAATATGCTTTTGCGCGCCCCGGCCTTGGCCTACCGGGCTGGCGCTGTTACTGGCAAAACAGGAAAAACACAATGGAGTGATGGAGAGACTCATTTGCCAGAGTGGCCTTTGCTGCCACATAATTAGCAGCAGAACAGTGGGCACACCAAATATCCAAGAGCCACTCCACGGGGAGACCAACTTGGTCTGTGGCTCTAAATGGAGTCGGCCAACTTGGCCAGTGACTTCACTGGCGTGTGAGGCCAGTCATTGTCCTCCAAGGCAGACGCCAGATGGGAGAGACATGTGCCCAGGTGCTGAGAAGAGCAGTCGCTGATGGAGTGATGATATCATAATATCAGTATTAATAAATATTCATGATTATAAATTAAAACATCTGATGAAGTCCAACTTCATCACCGGTGCTGTGATTTAGACTCTGCCCAGCTTATATTTGGTCACAGAATGTATTTCATGAAAATAGTGACTAATGGAACAATGAATATAGATATATTCATATGAATGTGAAGGGGTAGGTGTAGTTTGGAGATATATACACGATAATCTAATATCAAATGTTAATTTGTGAGTATAGAGGTGCTGGTAGGTTGATATTGTTACCTTTGGACAGATCCAAGCTATTTCCCACTTTCCTGTCTTTATGCTAAGCTAAGCTAAGCTATGCTAAGCTAAGCTATGCTGGCTCTTTTGTTGCTGCATCAGCACAAAAGATGTATTAATTTCAGCTCATGAGTTGGTGTTTCCATTGGATCCTACTAAATGAAATTACATTGTTAAAACAATGCAAATAAGTGCAAGCCTTTCCACAACATCAGCCACCTACTGTACATCTGCCACCCACACCTCATGAGCCTTGATATGTTTTCATGCACAGAGCTGTCATAAGGAGGATGCACTAGACCTTGAAATATTATAAATAGATGTGATGTCAGTAATCAATAGGTCGCCACTGATTCCAGCTTCCCCCAATTATAAAAGAACGTGCATGCATTTCCCACTCATGTTGCTATATGTCCTCCACTTGAGATAATGTACAGCACAGGAAAAGCTCTTAGGGACGGCATTATCTGTAATGTCCTCTGCAGAATGACATGCCTGTAATGACATGGGGGGAGGGAGGGGAACTGTTGATAGTGCTTCCAGACCTCGATCGGGAAAAAAAAATGCAGACAACAGGATGGCAAAGGTGATTGAGACCACAGTTGATTTCTAGCAAAGTGGCTCAGGGGGCTGGAAGTAGGGAGACAGATGGCCACATGGTGCATCGATTCCCCTATGAGGCTTCACACACAACGAGAAATCCATTTATGAGATGGTTCTCTGAGTGTAATGCCACTAATTTGGGTCTGATGAGTAACACAGAAGACGTGTGCCAGCGATGGGGACTTTCAACCGTCCCTAAAAGGATTTTTGAGAGCCCAGATGTGCAGTGCGATGAATTTGATTCAACTGTGTTTATCCCCACAGGGGCTTTTAAAAGGACATCTTATCAGGTTATATACCATATACAGAGAGTTTAATACACAAAAGAAATCTTTGCAGTGATTGTACTGTGTCATCGCACCAGCAGCATGAATACAAGCTTTGAAAACACCTAAATATTGAATCACACAACGACAATATATATAATATAAACAACAGTGGTGGAAAGTAACTAAGGACATTTGCTCAACTGCTGTCCTTAATTCTAATTTTGACGTATTCTTGGAAAGGTGGGTCCTTTCCAATAAGGATCAATACAGGTGTCTCGGACAGTGTCATCTATTAATGGAGCTGTGATCTATGCCAACTCCCCAACTCTTGTAATGAAGTCATTATATTGTGTTTCGTGCTACCAAATAAGCAGGTGTTAGCATGCTGACGTTAGCATTTAGCACAGCATTTGGTGCAGCCAAACGGAGCTGCTAGCATGGCTTTAGACTCTTTCAATAATCATCTTTACAACAATTAGATTGAATCAATGAGAACGATCCACAGCGTAGGAGAGGATTAACTTTATTCGTAAAAGATCCTCGTAGCAAAAAGAGGAAAAAATGGTTTTCGTAAAGTATGTGATTGAATGATGGAAATAGCTGGTGGCTTCGCCTCCTCCGTCTAATCCCACCCATTGTGGTGGACTCTTTCATTCACAGACATGTGATATGCCTAACATGTCTAAGCAACACATGATCTGCTGCTCTCACCAGGTTTTCATATGAGACCTCCTCCAGGAAAAGGAGAATCCAGATAAAAAAGATCAAATTGCAAAGTATCAAAATGTATTTTAAATTCATCTTTGAAACGTACAACCTAAAGTGACCTTTCACTTAAATGCGAACAAAGCTACTCGGGCAGAAAAGAGGTTTAACGGCTCTCCTACACAAGACAGGCGGGCTGATTGCAGAAAAGGAGGCAGAGTGTGTCTGCTTTTAGAGGCTGTGTTGGCTCGAGTGAAGCCAAACTGGACACAAATCATCTGGAGCACCATCCAGAGGGGTGGGCGTGTGGGTGGGTGGGAAGGCAGAGCAGATAAAACGAATCCTAAAAAGCTCCTGGCAGCTGAATAAAACAGCCCCAAAGGCTGTCTGTCATGGCGTGGTGTTCAAGCGCTGGCCCCCTCTTTTTGTTTCTGGCTTTGTTCATGTCCTGGTTTCACAGCGCTTTCATCTCCCTCCCTGCCTCTCCCATAGGTGCCTGCGTGATTACTACTGACACAAAGAGGAAGAGGCAAACGTGAATCCACAAACATTACAAAAGTAATTCATTCCTGTCGATTCACTCTATTGTTCAATTCAACTGCCAGTTTGATGAGTTTGCCATTTTCTGTCTTATTTCTCTGCAACCTTGTTTAAAAAAAAGAATGCTGTGGGCTCAGTTAATCACTGCTGCCATCACACTACCCACATTTACTGTCACTTAGCATTTAAATTATGCTATGAAGTCACCTTGCTTGATACTGCCAGTGCTAGATATTCTAATTTCCAGACTATAAACACTTCAATATAGAGCCTTTAATAGCACATGGACTTGAATCCTATCTCATAGCTTCAGTCTGCTGGTGCAGGAGTAGACGCCTCCTTCTGAATTATTTAAAAGCAAATAAAATTGTTACTTCACTTTCTTTTAGAGGACCTGCCTGTTTCCTAGTTTTTACCACAGTTATGATATATTTTTGACAGCAATGAGGAGGATGTTCAGAAGTCTCTGTCCTTGATTTTGGAAGGATCCGTCTGGCAGTAAACAACATTAGCGTTGGTGGTTGCAGTGGGTTCATATTGTAACCTTCAGCTCTAACACCCGTCACAGATAAAGACACGGGCTCTGACACCAAGTGTGCTGTTTATATTTCTTCTCAGAGCTCCGTTTAAGTGCAAAATACTTTTCTTCCTTTCCATATTCCTCCTGAGCGATCCGCTCTAACATCATGATTGCATCACCTCACGCATGTCTTTCCAGTGGGCATGAAATCGGCACAACAGCTGGGCTGTCAGAAGGTGTCATTTCTGGAAAAGAAAACGGAAATAACTGGCTGCAAAAGCTTTCAGAGGATCCTCCTGACACACTGCCGCCTCCCCCGCTGCTCCGCTATGAACTGCTGAACTCCAGATGGGGCTGACTCTTTCACTTATTAAAGATTTACCTCTGCCGTTGTGCCCTTGACCTTTTAAGGCTGAGAGGTGTGGCAGCGACTGCACAAAGACTTGGAGCAGTTTGGGGATTTGAGGGGGCAGGCGGTTGACAAACGACTTTTCTGGCTGTGCCAGTTGACAGCGTTGGCAGCCTGTCAACAGAGAGAATGCAATATCATTTGTAGTAAATTACCAGCCCACACAAAGTGACACAAGGCAGTGTAAGTCAAGTTGTTCTGACAGCTCCTTCAGCTGCCACGCAGAGCGCACGTCTGCCAAGAAAACTGCACACACACTGAAGACACGTACCACGCTTTTACCCACATGTGTAAATAATACTAACAAAACAAAACACACGCACCAACACGGTGATATCCATTTTATGTAAAGTATCAAATGTATATAATACCCTTTTAATGCAAGAAAAATAAAGAGGATTTGTTTCAGGTAAACAAAATGTTTCTTTATAGAATAACGAATAGGGGAAACTATACTTTTGGGGTTTGAATGTTTGATTTTATTTCACCAATCAAGTGAGATTTTCTTTTTCCATTAATATGACTTTAAAGATGACTTTAAGATAAATTACAGTACACAGTTCTTTCAGTTGAGAGACTTTTGTTTACATCAGTGAGATCGACAAGACACACCGGGCCAGGACTGTGAGAAGAAAAGGCAGAGAGGCAGCCGTCGCCACAGTCTATCCAGCAGTGACGAACAACAACACCTAACCAAAGAAATCCTGTGAAGTGAAAATATTATTTCTTCTATCTGAGAGGCCTACTCTCCAGAGACAGAGGGTGGTATTTTTGAGGAGTAAATATTCGAAGTGAGAATGAAATTTGTAATAAATGGAGGAATATTCGGCTGATGTGGGGCAAAGTTTGCCACGCATGTGTCGTCTCTGATTTACGATGCATTTAATATAAACCAGTTGTGATCAAATGAGTTTCATAGCGGAAAGATGTACTGTAGGTGTGAAGAAGATCTGATCTACTCTGCTGACTGGAGCTGAATCAGATAGATGTGTGTGAGGTGTTTTTCTTTGAAATAGGAGCTCAGATACACAGCTGATTGCACGTGATTGTAATGGCTTGAAAGGAAAAAGTGCTTTAGTCCAATATTTAATATAATCTCTATAGAGAAGAAAAACACTGCAAACTATGTCTGGTGAAATATTCTCCTGTAGTCTAACCTGCAGTAGTCTGTCAAGAGTGCAATGTGAAATAAGTCAAACGATATTTTATGCAGACTGTGGTCATAACGTAGATTTCAGTGTAATTTTCTTTTGCAATGAAAATATTTGTAGCATCAGCCAGGATTTTAGATGAGTCCAAGTCCCACAACTCACCGTCCCCCTCAGAAAGGACACCACACATAAAGTGGAAAGATTTTTTTACATTTTTTATTGAAGAATGTAAATTCCCAAACCCTCTGAAACTGCCAAATTCCCAGAAAAGTGTAGAGGACATGTCTTCAGTGTCCCCAATGGTAGCTACTGTATGTCCCTGTTTGATATATAGTCAAATGGATTGTACCCTACTGTTACTTTAAAGGACCACAGTATTTTTTAAACCAATTTACTATAACTGGTGAATACATTCCCAAAAATGTCCTTTAAGATCCAGGGTCTGACTTAGTGGCATCTAGCAGTGTGGTTGTTGATTGTAAGATTGGTGTGCCAAGCCTGGAGTAGAACCACGGTTGCCTTTGCGAAAACACAGTGGCCAAAATCCAGTGCCAGTGTTTGGTTTGTTCTTTCTAGACTACTGCAGAAACATGGCGGACTCCGTGAAGACTCCCCGCTCCATATTTAGCTATAAACGGCTCAAAGCAATCCTTAGTTTCAGGTGAATTTACACTAAATAAATCACACTTATTTACATGATATTGCTACACACTGGATCGTTAAGTCTAAGGGCCTTAGCGCTGTAGTGTACAGATGCCTGCGGCGTATAAACATTAGCAGTTAGAGCAAACCAAAACAGTAAATTTACGGGCCGTAAAAACAAAACACTGAGCTGAAACGATCTAAAATGTCAGTCAGCGATGTCAAATTTCCATGAGCAATCACTGGTATGGTGCTTTAAACAACACAGGCAGTATTTCTTAAGTGGAGTGGACAGTGGCAGGATGTGGTGCTGAAGTGGTGGAAAGTCCAGAGTAAAAGCCAAGTGGGACCTCGGGCGACTCACATGCAGTCATGCTCCAGTTAACTGGAGTTCACTGCAGGTTAAGTGGGCAATAACTTAACAACAGAAACTTCTGAAATATGTGTGCAGGCTGGGAAGATGACCACACATCTATATCTGACAACTCACGTGTATCCTAAACTGTCATTTTGATTTTGACGTCTGCTGGGTGGGCGATATAGCTTTGTCTTTGCTGCAAGGCTGATTCCTAAAACACACAGAGCAGAACAAACCCTGGCTGCTGCTCCGGCAGCGAGGCTTCTGCGTACAGAGTAATCGTTTGCTCCGACCCCTGGGACTTTTGGGGGAGACACTCTGCTGCTGTGCTCCAGACTGGGGAGTCCATTTTACTCCGGGCTACACGGTCCAGGCCACTGACTAGTGCACCGCTTCAGTGCCCACACTTCTCTCAGAGGAAGTGACCTCAATACATCCAATAACCCTGCTCGCACAAGCGCGACAGCTGCGGAAGATTGGAAACATACCGGGTTTCTTATCTTAGATACAGCTAAAATGAGAGAGTAGATTGTTTTGGTGGTGTAAATGTCAAGGGAAGAATGACTCAAAGTTTTCTCATGCAGTTGATATCCAAATGACATCTTCAAAGAAAAGAAGAAATATTCAGCTGGCAACTGTTATTGAGGAAGTTAGATAAAATGTAATCATAATGCATAGCATCACAGGTAGCAACCAAACCGGGCACTCTCTTACCTTGGGAGATAAAATGAAATACCAGTATCATTGTTCTACAAGCTGACTAAAACCAATAATATACAATATAGATACAATTTCATTCCTTTCTCGTCCCACTACCTTAATACGATATTCTCATATTCTAAATCAATTGATCAAATTAGTGTGACGTGACAGGTGTCGTTCGTAGCGAGTGTGCAGACTGACTCCTCGGCTTTGTGGAGCATTATCAGCTTTTAACCCATTGTTTTGTTTGAAGTGACCACCTGCTGTTTGGAGCTAGCAACAAGCTACTGAATATGGTGAAGCATTCAGCAGCCAAAGAGCCAGATATTTCCCTCAGGAGGCCATGAACATTGGACCTACATTCATCAGATAGACACAAACAGGATTCTGGGTACATGCTAACATTGGTCCATGGCTACTTCATGTGTAAATAAGTGACAGTTAGCTAACATGTTCGCCACATCAACTTGTTAAAGGAGCAATAAACGACACTCAGAGCATTAATATAGCAGCAAACAACGATTTGCTATGTACAGATATACTGGAGTAATGTCTTCCTGAGCAGAGATTGAAGTCATTGCAGGTTTTAAATTATTTTTTAACCGTACTGAACATTTTGAGTCAACGAGGAAAGCTGCAAATTAAATCGGTAATTCAGAGGGACCTACTGGAGATCCAAATAAAACGTCCAATGATCTGAAAGGACTATCAGGAGCAAGGTTAAAAAAGAATATGTGATTCTAAAGGCCTGGAACCAAGGAGGATAAGATAATGCTGGATCTGAAATCTGCCAAATTCTGCAGCTATTTCCCTCTTTATAGCTGCTGTCACCACCAGCTTTTTTAAAAAAATTTTACAGTAAGTCAATGAGGTAGAGCATGGCTGATAAAACAGAAATTAAACAGGTTATTCAATCTACATGAAGGCAGATCATCTGCCTATGGCCTCAATCCACAAGCACAAAGCACATTGTAGCTTTGTAGTGTGGTGACTGAACACACTGAGCCACAGGAGCTGATTTGTGCTGATTATACGGGCCTCTGAGACTGTGGGCACCACGGCCAGGTGATTGTGTGGGATCCTGCATTTGGCACTTGTTACTGTTGTTTTCCACAGAGATGCTAATCATCAAGCATGCGCTGGAGGCATGATTAAATGTCACACAGCTCCCTCGGTTTTTGGCCCTCTCACTGTGAATAAACCTTTCTCACCCACAGGCTGAGGTAGCCTGCAGTCTGCAGCAGGAACAGGCTGAGCTCCACAGAGCCACAGCTCCCCCTACAGGTCACACCACAAAAGACAACAACAATCAGGTCAGTGTGCAAAACTTTTGTTTTACGTCATCCCAAACTGAGCCTTTATGCAAATTAATTTTGGATGGTAATTTCTTCAAAATGTTTAGCTATTTGTTTGGGCAGTGGTAGTTGACTTGTTGTTTCACGTGTCCCAAAACGCACACCACTGAAGTTGCCTTTATTTCTCCTGTTTCTCTCACGATGTTGAATTCATCTAAACACGAACATCATCCATCAAAAACAAATCTTGGAAAATAGAGAATTGTGTGAAAGAAATGGAGAAAGAAATGAGAATACTCCCCTTGTGTGGTGTATTCACTAAATGAACATCTTGCTCATGGGAAAACTGTCCCACTGCTTAAAATCAGCTGCACATTATGCACATACTAAATAAATATGCATACATGACCATGGCTGTAGTGTTACTGTGAAAGTAGTATTTCATCTTCTTTTTCATTAATCTAGAAAATGCAAATTATCCTTATTATCGTCCTATATAAAATATTGACTGGGGTCATATGTGATACAAAGTTGTTTAAATGTCATATGGCACCATCAAAAGGAAAGCTTAGCAACAAGCTAAGCTAACCGAGTTTACGTCCAATTACGACCTGTATTATTTTTGTGTGGTCTAACACATAATCTATCGCTCTAAGCTATGATAGGAGTTCTGCTGAAGAGACATCCTTATTTTTATATTCTGTTTTATCACATTTGTATTCATCCTGGAGATGAAGTTAGGTAGACGAGGTAGTTTTCATGTATTCTGGGATTTGTCGAAAAATGGGCAGATTTTTGGGGGTCGGTACCGAGGACGTGTGTCGCACAGTAACATAAGTAAAATGACAGGAAGCTTTTCAACAGAGGGATGGATGACGTGGTATTATTTAAACAGCGTTAATCCAAAAATTTGTTATTACATTAACACGTTTCCAGTAACGTTTTCAAATAGAAACACAAAGTGCGCAACAGAGCTATGCATTTTTTGTTCAGAATTTTTGGGATTGTTTAAAACACCCCCAGTATTTAACATACTCTGGAGATTATTTTTTTTATATAAGAACAACACATCTACATCAACATGTATGGGATATGATATAAAACAGATGAGGCATGAGGAGTCTCAGCTGGGTTTTAAAAAAAATATGGGTTTATTGACTAAAAGAAAACTAAAATTAAAGAACGTATCAACAAAACGAGGTCAAGTAAACTGAACTTTACTCCGGTCAAGTCATCTTTATTTGTATAGCCTCATATCACAAATCACAAGCCTTTAAAATCTGTACCGCATCCAACTATGACACCAGACTTCCCACAGAGCTAAAAGTTTTTTTTAATTTACCAATTTCCACAACAGGTACAACGGAATGACTCGAGTTTAATACTGTTAGCGAGTTCCTTAGGCAACAGTAATTTTTAGGATTTATCTGATAATCCATTAACAAAATAAAATCTACAATCACAATCGTCTTGTATGTTGAATGCTAACACACGTGGAATGGTTCTGTAAACAGAATATAAAAAGTACGACGAATTGGAGAATGCATAAAGTGCTAAATATTAAATTTGTAACAAAAAAAAAGAAAACAAAAAAAAATGCTTTTTCTTTTTCATGATCAAAATGATTAAATCATATTTCATCCCCTGATTATAAATCCCATAATAGTAGGTCCTCTTTTTAGGTTGCTCATTATTCGCATAGTTAATGTTTGGACCTCATGTCTGCATGTTGAAGTGTCCTTGAGCAAAACACAGGACACAGGTGTGCGAGTGAAGGTGCAACACATTCTTATGCAGAGTAGTGTCGCTCTAAAAGAAACATTTGCCTTCACAGCAAGTTATGTTTATGTTTTTAAAAAAAGAGCGTGGTTGACGTTAACTTGACTGACTAACGATAAAATGCCAACATTTACGTTTTCACTTGTGAAGCGCTTTGAAGCGTTGTGATCTCATGTTAAAGCGCGATATAAGTGCAGTACGATTACCATTTACCCGCAAATATTAAAAACATAATATTAATAACGGTATATCCAATAATTTGATAAAATCCCAGACACCAGCACAGAGAGATTTCCTCACATTCCAAAGACTCGTCAGAATTCCTCGTGATAATCAGACAGTTGCATTTTTCTGGTGCACATTTTGTGCGTTGCACGTCTTGACGCACTTCTCCAGTTCCGCCTGCACTTCACTCGCCTCGGATCGTTCTTCTGGATTCTCACGCAGCATTAACTTAATGATTTGGATCTGCAGAAAAATATATAAAAAAATATATTTGTACCAACAATAATAAATGCTGTCATACCACAATATTGCTGAGGAAAATTGACTTTTTCTCAAAACCTCCTATCTGAAAAATGCACTTTTTTGAGAATACTAAAAAAAAATTTTTGTTTTCTTGCAGAATGCTATTTGTTGAGGATACCCAATACATAATACAAAACACAAAAAAATTCAAAAATACAAAAAAAAGAAAAATATACAAACTGCAGATAAGAGGTTACTCCCACTTTTACTGGATCATTTTGCAGATAGGACGTTTTGCACTTTGGCTATCTTTATATTTTTTACAATTTTCGCATTCAGACAGCAGCAGTTCCGTTTTGACTCCTCAACCGTTGTCTGTCTCATGTGGAAAGTAAATCAGTTTGGATAAGAACATTGTAATCTACCTCTTGGGGAAAAGACTGCAAAAAGTCTTTGGGAAAATTCTGACGTCTGGCATTCCTCAACATCTGGTGAAGTGATGAAGGGATAGTTAGTTAGTTAGTTAGTTAGACTGGAACATACTAATAATTCAAATTACAGTCTGTTGAATGTTACAAATAAATACAAGAAAAATTATAAATGGCAGATTAGAAGATGAACAATAAAGATCCATCGTATCTGCGTTCTACAGTGCAATGCTTTTGCTACACACTACATACTGAAAATAAACGTCTGGTGTATACTTAGCATATGGACATAGGTCTACATAATATGGTAACTGTCCAAACTTTAATAGTAAAACACAATGTTACGCTCTGTTTATGAAGGACTCACCGATCCTCTCTCGTGGCCAGAAGAGACTTTCCAAAAGAGTTCCAAGAAGATCAACCCCAAAGCAAATATGTCCACTTTCCGGTCGTAGTTGTTCTTACTCTTTTGTGAAAGAATGTAAACACAGTATTGTCAAAAGGCCTAATTTCATCATTTCATCATTTCATTATTCATCGTGAAAGATTATCTAGATATGCTCAAGAGGCAAATGAAGTTTCAGCTTTCAGCTCAGTTTTAACTGCTTACATTTGAACTTGAATTTTCAAATAATTTTCTGTTTTGTATAAAATTTATATCTTTTGATGTAAACTTTTTAATTTGAAAGCTGTCGCTGCAAACAGTAAAGACAGGTGAGGCTGAGCTTAAGAGTTATATATACGGGAGCATTGTTAAGTGGGAGGCATACAAGTAGATACATCTGTCATATTGAGCACCTATTTAACAAAATATGCAAACATTTGATTTTACTAAAAAATCCATTTCTTCTTATTTTTATATCAAAACCTAACAATCTTTTATTCCGTGTGTTAGTGTAAGCTAGTACTAACCAATTTCAACCACTAATACTGTGTCATCATCCATCTAATCCAATCAATCTGCAACTTTTAGCGACAAGAGAGTCCTCTGGAGATCCATATCGTGCTGCATCTAAGCCCGCCCACTTTTTTTACATCCAATCAAATGCGAAGGATTTGGTTTAAATCCCTCTCGTATACACAGCTCAAATATTCCGTTTCACTGGGGAATGTATACGTCACCACAGTACAAAAGCTAAAGACGCTTGTACTTCCATTTCACTGGGACTTTGAAACAATGATACGACAGAATTCAAAGTGAAAGACCATCTCACTTGTTCGGGAGCCATGTAAGATTCAGTTCCACAGTCCTTTGTTCTGTCAATCAAAGCATCGTCATCGTCATCATCTTTGGTGACCAGACCAAAGTCCCCAATCTTCACTTCTCCGTCCAGACCAAACAGGATGTTGTCAGGCTGACCAATGAAACGCAAAAAAAAAATTGAAACAAATGAAAGGGAACAAATTAAATAAACGTACCTGTGTTTGAAACCAGCATCATATCTAAACAGTCAGCATGTGACTTTCATTGGCAAGGGCTGTTAATGTTTATCTAGTTGATCATTTGTAGGTACAAACAACTATCTTATTATTTGTGATCTTATCCTCTCAACATGTTCTTCTTCACTGTAGACCTCATTCCTTATTCCTGTCAATTCCTATTTGTTAATTTGATAGTTACTCGTTTGAATGTACAGTATGTTCCGAGGTTTCCAAACCTCATGGTCTAAATACTGTTGAAAGCTTCCTCCATCCTACCAGGAATAATATTATTGAATACTGGCCTTAAAAGATGGCCAGACTTTTTAACATAATGAGTATAGAAATAATGAATCGACATCATAACCCATGAATTTATGTCACAAACATTTACAAGGCAGAAAATTCTTATTGGTTTAACTTCAACTTCCTGCCTGAATGAAAGACCTCGTCAATGAAAGCCACGACCTATCTGACTCTTGTCTGCTGTCTCCACATCAGTGCAGAGGATTAAATAATAGAGAATTTTGTATAAAAGTCTGAAGTCTAAGATGAACTGAACTATGTATACTGCCCTTCAAACAGCAATACAGGACTTGGGGCTTGTTGGGGCAAGATCTAGTCTAATACATGGAATATCCATGTGTTCATTGGTAAATAATGATGAGGGGCAAAGGTGTAGTATGGGGTGCTGCTACTGTGTAGGAGTGAATGCCAGAACATTATACTGGTTCTATGTTACCTGCCATCTGACCAGCTTCACCACTGGTTTGCACCAGGATCTGTCTCAGGGTGCTGGCTGGGCCTTGTCAGGGTAAACTGGCCTCAAACATACATAGCTGGGTATTTTGCACACTGTATACACTGCAAAGTCTGGTCTCACCTTGAGGTCCCTGTGGACGTGCTTCATGGAGTGAATGTATTCGACCCCACTGACTATTTGCTGAGCAATGCTTAGACCGTCTTCTCTTCTCTTGGAGTCTTGCAGAGACTCAGTGTTCTTCTCATTAATCCAATCTTTTAGGGTCTTTGTGTCACATAACTCCAGCTGAATGTAGAGGTACCCTGCCGATGAATTATCTGCAGACCTACACAAGAAAGTAGAAAGACAAAAATAGAATCACTCTCCTTTAAAGTGGTAAAAGTACTTTTTTTCTTTTAACCGATCATTATGAAGTAAATGTTGATTGCGCAATGTAACAGCTATAGAAAAATGACACCATCTGCATTTGGATTGGTTCCCGATTAGCCTCGCTTTCACTATGCAATTGTGTCTACCACTGGGTACCATCTACAGGGAAACTGCACCCGTCAAATGAAAAACAACCCCATTCACGGAGGATGCAAAAGAGGCGACGAGGGAGAGTGATAAAAACAAGAGCGAACCTTGGACGGGCATTCAGTCAGTGGAGGGTGCTTCGGGGAAAAGTTAAGACTAAAGGTAAGTGCATGGGACTTACTGGGAAGAGCTGTAACTAGCTGAACTGCCAGTTGATTCAAAATTCCCCTGGTATTCTGAATCCTCCTTCCAAGATGAGTAGTATCGGACGATATTAGGGTGGAGGAGGTCAGATAATGTCTCCACCTCTCGAAGAGCTTTCCTGATCCATAAGAGAATTAAAAAAAAGAGTCATTAACAAAGTACCAGGAATAAAATACTACTAAATATGGCACAATGCACACCGGAGCCTGACAACTTTATACTTACTCTTCACAGCAGACAACCTTTACAGCAAAATCCTGCTCTTGCAATTTATGTCTTGCTTTGTAAACACAACCAAAGGTTCCACTGCCAAGACACTCCATGGGATCAAAGTCTGAAGTAAACCTGTCGAGATTAACGCTATTGTTTAGGCAAAAGGCAAAAAAATACATTATTGGCGTCTTCTTGATTGTACAACAATTATTGTGAGAGGAGTTTAAGACCATATCAGTATATAAAACACAAGAATTAATATTGTTTATTTCATACCTTGACTGGATGGATGTTTCATTCTGACCATTTCCGGTATTCTGGTCTTTGACAGCATCCTCAGAGAATGAATGGTCCTGATCCTTGGAAGAGTTGGATGAATCTTTGAATAAGCTTGAGCCACCTGTCCCAATTGCCACGTCTTGTGATTGTGATTCATTGGACTCCCTTGAGGAATATAATGAGAAACATGAGTACAGCTTTCTCGTTATTGAACTTCATGGCTTTCTCTTAATGACAATAAGAGCCTTACGGGGCGGATAACAGAGGTGGTCCACCATCCTCGGTTGATCTGACGGACACCTGCAACGCACAGAAAAGGTGTTTGGCATAATGTTTGACATCGTCACAGAATAAAAGACCATTTCCTGGAACTAAAAACAGAAGTGCAATCATTCAAATGAAAAAAGAAAATGCCTTGCTTGATTGTCTTATGGGAAGGGCTTTCAAAATAAAAGCACATAGGTTTAAATCTTGACTGCGGTGAAACTTCTACTTTTCTACCAAACTAACCCTAATCTGCCAATTTATTAGGTGCTACATAGAACTGTTGTATTATTTTTAGCGAGGTGTGAATAATAAACTTTTAATGATTTAAAGAAGTACAAAATATGGAATACCTTGCTGTCAAAGTCGGTCTGTTCTTGGAGAGTAGACCAGGCCAGCTGAGCTGCTTTTTGTCTGGCTTTCTTGGCGGTGTTACCCTCACCCACAGGGTAGTCCTTTTTGTTGATTATTAATTTGTAGAAAAATCTGTGTTGTGTTTTAAAAAAGAGGAAATTACTTGGATCATTGTGTAAAAAATGTTAATATTGTTCAAAGGTGAAAATAAATCAAGAGTTAGAACAGAGTGTCTGCAGTGGTTCAGGTTCATACTTACTGAGGCTTATTAGGTGGACCGCACCGGCTCTCTTCAACGAATGAATGAATGCGTTTTGTTTTCTGACAGTAGTGGTTAACAATTCCAATGAAATTTGTCTCTGCACAGCTGTTGTCCTGAAACTTCACACTGAGGCGTCTCATCTCATTACTGTAAACAACAAGTGACGTTTTACGGTCATGTAAAAAGTCATTAGTTTTAAAGTCATGACCATTAAAACTACCATTGTGATTTACTCACCAGATATCCAAACCATTTTGATTCAATTCCTCCTCTTGTTGAGCTGATGTAGAGTTGTAACTCTCTTCAGAAGTCTTGAAAAAAAAAAAGTACCAATTGTTATGACGGTGTGACGGACTTTCATTAAGTCTGCAGAAACTAGTGTGTATCATTACTTACCTCTGTAGTATTAAGGCCATATATCTTGTCATGTACAAGCTTGGCTGCTTCCTCCTTAGCTTCCTTCTTTGTTCTCCCAGTGGCTACTGGGTACTCCTTATCATCAACCACGAACCTACAGCTTCTAATATCACAAACATTTTGATTTAGTTACATTTTAAATCAGGACAAAATAGCTACAAATTAGAATTCAAGAGGCTTACGGAGTAGCCCCGTTTGGTCCCAGTGTCGGTAACTCCACAGCCTTTGTGTCCACCCTGTTCTGTTGACCGTATTCATTGAGCCAACATGTGTAGTTGGCTTGAGTGATAGCTGTCCGAAGAGCCGGTGCAGGAGAAGCTACTGATGCATTTTCTCTCTGTCAGGATAAAAACAAATACACATCAAGGAGACGAGTGCCGGGATTTGGTTTTCCATACTTTGGACTATACTTAATACTAAAATTCACACATGCAGTGAGTCAATAAAGAGGTATAATAATCTTACAGGGCCATTTGTTTCCTCCGACAGGACACTGAGGGCATTTTCAGCTGCATTCAGTTTGGCTTCCTTCTTGTTCTTCCCCACACCATCAGGATACGGCTTCCCAGCCAGGACTGCTCTCACTGTAAATCTGAGAATAAAAGATACAACTTTGTTAAACAGGAAAGGTGACACAAGAATGTTGTGTGAGGTTACATCACAAATACAAGAATAACTTTATTAACCACACCTTGAGCTGTCATGGAAACTAATGTCGAAATGCTGGTAAAAAAGTTCTTAATTTTATTACATGAGAACAATACTGTGATGTGTGTATTACCATTTTATAAAGCACTGGATCTGGTTGTATTTTCTAATATTTCACTACTGGTGTCAATACAATACCTGAGTTGAGTATCTGTTCCAAAACAATTATTTTTAAATATCTAACTGCAGATGCTGCAGACAGAGTTCAGTGAATAATTAATAAATAAATAATACTTATAAATATTGAGGTTCAACACCATGAACAACATGCATCGATTAGTCATTTTTAAAGTAAGCAGATATACATAGTTTACTTACTGTTACACTTGTATTGTTTAACTGTATGCGTGCTTATAACTTCGCAACAGCTGATATTCCTAAAGAGAACAACGATTGGCCAAAAGCCTGGGCCTTAACACCTATTTCCTATTTTATGAAGCAAAAAACATGGGAAATACTATCCTCTCATTCAATTAGAGCATGCCCTATTTAAATCCTGCATCCATATGAATCCTATATCCATAACGTGTCATGTAGATCCCACCAGAGAATGTGTCCAACTCACCTTTTAATGTGATCGATGCCAACAGATCCAACGTCCTCATAGCTCAGCTTCAAGCGCGCTCCCTGCGCGTACTCGTTTAGTTTCGCCACGGCCATTATTAAGAACTAGTAACTCTCAGAACACTAACTAACGATGTATATCGTCTTCGTTTCGGTCTAAACTCTTCTTCCACTTACGACTGTGTTAATTCAGCCTCACCCTCAGTAAGTTTCGTTTTCTCCCCGAAGACGTCACACAACATGGCACCCTCACGTGGTGTCTGAAATATCAAAACTGTGTGGATGGAAACTTACTGGGGATAAATTTAAACAATTTATTGTAACACTGGGTAAAGTGGTGTGTTTTTTTGGCTATTATAGCAGGAAGCTGTTCATGTTCTGTCAATAATTGTTTTGACAGATTTTTTTATTTTAAAGCTACAGTGTGGAGCATTTAGGGGGATTGGCTGAAATGGAATATAATACATATATTTTCTTTAATCACCTGAAAATAAGAATCATAGGGTTGTCGTTACCTTAGAATGAGCCATTTATATCTACTGTATTGCAGGCTAGAGAAGGCAAAGCCTTACCTACATTATTGTTCCCTAAATGATTCATACATTTAGGGAACACAAATGTCCCAACATTGCACACTGATACATTTTAAATAATGGAAACGCTTGTGTCGTGCTTGTCCTGCCTCATGTCGTGTACTGTAGCCCCTCGGTGGCAATCCAGCTCCAGAATTCATGCGTGTCTATAGCCTTGTTTCAAGTAGCCACTCGCATCCCAATCCTGACGCAAAGTATTATTTCACCATACATTCAAAAGCTATTTTTGGAAATGACAGCACAGGCCTTTTTCTGGAAGCCATGTAAGATTCATGGTAAATGTTCTCACATTTACATTTACTCATATAATGAATGCTGGGAAGTACATTAATATAAAAAAATATATATTTTATTTTTATTTTTCTGGGACAATGCGCATTGTTAAACATCACTGTAAATGAGCCAGACTTAGCCAAAGGGCTTTTGTTCCAATGTTGTTCCTCGCCCAGATGAAGTACAATTCTTAGCTGTGCCACTTTCATACTGATATAATGTCATATGAAACTGTCAAGCACAACGTTGTAAGTTCATAATGAAAGTCTTTTGTTCACGTTAATATAATTACGCGTTACTGTAATGTTGTGGTTTTATTGGCTAAATTAAAAATGTATTGCACACATACATTGGCTTAAAAAGAAGAATACAATTCATCAATATTTGCCTGAATTCTGACCAACAATATTGTTGAAATATAATAAATTATTGTCACTATTTCCATTTATTCCCAATTTTGTTTTTGTTGTACTAAATTAATACAAAAGCCCAACAAACCAAACCAAACCTAAAAAAGAGGGCCCACTTTGGGAAATAAGATGCCCGTCCAAAGTTATTTGTCTGACGACCGTACTGTCTATATGTACAGTATAGTATGTGCATGTGTCTATATATGTACATTCAGTGTATAGATAACTGATCATCGATGTGTCCTTGGGCAAGACACTCAAACCTTAAGTGTTCTCATAGCTGTGCCTATGTTGGATGAATGTTAGTTAGTCCTGATGGGCAGGTGTATGATATGAATGGGTGAATGATGACAAGTAGTGTGAAAGCACTTTGAGTAGTCGGAAGACTAGAAAAGCGCGATACAAGTACAGTCCATTTACCATTTATTAGCATACACACTCCAAAACAAAAGCTGCAATGTCATGTCATCATGTGGCATTACTGTGGACACAGAAATTACCGGCACATGATTATTTAGAACAAAAGTTATTTTCTAAAATCACAATAAACTTGATTTCATGATATATTCCCTGATTATTAAAAGCCATACGAGGAGTCTGCTGTCTTCATGTTGACGTGTCCTCGAGCCCCAAACTGCCGACCATTCCCGTGGTTGTGTGTTTGAGTGAGTGAACGTGAGGCCTTGTGAAGTGCCTTGTACTGACCTCAGCTATACAAGCGCAGTACGTGAACCATTTCCCTCCAAAATCATATTGGTAACATTAGAACAAATATATTTCCATATGCTGTGAAAGACTTATAATCAGTCAGTTACATTTTCCTGATGCATATTTTGTGCATTTAATGTCTGAGCACACATCTCCATTTCTGCCTACAGTTTACTTGCTTCGGGTCGGTCTTCAGGCTTCTCATTCAGCATTAACTCAATGATTTGGTTCTGAAAAAAGAGCAAAAACAACTGCTACTGTGATATGTGTACCAACAATAATAGAAAATGTCATATTGTTGAAGCTCCACTCCACAGTATATCCGACATATTTGGCACTCTCAAAACACTATTTGATATTTGACAATATTCCCATAGAGACGGAAGAAGCCCTGTTTTGACTCTCATCATTTGAGGCTTTAGAGATGGTTCATTATGGATTAATCAGCTGACTATTTTCTAGTCTAGACTAGTTTGTTTGGTTTGTAAAAAAATCTGAAAATAGTATTTAATGCTGTCACAAATACCCACAGACCAAAGTAAGACCTTCAGAACAAATAAATAAAATAAAAAAATCAGTAAATCCTCACATTTGAGAAGCTGCAACCATGAAATGTTTAAAAAGTTGCCAATCAATTTTCTGTCAATCAATTCACAAGTTAATAATTTCAGCTGGACTATAACATGTTCATATGTTTGGTGTGCAAACATCGGAATTCGTAAGCTAACTAACTTAAGCTGTCTAAGAATTGTATAATATTTCCCTCCGAAAAATTGAAGTATGAAGTGTCATGAGAAGAATATACTCAGGTGAAGTAGTACTTCCAATTTTTACTGTTACAGTAAAGTAGTTCAGTAAAGATACTTAGTTACATCCCACCACTGTCTGTTGGTGGCCTTCATGAATAACTGGCACCCTGATTATTATCCATGGTCACCTACCTCTTGGGGAAAAGTCAGTGAAAACTCATCAGGGAGCTTCTGACTTCTGGCATCATCCCAAACCTGGTATTCATGAGGTGATAAAAGAACTTGTAAGTTAGCCACAAATTTACAAATACTTCAAATGACGCTCTGTTGAATGTCACAAATGAGTACAAGAACAATTACACAAGACGATTAAAAGAGGAACAATGAAGTTCCAATGTATCTGTGATCTACAGTACATTGATTTTGCTAACCACCATACTACTGGTGTATACAGAAGCTGGTTTCTTATTTGTATCGACTCACCGATCCTCTTTCGTGGCCAGTAGAGAGTTTCCAAAGGAGTTCAAAGTAAATCAACCCCAGAGCAAATATGTCCACTTTTCGGTTATAGTTCTTCTCCTTCTTCTGTGATAGAATAAAAACACAGTATTGACAACAGGCAGTTCAGCAGCTTCATGTTATCCTAATCACTATGAAATATTATATTAAAAAAACCCGATGAACAGCAGCCCACGGTCTTCAGCCACCTCGCCCGGACCAGGGAAACCGGGGCACCCTCCCCGGCTGGAAAGACCCGGCAAGCCCAAATGTGTAGTAAGGGTGAACTGGGAACGTTTGGTGGAGGATCCTGTCCGGGAGGTCTTCAACTCCCACCTCCGGAAGAACTTCTCACACATCCCGAGGGAGGCTGGGGACATGGAATCCGAGTGGACCATGTTCAAAGCCTCTATTGTGGACGCGGCCGCTAGGAGCTGTGGTCGGAAGGTCACCGGTGCCTGACGTGGCGAGAACCCGGTGGTGGACACCGGGGGTGAGGGAAGCTGTTAAGCTGAAGAAGGAGGCCTTTCGGGCCTGGTTGGCTCAGGGGTCTCCTGAAGCAGCCGAGAGGTACCGGCAGGCCAGAAGGGCTGCAGCTGCGGTGGTCGCGGATGCTAAAACTCGGGCATGGGAGGAGTTCGGGGAGGCCATGGAGAGGGACTTTCGGTTGGCCTCAAGGAGGTTCTGGCAAACCATCCGACGGCTCAGGAAGGGAAAGCAAGAACTACCCCAGGCTGTGCTCAGCGTGGGGGGGAGGGGGGGTGGCTGCTGACTAGGACGGGGGACATCGTCGAGCGGTGGAAAGAGCACTTTGAGGAACTCCTAAACCCGGCCAACATGTCCTCTGAAGAGGAGGCAGCGCCTGAAGACTTGGGGGGGGTCGCACCCATATCCCTGGCAGAGGCCGCTAAGGTAGTCAAAAAGCTCCTTGGTGGCAAGGCTCCGAGGGGTGATGAGATCCGCCCTGAGATGCTGAAGGCGCTGGACATTGTTGGGCTGTCTTGTTGGGCCACCTTTTCAATGTCGCATGGGGGTCGGGAACAGTGCCCATGGACTGGCAGACTGTGGTGGTGGTTCCCATTTTCAAAAAGGTGGACCGGAGAGTGTGCTCGAATTATCGGGGTATCACACTACTCAGCCTCCCGGGGAAAGCTTATGCCAGGGTGCTGGAAAGGAGGCTCCGACCGATTGTCGTACCTCAGATTCAAGAGGAGCAGTGTGGATTCCGTCCCGGTCGTGGAACAGTGGACCAGCTCTTTACCCTCACAAGACTGCTGGAGGAGTCCTGGGAGTTTGCCCAACCAGTCTACATGTGTTTTGTGGACTTGGAGAAGGCTTTCGACCGGGTCCCTCTGGGGTTTTTGTGGGGGGTGCTGCGGAAGTATGGGGTGCCGGACCCGTTACAACGGGCCATCAGGTCTATGTACGACCGCAGTAGGAGCTGTGTTCGTATTCTCGGCAATAAGTCAGACGCGTTCCCGGTGGGTGTTGGCCTTCGCCAGGGCTGCCCTTTATCACCGGTCCTGTTCATGACTTTCACGGACAGGATATCTAGGTGCAGCCGGGGGGAGGAGAACGTCAGGTTTGGGGGTCTCAGGATCGCCTCTCTGCTGTTCGCAGATGATGTGGTCCTGTTGCCCTCTTCGGACCATGACCTCCAGCATTCACTGGGGCGATTTGCAGCCGAGTGTGAAGCTGTCACGGTTTGGGGTTTTAGGTGGTCACTTCCTGTCTTACTTTGAAAAGTTCCCTGTCTTGTGTTTCCCCGGGTCCCTTCACTTCCTGTCCTTGTGATTGTCTAATTGAATCCTCCTGTGTCTGATCACCTGCACCTGCACCTCCCCTGTGTATTTAAGCCCTGTTTGTCTTGTGCCTCCTGGTCCGTTTGTCTGCTTTTACATAGCGCTGTCCTCTCGGCCGTCGTTTTCAACCCCGGGAGCCCCTAACCCGTTTCAGAAAACCCTCTTGGGGCTCAGGGGAATGGGGTACACCTTCCCACTTCCTGAGTGGTGGACGCTTCCTGCTGCTTCCTCCGAGCCGCAGCCGACCCCGGTTCCCGCTGCCGCCTCCGAGCCGCAGCCGACCCCGGTTCCCGCTGCCGCCTCCGAGCCGCAGCCGACCTCTGTTCCCGCCGCTGCCTCCGAGCCGCAGCCGACCTCGTTTTCCGCCGCCGCAACCGATCCCGGTTCCTGCCGCTGCCTCCGAGCCGCAGCCGACCTCTGTTCCCGCCGCTGCCTTCGAGCCGCAGCCGACCTCTGTTCCCTCCGAGCCGCAGCTGACCTCGTTTCCCGCTGCTGTCTCCGGGCCGCAGCCGACCTCTGTTCCCGCTGCTGCCTCCGAGCCGCAGCCGACCTCGTTTCCCGCTGCTGCCTCGGGTCCGCAGCCGACCTCTGTTCCCGCTGCTGCCTCCGAGCCGCAGCCGACCCTCACCTCTGGTCACGAACTCTGGGTCGTGACCGAAAGAACGAGGTCTCAGATACAAGCGGCCGAAATGAGTTTTCTCTGCAAGGCAAGTTTATTTGTATAGCACATTTCAACAAGGCAATTCAAAGTGCTTCACATAAAAACATTAAAATCATCAAAAAATAATACAAAAGATTTAAAAACAATTATGAACATTTATTTAAACATTAAAAAGCAAAATAATTGAATAAAAGTTGCAGTGCCGTTTAAGAAATAAAATATAGTAGTTAGATGCAGAAATTGATTAAGATCCTTGAATCTGGTTCAATCAAAGGCAACAGCAAACAGAAGAGTCTTCAATCTGGATTTAAAGGCGTTTAGGGTCTCAGCAGACCTGCAGCTTTCAGGGACCTTGTTCCAGATATGTGGAGCAGAAAAACTGAACGCTGCTTCTCCATGTTTAGTTCTGACTCTTGGAACAGAAAGTAGGGTGGCTGGGCTCAGCCTTAGAGATAGGGTAAGGAGCTCGGACATCAGGAGGGCACTTGAAGGTGAGGCGCTACTCCTTTGTATCGAAAAGGAGTCAGCTGAGGTGGTTCGGGCATCTAATCAGGATGCCTCCCGTTAGAGGTTTTCCAGGCACGCCCAACTGGTAGGAGGCCCCGGGGAAGACCCAGAACACGCTGGAGGGATTATATCTCCCAGCTGGCCTGGGAACGCCTCGGGATCCTCCAGAACGAGCTGGAACATATTGTGGGTGAGAGGGAAGCCTGGGTCAGCCTGCTGCCACCGCGACCTGACCCCGGATAAGCAGATGAGAATGGATGGCTGGATTTTTTTTGATTGTTTAAAACACCCCCAGTATTTAACATACTCTGGAGATTCTTTTTTTTATATTAGAACAACACATCAACATGTATGGGATATGATATAAAACAGATGAGGCATGAGGAGTCTCAGCTGGGTTTTAAAAAAAATATGGGTTTATTGACTAAAAGAAAACTAAAATTAAAGACCGTATCAACAAAACGAGGTCAAGTAAACCGAACTTTACTCCGGTCAAGTCATCTTTATTTGTATAGCCTCATATCACAAATCACAAGCCTTTACAATCTGTACCGCATCCAACTATGACACCAGACTTCCCACAAACTTAAAAGGTTTTTTTTATTTACCAATTTACATAACAGGTACAACAGAATGACTCGAGTTTAATACTGTTACCGAGTTCCTTAGGCAACAGTCATTTTTAGGATTCATCTGATAATCCATTAGCAAAATAAAACTTGCAATCACAATCATCTTGTATGTTGTGTGAGAAAACTAAGCTTAAATAGCACTCATAGTGATATTTATTATGTATTACAATGTGTTAAATGCTGTAAGGTTAAGATAAATAATAACACGGGGTTTGAAGGAACAGAGAGCAATAAAACTGGACACAATTTCAAAGAGACAGAGGAGGAAGGAAGTTTTTTGGACTGACTGTCTGGCAGGCCAGACTACCACTTTAAATAAATTTAAAAGAAAGTCCCCCACCCAGTGGGCCGGAGAAGTAACTACAAGGAAGAAGAAGCAAGGGACCGCTCCTCTAGAGGCATTTTTGAGCGCAGACTGCGGAACTTGGAGTCATCAATGAAGCCGAAAGTACAAGAGAGAGATAAAGAAATTGAGCTTTTGATTTGATGCATCTGTTTAGTAAGGGGGGGGGGGACATGATCTGGCTAGTAATTTTGTTTGCTGTAATCAGGGATTACAGGGAATTAGTATACTCACTATAAATAGTGAGTAAGGGGGGAATTGTGAGAAAACTAAGCTTAAATAGCGCTCATAGTGATAGTTATTATGTATTACAATGTGTTAAATGCTGTAAGGTTAAGATAAATAATAACACTGAATGTATTAGGAAATTATATCAAATAGAATGATTTGAATGTATTAAGAAGTCAGACAGCGAACGTGATCAATCATATTTCATCCCCTGATTATAAATCCCATAATAGTAGGTGCCCTTTTTAGGTTGCTCATTATTCGCATAGTTAAAGGTTGGACCTCATGTCTGCATGTTGAAGTGTCCTTGAGCAAAACACAGGACACACGTGTGTGAGTGAAGGTGCAACACATTCTTATGCAGAGTAGTGTTGCTCTAGTTCTCCAGTTCCACCTGCACTTTACTCGCCTCGGGTCGTTCTTCTGGATTCTCATGCAGCATTAACTTCATGATTTGGATCTGCAGAAAAATATATAAAAAATGAATCTTCTACTGAGATCTTTGTACCAACAATAATAAATGCTGTCATACCACAATATTGCTGAGGAAAACTGACTTTTTCTCAAAACGCTGTCACATCGATGGCCGAAGAGCAAAACCTCCTGTCTGAAAAATTCACTTTTTTGAGAATACTAAAAAAAACTTGTTTTCTTGCAGAATGCTATTTGTTAAGGATACCCAATACATAATTCAAAAAAGTAAAAAATATGCAAAATGCAGATAAGAGGTTATTCACACTTTTACTGGATCATTTTGCAGCTAGGACGTTTTGCACTTTGGCCATCTTTATATTTTCGACAATTTTCGTATACAGACAGCAGCAGTCCCGTTTTGACTCCTCAACCGTTGTCTGTCTCATGTGGAAAGTAAATCAGTTTGGATAAGAACATTGTAATCTACCTCTTGGGGAAAAGACTGCAAAAAGTCTTCGGGAAACTTCTGACGTCTGGCATTCCGCAACATCTGGTGAAGTGATGAAGGGATAGTTAGTTAGTTAGTTAGCCTGGAACATACTAATAATTCAAATTACAGTCTTGAATGTTACAAATAAATACAAGAAAAACTATAAATGGCAGATTAGAAGATGAACAATAAAGATCCATCGTATCTGCGTTCTACAGTGCAATGCTTTTGCTATGCACTACATACTGAAAAGGACTCACCGATCCTCTCTCGTGGCCAGAAGAGACTTTCCAAAAGAGTTCCAAGAAGATCAACCCCAAAGCAAATATGTCCACTTTCCGGTCGTAGTTCTTCTTACTCTTTTGTGAAAGAATGTAAACACAATATTGTCAAAAGGCCTAACTTCATCATTTCTTGAACTTGAATTTTCAAATAATCTTCTGTAATTTTCTGTTTTCTGATCAAAATTATATCTTTTGATGTAAACTTTAATTTGAAAGCTGTCGCTGCAAACAGTAAAAACGGATGAGGCTGAGTTTCAGGTTTATACATATACGGGAGCATTGTTAAGTGGGAGGCATACAAGTAGATAGATTAGTCATATTGAGCACCTATTTAACAAAATATGCAAACATTTGATTTTACAAAGAAATCCATTTCTTATTATTTTTATATCAAAAACTAACAATATTTTATTCCATGTGTTAGTGTAAGCTAGTACTAACCAATTTCAACCAATAATATTATGTCATCATCCATCTAATCCAATCAATCTGCAACTTTTAGCGACAAGAGAGTCCTCTGGAGATCCATATCGTGCTGCATCCTAAGCCCGCCCACTTTTTACATCCAATCAAATGCAAAGGATTTGGTTTAAATCCCTCTCGTATACACAGCTCAAATATTCCGTTTCACTGGGGAATGAATACGTCACAGTACAAAAGCTAAAGACGCTCGTACTTCCATTTCACTGGGACTTTAAAACAATAATACGACAGAATTCAAAGTGAAAGACCATCTCACTTGTTCGGGAGCCATGTAAGATTCAGTTCCACAGTCCTTTGTTCTGTCAATCAAAGCACCGTCATCGTCATCATCTTTGGTGACCAGACCAAAGTCCCCAATCTTCACTTTTCCGCCCAGACCAAACAGGATGTTGTCAGGCTGACCAATGCAATGCAAAAAAAACACAAATTGAAACAAATGAAAGGCAACAAATAAAAAAACATTGCTCTAGTTGATCATTTTGTAGGTACAAACAACAATATTATTATGTTTTTTTTTATTTTAGTTACAGTTTCTTGTCACAAACATTTACAAGGCAGAAAATTCTTATTGGTTTAACTTCAACTTCCTGCCTGAATGGAAGACCTCGTCAATGAAAGCCACCACCTGTCTGACTCTTGTCTGCTGTCTCCACATCAGTGCAGAGGATTAAATAATAGAGAATTTTGTACAAAAGTCCGAAGTCTAAGATGAACTGAACTATGTATACTGCCCTTCAAACAGCAGTACAGGACTTGGGGCTTGTTGGGGCAAGATCTAGTCTAATACATGGAATATCCATGTGTTCATTGGTAAATAATGATGAGGGGCAAAGGTGTAGTATGGGGTGCTGCTACTCTGTAGGAGTGAATACCAGAACATTATACTGGTTCTATGTTACCTGCCATCTCTCTCAGGATCTGTCTCAGGGTGCTGGCTGGGCCTTGTCAGGGTAAACTCGCCTCAAACATATATAGCTGGGTATTTTGCACACTGTATACACTGCAAAGTCTGGTCTCACCTTGAGGTCCCTGTGGACGTGCTTCATGGAGTGAATGTATTCGACCCCACTGACTATTTGCTGAGCAATGCTTAGACCGTCTTCTCTTCTCTTGGAGTCTTGCAGAGACTCAGTGTTCTTCTCATTAATCCAATCTTTTAGGGTCTTTGTGTCACATAACTCCAGCTGAATGTAGAGGTACCCTGCCGATGAATTATCTGCAGACCTACACAAGAAAGGAGAAAGAAAAAAATGTAATCACTCTCCTTTAAAGTGGTGCTCCTTTAAAGTTTTTCCTTTAACCGATCATTATGAAGTAAATGTTGATTGCGCAATGTAACAGCTATAGAAAAATGACACCATCTGCATTTGGATTGGTTCCCGATTAGCCTCGCTTTCACTATGCAATTGTGTCTACCACTGGGTACCATCTACAGGGAAACTGCACCCGTCAAATGAAAAACAACCCCATTCACGGAGGATGCAAAAGAGGCGACGAGGGAGAGTGATAAAAACAAGAGCGAACCTTGGACGGGCATTCAGTCAGTGGAGGGTGCTTCGGGGAAAAGTTAAGACTAAAGGTAAGTGCATGGGACTTACTGGGAAGAGCTGTAACTAGCTGAACTGCCAGTTGATTCAGAATTCCTCTGGTATTCTGAACTCTCCTTCCAAGATGAGTAGTATCTGACGATATTAGGGTGGAGGAGGTCAGATAATGTCTCCACCTCTCGAAGAGCTTTCCTGATCCTTAAGAGAATTAAAAAAAAGAGTCATTAACAAAGTACCTAGCAGGAATAAAATACTACTAAATACGGCACAATGCACACTGGAGCTTGACAACTTTATACTTACTCTTTACAGCTGACAATCTTTACAGCATAATCCTTCTTCAGCAATTTATGTCTTGCTTTGTAAACACAACCAAAGGTTCCACTGCCAAGATACTCCATGGGATCAAATTCTGAAGTAAACCTGTCGAGATTAATGCTATTATTTAGGCAAAAGGCAAAAAAAACCATTATTGGCGTCTTCTTGATTGTACAACAATTATTGTGAGAGGAGTTTAAGACCATATCAGTATATAAAACACATGAATTAATATTGTTTCTTTCATACCATGACTGGATGGATGTTTCATTCTGACTATTTCCGGTTTTCTGGTCTTTGACAGCATCCTTAGAGAATAAATGGATTTAAAATTTTAACTCTGATTATTAAGTTGTATACTCTTAAGAACTAGGACATACAATGTGTCGTCTGCAACATCAAAACAACCAAGTTGCATAAAGTCTTTTGGAGGAACTCCCTCTTAATTTGCAGCTCTCTATTTTCCTTGATCAGACACACGAAACGTTCTTGCTTTTATAGAACTACTATTATTATGTTGCCCTTTTCCACATGAATGAATGATGAATCTGTGAATGTGTTTGAGCCACCTGTTCCTATTGCCATGTTTTGTGATGATGATTCTGATGATTCAGATGATTCAGAACTGTTGTATTGGATTTAGCGAGGTGTTCGTAATAAACTGGCAACTGCATGTATATTTTAATGATTTAAAGAAGTACAAAATATGGAATACCTTGCTGTCAAAGTCGGTCTGTTCTTGGAGAGCAGACCAGGCCAGCTGAGCTGCTTTTTGTTTGGCTTTCTTGGCGGTGTTACCCTCACCCACAGGGTAGTCCTTTTTGTCGATTATTAATTTGAAGAAAAATCTGTGTTGTGTTTTAAAAAAGAGGAAATTACTTGGATCATTGTGTAAAATGTTTTAATATTGTTCAAAGGTGAAAATAAATCAAGAGTTAGAACAGAGTGTCTGCAGTGGTTCAGGTTCATACTTACTGAGGCTTATTAGGTGGGCCACATTTCCTCTCTTCAACGTATGAATGAATGCGAGTGTTTTTCTGACAGTACTCGTTAACAAGTCCAATGAAATTTGTCTCTGCACAGCTGTTCTCCTGAAAGTTCACACTGAGGTGTCTTGTCTCATTACTGTAAACAACAAGTGACGTTTTACACTGAAGTCATGACCATTAAAATTGCCATTGTGATTTACTCACCAGATATCCAAAACATTTTGATTCAATTCCTCCTCTGGTTGAGCTGATATAGCAGTCTTGAAAATAAAAAAAAAAGTACCAATATTTATGACGGTTCACACAGTGGAATGTGGCCTGCTGAGTTTGTGGCACCCTAAAACCCAAAGGTTATCAAGGACTTTCATTAAGTCTGCAGAAACTAGTGTATCATTACTTACCTCTGTAGTATTAAGGCCAGATATCTCGTGATGTACAAGCTTGGCTGCTTCCTCCTTAGCTTCCTTCTTTGTTCTCCCAGTGGCTGCTGGGTACTCCTTATCATCAACCACGAACCTACAGCTTCTAATATCACAAACATTTTGATTTAATTACATTTTGAATCAGGACAAAATAGTTACAAATTAGAATTCAAGAGGCTTACGGAGTAGCCCCATTTGGTCCCAGTGTCGTTGACTCCACAGCCCTTATCTCCACCCTGTTCTGTTGAACGTAATCATTGAGCCAAGATGTGTAGTTGGCTTGAGTGATAGCTGTCCGAAGAGCCGGTGCAGGAGAAGCTACTGATGCATTTTCTCTCTGTCAGGATAAAAACAAATACACATCAAGGAGACGAGTGCCGGGATTTGGTTTTCCATACTTTGGACTATACTTAATACTAAAATTCACACATGCAGTGAGTCTATAAAGAGGTATAATAATCTTACAGGGTCATTCGTTTCCTCCGACAGGACACTGAGGACATTTTCAGCTGCATTCAGTTTGGCTTCCTTCTTGTTCTTCCCCACACCATCAGGATACGGCTTCCCAGCCAGGACTGCTCTCACTGTAAATCTGAGAATAAAAGATACAACTTTGAACAGGAAAGGTGACACGAGAACGGTGTGTGAGGTTGCATCACAAAGACAAGAATAACTTTATTAATGACACCTTGGGCTGTCATGGAAACTGATGTCGAAATGCTGGTAAAAAGTTATTCATTACATGAGAACAAGACTGTGATGTGTGTATTACCATTTTATAAAGCACTGGATCTGGTTATATTTTCTAATATTTCACTACTGGTGTTAATACAATACCTGAGTTGAGTATCTGTTCCAAAACAATTTTATTTTTAAATATGTAACCCGATGCTGCAGACAGAGTTCAGTGAATACTTATAAATAATGAGGTTCAACACCATGAACAACATGCATCTATTAGTCTTTTTTAAAGTAAGACGATATACACGGTTTACTTATTGTTACACTTGTATTGTTTAACTGTATGCGTGCTTATAACTTCGCAACAGCTGACATTCCTAAAGAGAACAACGATTGGCCAAAAGCCTGGGCCTTAACACCTATTTCCTATTTTTTTAAGCAAAAAAAACATGGGAAATACTATCCTCTCATTCAATTAGAGCATCCATCCATTATCCGAACCGCTTATCCTTTTTTTTTTTTAGGGTTGCGGGGCGCTGGAGCCGATCCCAGCTGACATTGGGCGAAGGCAGGATACACCCTGGACAGGTCGCCAGTTCATCGCAGGGCAGACATATAGAGACAGACAACCATTCATGCCCACATTCACACCTACGGGGAATTTAGAGTCCAATTAACCTGAGCTGCATGTCTTTGGACTGTGGGAGGAAGCCGGAGAACCCGGAGGGAACCCACACTGCCACGGGGAGAACATGCAAACTCCACACAGAAGGACCGCCCAGACCGGGAGACGAACCCACACCCCTCTTGCTGTGAGGTGACAGTGCTAGCAACTACACCACCGTGCAGCCCCTCAATTAGAGCATATCCTATTTAAATCCTGCATCTAATTAAATCCTATATCCATGACTTGTCATGTAGATCCCACCAGAGAATGTGTCCAACTCACGTTTTAATGTGATCGAGGCCAACAGATCCAACGTCCTCATAGCTCAGCTCCAAGCGCTCTCTAAGCGCGTACTCGTTTAGTTTAGCTACGGCCATTATTAATAATTAGTAACTTTAAGTATAATAACTAACGATATATATCGTCTTCGTTTCCGTCTCAACTCTTCTTCCGCGGACAACTGTTTTAATTCAGCGTCACCCTCGTCATGAAGTCGTCACACAACATGGCCCATTTCCGCATTAAAGGAATAAAATACGTTGAAAATTTAGCCGTGATAATAAAAAAAAAAAATCCCCATGGTAAGTCATAATTATGAGATAAAAAGTCATAATAATGAAATAGAAAGTCGAAATTATGAGATAGTAAGTCATAATTATGAGATCGAAAGTACGCATGCGCTTCAGTGGTGCTGACTTTTATTTTTTTTTAACTTCGTATTTATTTATTTTTTTCTATTACATGCGCTGTCTTCACAGGTCTCTTCATCCCCTCCTTTCAAGGTTGCGTTTGCTTCGTACAATCCCATGTGAATTAGCAAGCAATTGAAGTATTTCATCTGTTGTAAAGCCACGTTTAAAGTAGTCTTCAATGTACTTACAATCCATTTCTATGTCAAATATAGGGTAACCTATGCCAAAGAGCTGCTTCTGACTGTTGTGGTTAAGTATCTCATGTCGTTTGCATGGTTAGACCAGCGAGGGGATGGAGAGACCTGTGAAGACAGTGCATGTAATAAAAAAATTAAAAAAACAGCACCACTGAAGCGCATGCACAGTTTCTATTTCATAATTTTGACTTTCTAGCTCATAATTATGACTTACTATCTCATAATTATGACTTTCTATCTCATAATTATGACTTACAATGGGGATATTTTTATTATCACGGCTACATTTTCATCTTCTTTTTTTCTTTTACTTGTGAGAATGGGCTTCCATATTGCACCCTCACGTGGTGTCTGAAATATCAAAACTGTGTGGATGGAAACTCACTGGGGATAAATTTAAACCAGAGATTGTAACACTGGTTAAAGTGGTGTGTTTTTTTGGCTATTATAGCAGGAAGCTGGTCATGTTCTGTCAATAATTGTTTTGACAGATTTTTTTATTTTAAAGCTACAGTGTGGAGCATTTAGGGGGATTGGCTGAAATGGAATATAATACATATATTTTCTTTAATCACCTGAAAATAAGAATCATAGGGTTGTCGTTACCTTAGAATAAGCCATTTATGTCTACTGTATTGTAGGCTAGAGAAGGCAAAACCTTCCTTACATTATTGTTCCCTAAATGATTCATACATTTAGGGAACACAAATGTCCCAACATTGCACACTGATACATTTTAAATAATGGAAACGCTTGTGTCGTGCTTGTCCTGCCTCATGTCGTGTACTGTAGCCCCTCGGTGGCAATCCAGCTCCAGAATTCATGCGTGTCTATAGCCTTGTTTCAAGTAGCCACTCGCATCCCAATCCTGACGCAAAGTATTATTTCACCAAACATTCAAAAGCTATTTTTGGAAATGACAGCACAGGCCTTTTTCTGGAAGCCATGTAAGATTCATGGTAAATGTTCTCACATTTATATAATGAATGCTGGGAAGTACATTAATATAAAAAATATATATATTTTATTTTTATTTTTCTGGGACAATGCGCATTGTTAAACATCACTGTAAATGAGCCAGACTTAGCCAAAGGGCTATTGTTCCAATGTTGTTCCTCGCCCAGATGAAGTACAATTCTTAGCTGTGCCACTTTCATACTGATATAATGTCATATGAAACTGTCAAGCACAACGTTGTAAGTTCATAATGAAAGTCTTTTGTTCACGTTAATATAATTACGCGTTACTGTAATGTTGTGGTTTTATTGGCTAAATTAAAAATGTATTGCACACATACATTGGCTTAAAAAGAAGAATACATCAAAAACATTTTGTAAACCTTTATTCCTGATGCAACAGGTGCAGCAGCCATTCACACAATTTCAAAGAACTAATTCATCAATATTTGCCTGAATTCTGTCCGACAATATTGTTGAAATATAATAAAATATTGTCACTATTTCCATTTATTCCCAATTTTGATTTTTTTTGTACAAAAGCCCAACAAACCAAACTAAACCTAAAAAAGAGGGCCCACTTTGGTAAATAAGATGCACGTCCAACGTTTTTTGTCTGACGACCGTACTGTCTATATGTACAGTATAGTATGTGCATGTGTCTATATATGCACATTCAGTGTATAGATACCTGACCATTCTATACAGGATAACCATTATTATCGGGGGTGACTGTGGCTCTGTGGTAGAGCAGGGTCGTCCTTCAATCAGAGGATTGGTGGTTCGATCCCTGGCTCTGCCAGTCCACGTCCATGTGTCATTGTGCCAGACACTTGACCCCTAAGTACTCTCGTAGCTGTGCCTTCATTGTATGAATGTTAGATAATCCTAATGGGCAGGTGGCACCTCACATGGTAGCTCCTCCCATCAGTGTATGAATGTTAGTTAGTGTGTGTGTGATGTGAATGGGTTAGGGTTAGAGTAGTATTAGAACAGATATATTTCCATATGCTACGAAAGACTTATAATCAGTCAGTTGCATTTTCCTGATGCATATTTTGTGCATTTAATGTCTGAGCACACATCTCCATTTCTGCCTTTAGTTTACTTGCTTCGGGTCGGTCTTCAGGCTTCTCATTCAGCATTAACTCAATGATTTGGTTCTGAAAAAAGAGCAAAAACAACTGCTACTGTGATATGTGTACCAACAATAATAGAAAATGTCATATTTTTGAAGCTCCATTCCACAGTATAGCCGACATATTTGGCACTCTCAAAACACTATTTGATATTTGACAATATTCCCATACAGACGGAAGAAGCCCTGTTTTGATTCTCATCATTTGAGGCTTTAGAGATGGTTCATTATGGATTAATCAGCTGACTATTTTCTAGTCTAGACTAGTTTGTTTGGTTTGTAAAAAAATCTGAAAATAGTATTTAATGCTGTCACAAATACCCACAGACCAAAAAGACCTTCAGAACAAATAAATAAAATAAAAAAATCAGTAAATCCTCACATTTGAGAAGCTCTAACTATGAAATGTTTAAAAAGTTGCCAATTAATTTTCTGTCAATCAATTCACAAGTTAAAAATTTCAGCTGTACTATAACATGTTCATATGTTTGGTGTGCAAACATTGGAATTCGAAAGCTAACTAACTTAAACTGTCTAATAATTGTACAATATTTCAATTTCAATATTACAATATAATTGAAGTATGAAGTGTCATGAGAAGAATATACTCAGTTGAAGTAGTACTTCCAATTTGTACTGTTACAGTAAAGTAGTTCAGTAAAGATACTTAGTTACATCCCACCACTGTCTGTTGGTGGCCTTGAATAACTGGCACCCTGATTATTATCCATGGTCACCTACCTCTTGGGGAAAAGTCAGTGAAAACTCTTCAGGGAGCTTCTGACTTCTGGCATCATTCCAAACCTGGTATTCATGAGGTGATAAAATAACTTGTAAGTTAGCCACAAATTTACAAATACTTCAAATGACGCTCTGTTGAATGTTACAAATGAGTACAATAAAAATTACACAAGACCGATTAAAAGAGGAACAATGAAGTTCCAACATATCTGTGATCTACAGTACATTGATTTTGCTAACCACCATACTACTGGTGTATACAGAAGCTGGTTTCTTATTTGTATCGACTCACCGATCCTCTTTCGTGGCCAGTAGAGAGTTTCCAAAGGAGTTCAAAGTAAATCAACCCCAGAGCAAATATGTCCACTTTTCGGTCATAGTTCTTCTCCTTCTTCTGTGATAGAATAAAAACACAGTATTGACAACAGGCACTTCAACAGCTTCATGTTATCCTAATCCCTATGGAATATTATATTAAAAAAAAACAGAAGAACAGCAGCCCACGGTCTTCAGTCACCTCGCCCGGACCAGGGAAACCAGGGCACCCTCCCGGACCCAGACCCAGGAGGGGTGCTCGCCGGCGAGCGTCTGGTGGCTGGGCCTTCGCCCATGGGCCCGAAGAAACAACATGGAGCAGCCACCCTGTGGACCCACCACCCGCAGGGATACGTATCGGGGTCGGGTGCTATGTAGACCGGGCAGCGGGCCGGGCAGGGGGCCTGGGCGAGCCGATCACCGGCAGCATAGACTAGCATAGCTCTAGGGACGTGGAACGTCACCTCGCTAGCGGGGAAAGAGCCAAAGCTGGTGCGGGAGTTGGAGCGGTACCAGCTAGATATAGTTGGCCTCACCTCCACGTACAGCACTGGCTCTGGAACCAAGCTCCTGGAGAAGGGTTAGACTTTGTCCTTTTCTGGACTTACCCAGGGTGAGAGGCGCCGGGCGGGAGTGGGGATACTCACGTTTTCCCTGCGCCTGTGGGTTGCGGGGAGTAAGGCTCTGACTGTTGTTTGTGCCTATGCACCAAACAGCAGTTCAGAGTATCCGGCCTTCTTGGAGTCGGTGGGAGGTCCTGGAAAGGGCGCATCCTGCTGACTCCATAGTTCTCCTGGGAGACTTCAACGTTCACGTGGGCAATGACAGAGAAACCTGGCAGGGGGTTATTGGGAGGAACGGCTTGCCCGATCTGAACCCGAGTGGTGTCTCGTTATTGGACTTCTGTGCTAGCCACAGTTTGTCCATAACGAACACCATGTTCGAACATAGGGTGGCTCATAAGTGTACCTGGTACCAGAACACCTTAGGCCGTAGATCAATGATCGACTTTGTAATCGTATCATCTGATCTGCGGCCATATGTCTTGGACATTCGGGTGAAGAGAAGAGCAGAGCTGTCAACTGATCACCACCTGGTGGTGAGTTGGATCAGATGGCGGGGGAGCCGGCTGGAAAGAACTGGCAAGCCCAAACGTGTAGTGAGGGTGAACTGGGAACGTCTGGCGGAGGATCCTGTCCGGGAGGTCTTCAACTCCCACCTCCGGAAGAACTTCTCACACATCCCGAGGGAGGCTGGGGACATGGAATACGAGTGGACCATGTTCGTACCTCAGATTCAAGAGGAGCAGTGCGGACCATCAACGGGCCATCAGGTCTCTGTATGACCGCAGTAGGAGGTGTGTTCGTATTCTCGGCAATAAGTCAGACGCGTTCCTGGTGGGTGTTGGCCTCACTTGTTCACGAGTGAGGGTAAGATGGAGCGGGGGATCGACCGGCGGATTGGTGCGGCTGCAGCAGTTAAACAGGAGGCTCTCAAATTAATCCCGACCGTATTCCAAAACGGAATACGGTCAAGGAGATGAGTTTCCTCTGTAGGGTGGCCGGGCTCAGCCTTAGAGATAGGGTAAGGAGATGAGTTTCCTCTGTAGGGTGGCCGGGCTCAGCCTTAGAGAGAGGGTAAGGAGCTCGGACATCAGGAGGGAACTTGGAGTTGACGCGCTACTCCTTCGTATCGAAAGGAGTCAGCTGAGGTGGTTCAGGCATCTAATCAAGATGCCTCCTGGACGCCTCCCGCTGGAGGTTTTCCAGGCACGCCCAACTGGTAGGAGGCCCCGGGGAAGACCCAGAACACGCTGGAGGAATTATATCTCCCAGCTGGCCTGGGAACGCCTCGGGTTCCCCCAGAACGAGCTGGAAAATGTTGGGGCTGAGAGGGAAGCCTGGGTCAACCTGCTGGGCCTGCTGCCACCGCGACCTGACCCCGGATAAGCGGATGAGAATGGATGGATGGACTATGGAATATTAACTAGTTATGCTCATGAGCTAAATGAAGCTTCAGCTTCCAGCTGAATAATGGTCTACTGGCAAAAAAGTCGTAACACATTGGCTGTAAACATTTTGATTTACAGCTCTCACTGCTAAAAGTAAAGATAGGTGAGTTTGGGATTCAGGAAATTCAGGAGCATTGTTAAGTGTGGTAGGCATACAGGTAGTCTCCTTAATTAAGCCCATTAGAAGAATACATTTGTTCAGAAAATAATTTAGAAGAAGTTATTGTCAGTATAGACCATCTCACTTGTTCAGGAGCCATGTAAGTTGAGGTTCCTCTTTGCCCTGATCTCTCCATCAAAACATCGTCATCATCATCATCTCTGGTGACCAGACCAAAGTCTCCAATCTTCACTTCTCCGTCCAGTCCAAACAGGATGTTTTCAGGCTGACCAATGAAACGCAAAAACACACGCAATCGGCAGTCAACACCTGAACTAGTGAACTTAAGAGTCAAAAATGGATTTGAAACAGGTACCTGAGTTTGAAACAGACTGATTTTTATTGGGTCAATTAATTGGTGTAATGATCAACTAATAGCCTTGTTTATCTACTTGACCATTTCTAGATACAAAGAAAATCTAATAATGTGACATTATTCTATTGTGGCATTTGTTCATTTTATTATTATTATTATTATTATGTTACATCGAATGTAATGCCATCCATTTATAAATGTACTTATATGCAAGGGTTTTGTAACCAGATGTTCTAAATACTCTTGAACGCTTCCTCCATCCTACCAAGAATATGGGGAATTGTTGAATACTGGCCTTAAAAAAGTCGAGAAGTAATTAATAGATATTACACACAATGAATGCATGTACACAAACATTTACGAGGCAGAAACTACAGCCAGCTCATAATATTCTGTTGTTTTGCTCTGTTTCACATACTAAGTCCATTCCAGATCAGGCCAGTTTCTTGGAAACGCCTCTCAACTTATTATTTGTAAATCGGAGTGGGTTGACTTCTAGATATTGTCAATGAAAACCACCTGCCTCTACCTGTCTCCACATCAGTCCTGTGCTGTAATGGCACACAATTATCGAAGAAATAATGTTGTTCACAAGCACAAAAGTCTATAATGTTCTGAACTGTATACTGGACTTTAAACAGCAGGCGAGCAGCAGCACAATTCCACCAACTTGGGGCTTGTTGAGGCAAGATCTAGCCTAATAAATGGAATATCCATGTGTTCATCGGTAAATAGTGATGAGGGGCAAAGGTGTAGTATGGGGTGCTGCTACTCTGTAGGAGTGAATACCAGAACATTATACCAGTTCTATGTTACCTGCCATCTGACCAGCTTCACCACTGGTTTGCACCAGGATCTGTCTCAGGGTGCTGGCTGGGCCTAGTCAGGGTAAACTCGCCTCAAACATACATAGCTGGGTATTTTGCACACTGTATACACTGCAAAGTCTGGTCTCACCTTGAGGTCCCTGTGGACGTGCTTCTTGTAGTGAATGTATTCGACCCCACTGACTATTTGCTGAGCAATGCTTAGACCGTCTTCTCTTCTCTTGGAGTCTTGCAGAGACTCAGTGTTCTTCTCATCAATCCAATCTTTTAATGTTTTGGTGTTGCATAACTCCATCTGAATATAGAGGTACTTTGCAGATGAACTTGCACTTGAAGTCCTAGAAAAGAAAGAAGAGAAGATTGATTGTATTACTTGCCTACCAAACAAAAGGTTAAGACTAAAGGTAAGTGCATGGGACTTACTGGGAAGAGCTGTAACCAGATGAACTACCAGTTAATTCAGAGTTCCCTATGTATCCTGAATCCTCCATCCAAAATGTGTAGTATCTGACAATATTACAATGGAGGAGGTCTGACAATGTCCCCACTTCTCGAAGAGATTTCCTGATCCAAAGGTGAACAAGAGAATATATCAGTAAACAAAGTACTTGCATAAATAGGGCACAATGCACACTGGAGCCTGACAACTTTATACTTACTCTTCACGGGAGACAACCTTTACAGCATAATACCTCTCCAGCAATTTATGTCTTGCTTTGAAAACATGACCAAAGGCTCCACTGCCAAGACACTCCATGGGATCAAAGTCTGAAGTAAACCTGTCGAGATTAACGCAATTTTTAGGCAAAACATAGAGATGGCTTCTTGATTGAACATCGATTATTGGGAGAGAAGTTTAAGGCCATATCAGTATATAAAACACATGCTACAGTGCAAATGAATGTTGTTGTTTCTTATACCTCGACTGGATGGATGCCTCATTCTGACTTTTTCCCACATTCTGGTCTTTCACAGCATCCTTAGAGAATAAAAATAAAAAAAAAACCCGCTCTGATTATTAAGTTGTATACGTTTTAAGAGTCCGTGACATCAAAACAGTCAAGTAGCATGTAGTCTTTTGCAGTGACTCCCTATATGGATGGGGTGAGATCACGAGTAGTTGGGTGAAATTGGCAGCTTACTGTTTCCCTCCCTATATACAGAGTAAGCAGAATATAAGAGAGTGGATTTTTCTATTTACAATCACAGCTTTTAACATTGTGATATAAGGTGCTTGAGGCATCATCTCCAGAAGCAATTGACCTCAAGGGAATCTACAATTCACAAAAAGATTATTATTAGTTATAATGTAGCATGTTCCAAATGATGTACTGTCCTGTAGCCCTGAAAAATGTTAAATAATATCAATTATTATGTCATTTTTCACCTCAGTCAAACTATTTTAATTTTTCATCTTGTTATACCACAGCTATGGACCCAAAGTAAACTTTTTTTGCACTTACAAGGCTGCTACTAATATGCAGCAGTCTGTACATATCATAACTGTATATTTTTGCTTTACCTACTAAGTGAGAGAACAGACCTGAGCCTTGGAAGGGTTTGATGAATCAGTGGATATTATTGAGCCTCCTGTGTCCACTGGCGTGCTTTGTGATGATACTTCATGGGTCTCCCTAGGGGAATACAATAAGAGACATGAGTACAGCTTTCTCTTTATTTAACTTCACTGTCTACTCTTTTACTAATGACATTAAGTGCCTTACTGCGTAGTTAATCGTGCAGACAACTCAGGTGGAGCACCATCTTTTGACACTGTTGATTTGACAGACACCTAAAATGCAAAAAATTATAGGCATCATTATTTCACGTAAAATTTCACCTGAGTGGAACCTTTTTATTCAAAAGTATTCAAAAGTAGCTGGGGTTAGGATCGGCTGCCATCTGTTAGTATTAGCAAGTACCACTAACTAAAGCCTTTTGTCAACAGGATGGTAGAAAAACACCAAAAACAAGAAAGAAGTAAGACAGAAAAAAGGTGCAATGCTTGGAACAAAACAAAAAACATTTTGAAGGCTGTCGAATTGTATTGTATGTGTTATAATGACAGGTGTTTCTAACATTTTGTCCTCCCCATTTATATCACGAGGATAGGCTGAATTACAGAAACACCTTTCACGCACACATTGTACAATGCAATAGAGTTCACCAGCAGCACAAGCGAAATATAAAAAAATTATCATAAAGTTAAAGCAATACCCTCTAAAACAGTTTCAATAAAACCTGTACATTATGGCCTTTGAAAGGTAGGATTTGTGGGAGGACTGTTGTATTAGACTTTGTTAGTTTGTGTAATAAACTGGCAAGTTAGTGTATATTTCATGATGTAAAGGGAGTAAACATGAAATACCTTGCTGTCCCAGTCTGACTGTTGTTGGAGAGCAGACCAGGCCAGCCGAGCTGCATTTTGTTTGGCTTCCTTGACAGTCTTACCCTCACCCTCAGGGTAGTCCTTTTTATCTATCATTAATTTGTAGAAAAATCTGTGTTGTGTTTGAAAAAAATAGGAAATGTTTCAGATCATTATCATAACAGTTTTAATATTGTTTACAACTGAATATCAATCAAGATTTAGAACAGAGTGTCTGCAGTGTCTATTCAGATTACAGAGGTTCAGGTTCATACTTACAGAGGATTACAAGGTGTGCCGCATCTCTTCTCTAGAATGTATGAATGGCAGCGGTTTGTTTTCCGACAGTAGTGGTCAACAATTCCAATGAAATTTACCTCTGTTTGTCTCTGGTTGTCTTTGTAAAGCTGTGAGTTCACACTGAGGTGTCTTGTTTTACCACTGTAATAAACAAGTGACGTTCCACACTGATGAAAACATGAATCTGCAAATATACACAACTTCACCCGCTCCTTTGCATCTGCTGCCATCAGACTGTATAACAACCCTTTTTCTTACTTCCTATCAACTTATACTATATCTCACAACCCATAATAAGCTACCATATCATACTCTATTATGTTAATATGTTACACAGATGTTTGAATTATTATATTAAGCTCTATATTGATACAGACACTAAGTACCATCACTTAATCATATATCATATATCACTTTACCTTAGAATTTGTGTCTACAAATGCTCATGTATAGCTTCTACATACCTCTTGTTATTTATTAACTTTACTTTGTCTATTGCTGTCATTGTGCTGCTGCAACAACCGAATTTCCCAGCTGGGTATAAAAAAAAGGGTTCATCTCTCTTAAAATGAAAAAACGCACAGCTGTTGTGATTTACTCACCAGATATCAGAAACATTTTGATTTGTCGCCTCTTTTTGTTGACCGGATGTGCAGTTGTTTTTCTCATCTGCAGCCTTGAAAATAAAAAATAAATAAAAATAAACGGTTTACACAGTGGACTGCGGCCTGCCTGCCGCGTATGTGACACCATGAACACAATAGGTTGTTAGGCCTATGTTTAGTGTTTTACATTTAAATACTAGTGGATAGTTACGCAGAGAGGAACAATATTCTTACTGTGTCCTGATGTTCGTTCTCCAACAAGCTTTCTAGGGCATGTTTAGCTGCATTACACTTAGCTTCCTTCTTGTTCCTGCCCACACCATCGGGATAGACTTCCCCATTTAAGACTACCCACTGGGTGAATCTGTGGAGAAATGGTCACATCTCTGTCACTAAAGCAAATAGTCTTGAAATGATGGTTGGTGGTGCATTCAATTACTGATGCATCATTAACACTACAATATACAGCTCAGGTAACGCAGTCATCCACTGCCACTGGACTCCACCGGGATATTTACGCAGAGCCTCAGCCTGATTACAGTCAGACTGAAATTGTAGCACAGCGACGTTACATGCATTCAAAGAATGTACATTTGAGGTACTCAAGTATTTCCCACTAATACGCCTGTATACCTCTCTCATATCACATTTACCTGACCACAATTTACTCGTGCAAAAAACAAACACAGGGCATAACTGATACAGAGCTATATTGAACAACCACCCTTGCCACAGTCAAATGCCACAATACGGAAGTCACCCAAAAGCGCTCTCATCGATTACTGCATGGTAACGTGCAAAGGTAAAACCCACGGTTAATTAACAGGGACGTGCATGTTCAACTCACGTTTTATCATGGTCAGGGCCTACCCCAAACCCATCGAACTGCAGCTCAGAGCGTGTCTTCCGTGCGTACTCGCGCAATTCAAAAATATAGTTTCTAGTTTCCATCATAAATAAGGAAGTAGCCGGAATATCGGCTCAAAACACATACACGAGTACAGAGCTCACAATACTCCTCTCTAGTCAATTAGTCTCGCGGTGTTGGGTATATCCGTGCAGCGCTTCGGATTTTTAAACGTGCCTTTAGATAAGTTTCGATTTCTGCATGACGTCACTGCAAACGACTACTGGCCACATCGCAGACATGTGACTCGTTCGGCATTAGTTATCAATTATTAGTTATAGTTTCGGCATTAGTTATCAATTATTAGTTATAGTTTCATGGTTCGTTTAGAATTGAACTGATCTGTCCAGTACTGTGCACACAACGTCTCAGAGTTAAGGGCCACATTTCTGGAGCACATCCCCTCCTTATTCAGACCTGATACAGACTCAGATAAATGTAAACAATAAGCATATTATCAGAGGAAGCCACATCATTCAACACACAATAAGAGTCACAAATTGTGCAAAATACAGCACACCTTACAGAGCATGGATGACCACAACGCCCAGTTGTCAATGTTTTATTTCCCCATTCATTACAAAGCAAAGGGTGCAATGTGACGTCACTTTACACACATTTATCCGTTTACAACATAGAATTCTACTTTAAAAATTGCAAATATCTTTTACTGCCCTTGAAAATGGAAAAAAAATGCCCCAGGTAGTCCCCCTAAGTATATACATATAGAAGTGTCCATGCTTCTCGTTAGAAATACAGTCTTCAATCGATGTTATACCAAATTTGAGAGGCTCTTACATAAACAGAATCCAATATATGGCAAGTATGACAACAAGGTTGCAATTTGTTGTCTTTTTGAAATATCAAAAATGCAATGTAGACTCATTCCTAGGACCATAGAGTTCTTGTGAAAATGTGGACATTTTGTGTGTAAAGTTACAAGTTGAACTGTTAATGTCTCATTAAACACATGCAATCTCACTTACGTAGCCAACGACATAATATGAATTACATGTGTTCAACCCTGCTCCTGGGGAACAGCAGCCTTAATCAATCACACCTGAAATGTGGAGGGCCATTGGCCTCTCCCCCACATCCTAACCCCTTACTTCCTGCGTCCTTGCTCGGGCCGCACCCATCTTTGAACTCGGCCTTCATTTTGATCTCAGTGACACACCTGTAAAGTTTCGTGACCGCATGATTTCCACCCAATTGTGGTCGCAAAATCTGTCCACAGACAGAAATGTTAAGACCCAGTAAAAACGTCTTTTGTGGTAGTTCCTGCTACAGTAAGACCACATTTTCTCATGATGAGTCACACACAGACTCACAAGCTGAAAACAATACCAGCTTCACTATAATGAAGACAACATGGAGGGAAATTGTAACTTTACAAAATGCCCACAAATAGACGCCCTTTTCACATACATTTTAATGGTCGTAGGAATAAGTCCACATCGCCATTCTTGCCATATCGCGAATTTGATGATGTTAGAGCCTTTGAAATTTGGCAAAACATCAATAAAATACTGTATAACTAATTGGAAGAATGGAAATGTCCATTTATATATACTTTAAGGAACTGCCTGGGGTCCCAAAACTACCCATTTTGCTCTTTTTCCATTTTTAAAGGTCAGTAATGAAAAATATGAGATCTGCTTGTGAGTGGATCTGGTTTTGTCTGTGCCACTACCAAAGTTCATGGCTCTAGGAGTTAAATGTCTGAAGATATTGAACCCTAAAAGTGGCTATAAAAGCTATGCAATTCTCAATATTCAGAGAAAATATTATTTGGTCCCAAATAGCATTTTCAGGAACAAAATCTAAAATGTATACAAACCGTCTGATCTGATTTGACACGGAATGACCCAATCCTCTGATTATAAAATGCACATGGTTATGTGCCCATCAGTAATATACTTATGATACATTTTGTCACATCAGATCATGAAAATGGTTAAAGAGACACTCCCCGTAGCAAAAAAAACAACTTGCAAATAAAGACATTATGGAATATTATGCCCAATTGATGGTCACGCTTGTGATGACCGATGCCTTTGACTGTTGTTTCAGTATTTCTTTGTAATAATCAGACAGTTCTACTGTTGTGTCGCATATCTTTAAGCATTTTAAGTGTTTGAGAGCACTCTTCCAAGTCCTTCTTTAGTTGACTTGCTTCGGGTCGATCTTCTGGCTTTGCACACAGCATTGACTTAATGATTTTGACCTGCAACAAAAAGAACAGCTATTGGGATCTCCGTGATATCAATGAATGCTGCCGGTGTCTTTGAGGCTCCACTTAACTGTGTTTCCCTCTCATTGACGTTACCTGGGTAACCTAACAAAGTCAATCTTTTTCCCAACCAGTCATCTGTCCTGCTTGCCATTTAATGTTTTGTCCTGTTTGGGCTTCTTATCTTATCCCCCATGCCTCAGCCTCACTACTGTCCTGTTGGAGAGCATCACAAAGGCCCCCCCCCCCCCCCCTCCCCGGTAGAAAATACTGTTTCACGTATCAAGTGAAAGACAGAATGCTAGTTGTACCTCCAGGGGGAAATTGTGTGGAAATTTCTCTGGAAATTTCTGGACTCTGGCATCATCCCAAATCTGGTGAGAAAAGGAAGGAAGAACATTTAATAGGTGTGATACAAATTGATAGGCTGTCTGCTTTTTCCACAGATGTCATCCCTGAGAAGTCAAAATATCTGCTGGGAAAAAAGGCCTATTGAAATGTAAAGATCAATCAGTTGACATCTGTTATCTGAGTCTGGTACCTATCTTTGAAACAAACAACTCACCGCTTTCCTTTCCGGGCCGATAACAGAGAGGTTCCAAAGGAGTTCAAAATATACCAGCCCCAAAGCAAATATGTCCACTTTTCGATCATAAGTGCTCCTGCTCCTGCTCCTCTGTCATAAAAGAAGAGCACAGTATTAACAAAAGACCCTTCAGCTCAACAGGTCTCCCTTTAACAACCAATATTTAATCTAAAGTCAATGCCAGTGGAGACCATCTCACTTGCTCTGGCGCCATGTAACTCGGGGTTCCTTTGTACACCGTTCTCTCCAGGAGGTTCTCAGCATCGTCGTCGTTTTCCTCGGTGACCAGACCGAAGTCTCCGATCTTCACTTCCCCATCTTGGCCGAACAGGATGTTGGCGGGCTGACCGCGGGGAAAGAAATGAACACGACATGTAGCTTCACGACTGATGTGACTTCATGAATGCTGATTGTCTTTTTATCTACATTCGTCTCACCTTCAGGTCTCTGTGGATGAGCATCTTGTGGTGAATGTACTCCACTGCGCTGACTATTTGCTGAGCATTAATTAGACTTTCTTCTCTTCTCTTGGAGTCCCGCAGAGATTTCTTCACATTCTGAATATTCTTCTCGTCTATCCACACTCGAAGTGTTTTGTTGTTACACAACTCCATCTGAATATACAGGTACTTTACAGATGAATTGCCAGTCGACCTAGAAAAGTAATAACAAGAAAAATACCTTCATATTTAGTCAAATAAGTACAGTGCGGTAAGGATTTTAAAAAGTGGATGGCACTTACTGTGAACTGCTGGAACTGTCATCTGCACTGTCCATTTGGTATCCTGAATCCTCCAACCAACACGAGTAGTAGCGAACAATATTGCGGTGATGGAGGTCGGATAATGCCGTCACCTCTCGCAGAGCTTTTTTGATCCTAAAGAGAATAAAGAACATGGCTCAGTTAACGAAACGTTTCACACATTAACAAAAAAAAGTAAACAAAATGAAACATTTTTCACACTGGACTTACTCTTTGCAACGGACAATCTTTATAGCGTAATATTTCTTCACCAGTTTTTGTTTTGCCTTGAAAACATAACCGAAGGTTCCTTTGCCGAGGCTCACTATGGAGTCAAATTCAGATGTAAACCTGTTCAGATTAACACAGACATTGTTGAGGCAAACTGAAATGAACTATACATATATGAAGTTTTATGAATATAAAAAAAAGACTTCATTATATTTCAATTCACAAATAAAAGGCACTATTGTGCTTCCATGTTTTTATTTTCCATACCTCGAGATCGTTGACCGAGTTGTTGTTTTCTTCTTACTTGGACTACTTTCTGGAATCTTGCGACTGAAATTGGGCATTTCCTCCTGAATGAATAAAATGAAAGTGATGCTATAGAGATCAAAATGTTAAAACAAAACCCAACAAGATGAACTAGCATGATGAATATCTCATTACTGTACCTCTTTGCTGCTTCGCAAGGCATTTGCGAAATTTGCTGCAATTCTAGACAATAAATATTACAGTCAGCCAAAACATCCAGTGAAATATTCTGTACTGTTATATTATATATATAACATATATACATACATATATACATATATATGTATATTCTGTTGCTTTACAGTGGGTCTCAAAAGATGATATACCTTATTTTGGGCTTCACGTCAGGACTTTTAATCTTTGTAATGGGAACCAGAAAAATACAGTCAATTATATTTCAGCTTGCATGCATTCAAAATGTATTATATAAGGTTTGAAATGAGTCTTCCTTTACACAATAAGCAATGTTGTGCTGGGAACTAGACTAACTTCGTCACACTCTAGGTCGTACTATACTATACTCTCACCAAATACATGTGTTAACGTAAAAGACGTCCTGGTAATGTATTAAGTCATTAAATTAAGCGTAACTATTCTTCTGCAGCAGACTGAGCATCACAAACAGACGAGCCGTGACAATATTTAGAGGATTGCACAGGAAGTAACAGACCTGATCCACGGGAAGATTTGATGAATTGGTGAAAACCGCCGAGTCGTTTGAAGCCGCCGACATTCTTTTAGGTTTTGCATCGTGGGACTCCCTTGGAGATCAAAAGGAGACGCTTTAGCACAACATGCTGAAAACCAAACGTTACCGTCTGTCGTGCTCCTCGGCCGGCGCCTTACGGTGTGCTCGGGGGCGTGGCCAGACCATCAGCGGACCAACGAGACGACTGAAAGCACAAAGAAAGTGTTCGTCACCGTCACGTGCGACCATGTTTTGTAGTGATTGAACCTCTCTAACACTGTGGTGTAACATTATTGTAATAATCAATGGAATATCATTAATGTGATATATTTAATCAAGGGGAACCATTGTCAAGAACCTCGGCTGGTTATCTGCTGTTATTCTTTTTTCTTTACACAGCCTCCGTGGAGGAGTGACATGTATCAGCTTTTATCATGTCACCGTTTTTTTTAGCTCTGCCGTTTATTGCTAATTTCTTCTGATATTTTTGGAAACGTGATATAAAGAAGTAGTTCATGTAAATACCTAATTGTTTATTTGGTGCAACATTATTAGGAATGTGCAATAAAAGGATAGAAAAACATCTTGCGGCAGCACACTTGGCTCATCTTTAAGGTACTTTGGGAATCACTGGGGACGCAACAACAGATATCACCACACATTTGGAAGCAGAAACGAGGCGAACGCGTCTTAAATGTCACTATGATCGATCACTGCATAGTCAATTTGTTTGCATGCACAGCCACGGTAAAAAAAAAAAAAACCTGCCGTGAAGCTTGAGGTGTTTTTTTTCCAGATTTCCACAATAATACAACCTTGATTTGACATTGTGGTTTCAATCAGGAGCTTTAAAGGGGAGTAGGGTTTAGTGGAGCAGAATAACAGATGGCTACGTAAACGCATCAGGAATCATATGCAATGAGCAAAACAGATAAAAAAACCCACAAATGATCATATTAAAACAACAGAAAATATGAGAATACCTTGCTGGATTCTTCTTTTTGTTGCCTTGATGTGCCACTGGATTTCTCCTCTCCAGTCTTTGAAAAAAAAACAAAGAGAAGTATGTTTTTTATATTGTTTCACTGATAGAAGTGTGACTTGTGTAACATATGAAAAACCTTCTGGAGCTTTCATGACAACACTACAGTCAATGACCATCAAGTGGATTCCTTTCCTCCGTCTGCAGAAACTAGTGTGTATCATTACTTACCTCTGTAGTATTAATGCCACACATCTCGTGATGTACGAGCTTGGCTGCTTCCTCCTTAGCTTCCTTCTTTGTTCTCCCAGTGGCTGCTGGGTACTCCTTATCACCAACCACGAACCTACAGCATCTAATATCACAAACATTTTGATTTAATTACATTTTGAATCAGGACAAAATAGCTACAAATTAGAATTCAAGAGGCTTACGGAGTAGCAATATTTGGTCCCAGTCTCGTTGACTCCAAAGGCTTTATATCTACGCTGTTCTGTTGACCGTATTCATTGAGCCAACATGTGTAGTTGGCTTGAGTGATAGCTGTCTGATGAGCCGGTGCAGGAGAAGCTACTGATGCATTTTCTCTCTGTCAGGATAAAAACAAATACACATCAAGGAGACGAGTGCCGGGATTTGGTTTTCCATACTTTGGACTATAATTAATACTAAAATTCACACATGCAGTGAGTCAATAAAGAGGTATAATAATCTTACAGGGTCATTCGTTTCCTCCGACAGGACACTGAGGACATTTTCAGCTGCATTCAGTTTGGCTTCCTTCTTGTTCTTCCCCACACCATCAGGATACGGCTTCCCAGCCAGGACTGCTCTCACTGTAAATCTGAGAATAAAAGATACAACTTTGTTGAACAGGAAAGGTGACACGAGAACGGTGTGTGAGGTTGCATCACAAAGACAAGAATAACTTTATTAAGGACACCTTGGGCTGTCATGGAAACTGATGTCAATCAGCTTCTTCTTTTTTTACAGGACAACTATACTGTGAATTGTGTATCACCATTAAATGAAGCGCTAGAACTGGTTAGATGTGATACCTGAGTTGGCTATCTATTCTATTATCCATCTATTATTCTATTGTTTAATATCTAACTCAATGCCTTAGACCCAGTGGTTGACTGACTCGGCATGCGATTGCTTCTGCCACTATGTGGTGCCAGTGCCGTCCTGTGGGAGGGTTTCGGGAGGGAAGGGGGAATAATGGGCCAAACTCAAATTTGGAGGTATATATACACACTGTTGAATTAATTTCACATCAATGGCGTGTGGTTTGAATGCAGTAACAGAGGGCAACGTGTAGGAGACAAATACCTGAGGATCCCGATTGGCCTAAAGCAACACATAGAACACACTCATTTATTTATTTATTTATTTTCCTAAAAACATGGGAAATACTATCCTCCCATTCAATTAGAGCATGCCCTATTTAAATCCTGCATCTATTTAAATCCTATATCCATAACGTTTCATGCAGATCCCACCAGAGAATGTGTCCAACTCACGTTTTAATGTGATCGAGGCCAACGGATCCAACGTCCTCATAGCTCAGCTCCAAGCGCGCTCCCTGCGCGTACTCGTTTAGTTTCGCTACGGCCATTATTAATAACTAGTAACTCTAAGTATACTAACTAACGATATATATCGCCTTCGTTTTCATCTCAAATCTTCTTCCACGGACGGTTGTTTTAATTTAGCCTCACCCTCAGTAAGTTTCATTTTCGTCACACAAAATGGCAACTATGGAAGCCCATTGGTGCCACTGTGAGGAAAAAAAACAAGATCCTGTAAGTCATAATTATAATTATATAAATATGATAGTAAGTCATAATTATAATTATGACTTAGTATCTCATAATTATGTGCTATCTCATGATTATGACTTACTATAGATACTAAGTCATAATTATGAGATAGTAAGTTGAGATACTAAGTCATAATTATAAGATAGTAAGTTGAGATACTAAGTCATAATTATAAGATAGTAAGTTGAGATACCAAGTCATAATTATGAGATGCTAAGTCATTATTTTGAGATAGTATCTCATTATAATGACTTACAGGATCTTTATTTCTTCGTCACAGTGGCAGAAATGGGCTTCCACAGATAGGTGTTAATGTTAGGTACTCGGTTATTATTATTCATTTGACGGATATTTATGTACTCTAACGTTTAACTAACGTCTGCTTGATTTTTTTCTGTTTGCCTACCTGTTCTTCACCTTGGAAAAAATACTTATTTTCTTAACATTCAACAACTACAGTTCCCAAGAAGCTTTAGTACTGCGCCAACCTCTAAGACTCATGGGAACTGAAGTTGTTCATGCTTTTTTTTTTTTTTTAAATCATTGAAGAGGCTTTTCGTCCAGCATATAGCTCATATCCATTTATCTTATTAGTATTATACAAAACTCGTGTTTCACCGCTTCAGAGACACAAATGAGAGAAACTCAACAGTTATCTAATGTCTTAAATGGAACTTTTGAAACAAGCAAAAAAGCCAATCATAGTTCATTTGATAATATGCTTAAATATTGTGGTGAGAAAAAAAAGTAGGGAATTAAAATACTGCGGGGACACCAGAAGATATTGAAATAATAATAGTTTTAAGCCCCATATAAACTCACAATTGAGGATTACATACACATAAAAGCAAAATGGCAGATATCATAATATCAGATTACAGCGTTAGAAAGTAGAACGACGTCTTACATTTCGTTAAGTAAATTAACCCCAAAGTGAGATATTTTTTATAATAAGTAGCTTAAATAAAACAATAGATAAGAGAACGAGGTATAATTCTTTAAATGTTTAATGAAAACACAGGTATGCAATCGCTCTGAAAAATATTTTGAAAAATATGTACATAAAAGAAGAATTCAGGGCCGCCAACTACAAAACAGCATAAACAGTGATGACCTTCCGGAGATGGACAAAGGATTCAAACTGGGATGATAAATACATATTCCTCCACTTATGATCACCTGATTGCCAACACTGTGTATCAAAGCCAAGTGAGAGCAGCCCACTGGGAACAACTGAGCAGATTCATTTGTATCGCGTTCATTCGTGATCCAACGCTGTATCCCCGGGACAGTTGGAGCACAAGTCCTCTTCATCTGTCAACAAAATAAAACAAAATGTATCAGCAAAGTCAACAAAAACAACAACAAAACCACAGGCGTGTTGTCGTCACTCTTACCGTTATAGGTGGTTCCGCACCATATGCAGTAAAAATGGACGTCTCTCAGATAGGATGTCATAATTTGCAGTTTTTCAAAGGACTGTAAAAGAGAGAGACACACATCAAATATATTCATCTCACTCTGGATTCATCAACACAGGAGCCAACCACATCAATTCATCGCACCGTATAATAACTGTGTACAATACACTGGCAGAATGTGCCAGTGTGTCTTATATTTCACCCTCATATTACTGCTTCACACCAACACGCATGTCAAAATGATGACATGCGTTTATTTGACAACAAAGTTGATTTGGGATCATAAATTAGCATAACACAATAAATCACTGTATGAACAAGGTAAACTAAATACTAACGGGTAATTCCACGATCTCCTCTTCTTCCTCCTCTTCTTCTTCTTTCTCCTCCTCTTCTTCTTCTTCATCCTCCTCTTTCTCTTTCTCCTCCTCTTCCTCCTCCTCCTCTTCATTAGTCTCTGCTTTAGGCCAGTACCAGTCCTCCCTGGGGACGGTGATGCCCTGAAAAGACAATTCAGCCAAAAGGATTCACACACAGAAAAGTGCTGATTCTGTACTGAAATAGTGTGAAATGTCAAAATATTGAATTTTGTATATATTCTCAGTACAGAGATCTTCAATAACAGCATTATCAATATGATGATGAGCCTTTATTATGGCCATAATTCCTCCAACCTTCTGGCTGTCGAGCTGCTCACAGGCCCGCTGACTCCTTTTGAGATCTCCTTCAATCTTTCGCTCCTCCCTCTCTGTCCTTACTCGCAACCTGGAAGGAAAAAAAGCACGACATCACACTCACAGACTATAAATCATTTGTATTATAGGAGGGGAACAATGGCTTGGAGGCATAATGCATCTTATAGACAGCTGAAAACGTCACCTAAAGTCTTCCAGAGACTTGGTCTCATTCTGTTGTTTGGCCCGTGATTTCTGACGATAATGTTCAAGTTCCTCCTCGGCTTTTCTCTTCTTCACCGCTTCCATTCCAATGCCACCTCTGTCTGATTTAGCATACCGAAGAAAAGTACATAAACACTGCAAGCCACCAGTTGGATTGCACAGGTTGTTACCAAATACCAAAATAATACCAAATAAATTACCACACAGTGAATATAAATTAATTGCTTACCAGTTTTGATATTTAGAGGAATTAGATCAACCCTCCCGGCTCCTGAAGATGTAACCGAAATTAACATGAATACAAATGCAAAACAGAATGAAAATAGGATAATTCGTTAAAAAAATAAAATAATACTTGCCCGCCTTCCCGAGGCCTTGACCAGCTTTGTAACCCATTTTTTTCAGGAGTGCGAATCCCTTGTTCTCATTGCACATGGAGTTTTCTAAAGCTGCCTCCCTACTTTCCTTCTCCTGCTCCTTGATAGTCTTCTGACGGTTCTTGATGTTCGTCTCCTTTTGCTGCGTCTCCTTCTTTATTGCTTCTTTGAGCCGCCTCACCATGCTGACACCCGGCTTCACATCTTGCCTGACAGACAGAGGAACACAGAAAAGGGGCATTGGGATAAGAAAACGTTAAGAGAAGATAAGATAAGATAAGATAATCCTTTATTAGTCCCGCAGCGGGGACATTTGCAGGATTTACAGCAGCATAGTGCAAACAAGAGACAAAGTAAAAAGAAACAAGATCAAAAAAAGTATTATAAATAAGCCAATAAGCAATAAAAAACAGTAAAGAATTCACCATAACTGGAATATTATACATACAGACAGAATAACTATTATAAAAGGGTACAATAAAAGGGTACTGGGATAAGATAACGTTACAGCTATTATGGGAGCATGCCTTTAAACCCACACTTCCAAATTTCCACAACTGACACTCCTTTCAAAATCCCCGAATTAGCTTTAATTTGAGAAGTCTGGCAACACAGGGCGATAAACTGCATCAAGTAACGTAACGTAACAATCTGGACAAACCTCAGGTTTTAATATATGAACAAAAGACAAACAAAACGCTTACATTTTACTCAGAAATGCATCGGACATATAGTCCTCTTCCTCATCAGACATTATGACCGCGGGGAAAAAAAATGTGGAAAAAGATAGAAAAGCGCTGCAGCGTTTAATAAAAAAATCCGGTTGTCCGCTTTGGTATTTTCTTCGCTGATGTTTGGTTCGTCAAAGATACATTCCGTGTAGCTACAAGGTATCAAGACTATCAAGTTCCGGTGCTTTTTATTAAATAATTCCAAAGAAGGTATTTATTTTAAATAAACACACACAACTGAAGGGAAAGGGGATACACGTAATGTGAAACTTTTTTTCGTTCGTTAATTATGTTGCGGCAATACGTTCACATATTAATTAATCGTCTAGTTTCCAGTCGGGCCCACTTTAATGCGACACCGTCGACACTCGTCGTCATCGCCGTCATTCACCCTGCGCATCCTGCTTCTCGAAAACAGGTAGGATGAACAACAAATCGCCTCCACACATCTCACACTGGAAGGTGTCGTCGCCGAGGTGCTTTTGAACAGATACATGGTTTATAAAGACGACGACAGAGAGCGAACGCGCGGTCTGGGCGAGTGTGTGTCAGCCGGACTTCCGGTTGTCCCTCGTCGGAGCTAACGTCAGCTAGCTCAGGATGCTAACGAGCTGCTCCACAAACAGCTGGAGGAGGCAGCTGTTTGTGGAGCAGCTCTGACAGTTTAGTTTACTGCACTTGTTTGCTTTGTTCGTTGCACTGTTGTTTTGTTTGTTTGCTTTGTTAGTTCATTTAATTTCATATTATTCTATCCTATTTATTGTATACATTATGCATTTTTCTTATTCCATCCTATTTTTTTGTATATATTGTGCATTTTTCTTATTCTATTCTATTTATTTTGTATATATTGGTTGTTTTTCATATTGTGCATTCATATTGTGCATCTTTCTTATTATACTATGCTTACCTGGTTGTAAATGCTGCTGTAGCAGAAAAAATATTTATACATTATTAATAAAATATCTATCTATCTATCTATCTATCTATCTATCTATCTATAAACATCTAAAGCAGTGAAAAGCTGCTCTGACTTTGTAATTACTTAATATCCAACTGTTATGCCTCTTGCATAAACCTAATCAAGTTATTGCAAGGGATGACACACGTCCACATATCTGTAGTAGTTAACTGAAGTGCTGTTTAAATGCTGTCTAGGTGATTGGATGAAAGGGTGGATATTAAGAGAAGAGACATCTACTGACGAGGCACGCGCCCTGAGATAACTTTGCAGAGGCGAGGGTGTTGGAAGGTCCTCGCCATGGAGCTGGCTCACAGTCTGCTGCTCAATGAAGAAGCCTTGGCCCAGATAACTGAAGCAAAGAGGCCTGTCTTCATCTTCGAATGGCTCCGCTTCTTGGATAAAGTGCTTGTGGCGGCAAATAAGGTGACTCTTCAGATCAGATTTTGGCGTCTCTTTTTTTCTGGGTGGGTTTCATTGGCGTCAGTTCTTGTGACTTTGTTGTGCGTTTGCATTGGCAGGTGGACGTGAAGGAGAAACAGAAGAAGCTGGTGGAACAGCTGACTGGACTGATCAGCAGTGCCCCTGGACCGCCAACAAGAAAACTGCTGGCCAAAAACCTTGCCACCCTCTACAGCATCGGGGACACCTTCACTGTTTTCCAGACTTTGGATAAATGCAATGAGATCATCAAAAGCAAGGACGACACGCCTGCGTACTTGCCAACAAAACTGTGAGATCCCATTTAATCGCAGCACCGTGTATTGTCATGAGCCACTTGTTTTGAATACGGTCAGATATTCTGCTTGATAATATACACATTTGCATTAATATATAAGGTGTTCAGCACTGCTCTCAGTGTTTCAGGCAGAAACTGTAGCCCACCTTCAAGGGTATTAGCAGTTAAGCCCTATGTTAATCTGCAGAGTGACATTTCATATTTAAAAGGGGGGGATTAAGTGTACATGACCAGATATTATGATGTGTCTCTTGGAGTGGAATGGAATCACAGTGGTTGAAGCTGCATTAGTGTTGTCCTGCAGTGTTTTACTATAGATAATACTATGTTTGGAGCTTTGAGGTTAAATCTAACTGAAATAGTGAATATGGAATATTCCCAAGAGGATATTTGCATTCATGAATGTGAAGATATCTGGAATTAAAAGAAACCCACAGTTATGGCAGATCAATTTCAAGAGATCATTTATTTTATGCGTGCCTTTAAGTTCTCATCGACTATTGCATTGCATTGTTTATCAGTTTAAAATGCACTATAATGTGTACTTTCATTTTAATGCATTCTTTTCTTCCAGTGCTGCTGTGGCATGTGTTGGAGCTTTTTATGAGAAGATGGGCAGGATGCTGGGAAGCTCCTTTCCAGACACCATTAACAATCTTTTGAAGGCATTAAAAAGTGCTGAGGTAGGACTTTTAAGAGTACAACATTGGAAAGTGGAATGCAATTTTTCCATTTTATTATAGCAAGACTGTATTAGATCAAGTGTATACTGGAATATAGGAACAGAAATGGATAACTAAGTAGCTTTATTACTCAGAAACAGATGACATTTATTTTAATCTTCCTGCTTTCCCATGCTTTGCTGATGTAGTCCCAAGGCAGAGGAGAGATCCTTCTCAGTCTGCAGAAGGTGCTGTGTGGACTGGGGGGAGCTGCAGCCTCGTGTCACAGAGACATCTACAAGAACGCCCGCTCTCTTCTCACAGACCGGTCCATGGCCGTACGCTGTGCCGTAGCAAAGGTTGGTCTCATTGAGCTTTAAAAGAGTTACAGATCCACTATGTTGTCATTTATGGTGGCCGAACTCAAATGTGTCATGCAAATCTCCACCCTGGAGACCACTCCAACTGAATTGCTTTGCCAGGCAACAGCTTGGGTAACTTCCTTGCAGCTGATGTCATTCACATACCCTGCAACAGGAAATAAACTGGGACACATTTGAAATGCCTGAACTGTGAATTGCATAACAACTGTATATTGTACAAGCTGTATGGCCAGTATATTGCAAAGATATATATATATATATATATATAAACTAAGCATCCAAATTGTTGATATGCATCATCAGTCTGTCTATAATAGATTAAACGTGTCCTGTACGTGCATATCGTAGACGTTGCTAACAGGACTCCGTCTTTATCTTCTTGTCTGATCAGTGCCTGCTGGAGCTGCAGAATGAGGCCGTATTCATGTGGACCACCGAACTAGAGAACGTGGCCACTTTGTGTTTCAAGGCCTTGGAAGGCTCTAACTACGGTGTTCGGGTGGCCGTGGCCAAGCTGCTGGGGACCGTCATGGCCACCGCCCTGATGCCCAAACAAGCAGCCGGTAGATCAGCCAGTCAATTTGTGTCGTTCACGTTCTGCTACTTTCACGTCGAGTCGACTTGACTCGCCACTCCAGTTGTTCATGAGCTCAACGCTTCCTTCCTCAGTGATGCGTCAGAACGTGAAGCGGGCCACCCTGGAGGAGGTGCTGGAGCTGATGGCCACGGGCTTTCTGCGCGGCGGCTCCGGCTTCCTGAAGAGCGGAGGGGAGATGTTGAAGGGCGGAGGCTCCGTCAGCAGGGAGGTGCGAGTGGGCGTCACGCAGGTGAGGTGAACCCCTCCAGCGTAATAAGACTCCGAGCCTGCGTTATCCGTCTCCACCGCTTCACACGGGGTCTTTCTTCATATTTCCCCAGGCCTACGTCGTGTTCGTGACGACACTCGGCGGTCAATGGCTGGAGCGCAACTTCGCCACATTCCTGTCCCATGTCTTGGACCTAGTGTCTCACCCACGGGCCACGCAGACGCATGTCGAGGCCGTGTACTCGCGCCGCTGCGTTTCCTTCATGCTGCGCGCCACCCTCGGGGGCTTACTCGGAGAGAAAGCGCAAATTGCTGCCGGCAAAGAAATCTGCCAAGCCATCAGCAAACAAATGAGGGCTGTGGGTAAGGAGGATGGGGGGGAAATATCACGGTTCAGAGCACTACAGAGTAAGTACTCATCCATTATTATCACTTTTTTTTAATTCACCCTTCATTCAGTTTCTACAATTCTTGCATGGTTGGCTCTTGTGTCGTGTACGGAGATGGTTTTTCTTTTGTTGTGTGCGGAGATGGCTTTCCCTATTTCTGCTTTCCTTCTTGCTTTCCGCGTCTCCTCTTTCTTTACTCTTCATTTTTGAACCACAAGCGGCATCATAATGTCTGTCACATCATCCATTTGCCAGCTCAGCATTTGAGTTACTCATGCTTGCATTACTGCATCGCCTCCTTGGCTGTTTGCCATTCTCTTATTGCATTGCAATCCCTAAGGAGCATGACCTAACTCTTTCTGACTGTTGACATCTGGCTTACACCAGCAGAAAAACTGCATGTGCCACTAAATTCCCAGACACATTTAGTAGGAACAAGCCATTTCCCCCCACAGCAACAAGACATACAATTTGCACGTTTGTCCATCATTATGTTTTATTGATTTCAGTTCCTCCAAATTTCCTTTTTTTTTTTTTTTTTTAATAAATACTCTCTTCTGCATTACAACACGTCAATCATTTTTAAAATCACCTTTATCTCGTTCAAAAAGGATGATTCTTACTCTGATTTGCTTTGCAACCTTTTAAACTGATGTAAACTATGTCAAACGTCCATTCTCTCGTTCATATTGATGTTAAAACAGAATTTGAAGAGGATGTTGAATGTTGGTGTCTCTTGAGAAGTGGTCCTGTGCTCTTTGCTCTCCTTGCTGCTTGTAGCTTTTCCATCCAGCTGGATCTGTGAGACTTCTTGAAATTAGACTTTGTGGAATAGCGATGCGAAAAGTAACTTAAAAAAATAGTTTTCTGGATACATGATGGCAGTGGGGGGTCCCCTAGTGAATGATCCCCTCTTCATTCTACAGTTGGTTCCCGCTGTCCTAAATTTTATGGAATAAAATGACCGCCACGGTCCAAGAAGCAGCTTTAAATCTCCTCTGAAAGTCGTTTATTTTCTTTCCTTTCGTGTGATCTTTCTCGACTGTTGTCTATTTTTAGCGCTGAGGATTTAAGTTCTTGATAAATTACCATCAGACATTCTAATCGGGGATGTTTCTGATTTCAGATTTAAGTTTTAGTGTTTTTCTCTTTTGTCACATTTATTCTTCAATGCAACTATAATCACTGTCGAATGCGTTGCTCCTTTTTTTTGTTTAAAAAATAAATAAATCCTCAGAGCTGTGTGGCGTATAGCAGCGCGTTCCTCAGTATTTTTGAAGGATTTTAGTGCTGCAGTTGAAAAATTTTGCACATTCATGATGTGTGACAGCATTACATGGACTAATGTGGACAGACAGTTATGTTATTACAATGTGTTTTATGTAACATGTCAGAATTCTAATAATCTTAATCAAAAAGTGCCTTGTTGTTTGTTTTTTTTGATTCTCAAACTAAGTTGCAATTCAGTGCCGGCCACCTTATCCATCAATGCTGCACACATTAGTGATTAGTAACAGGTTACCCTGTTTTTAAGGATTTTAGATCTTAATCAACTTGAAAGTTTTTGCCTTTTTTAAACTGACAAACCAAGCTTGTTTGTTTTTTTTCTTTCTCTGCCGCTTGTTTTTTCCAGAGGCAGTTGTGAATGACATCAGTGGAGAGAACAAGGCCGGGGCAGCCGATGTCTCTGCCAGTCAGCATGTCATGGTGTGTGCCCTGAAAGAGCTGGGCAGTCTGGTTCAGAGCCTGAGCGCTACGGCCTCGCCTCTCATTCAGGAGCCTTCTATAGGTGAGACACAATATTAAATAATGTGTTCCGGTGCTCTTAAGTGTCTGTAAAGTGGGATAAACTGGGATTATATGGAGGATGATACTCCTCACGGGACTGAAGATTTGCTTACGAAGCCAACTTGTATAAATTTGGTGTGTTTTAACATTTCACTATCCTTTAAGCAGACTATTAGCTGCTAACAGCAATGTAAATCTTACATGTACTTATTTTACTGACTGCAAAAAGGTTCACTGTGTATGCAATTGTCGAATTTGACTCTTAAAGTAAAATACGTTGGAATCTCCCGCCGGAAGGGAATTCCTTTTGGACTGGATTCATCCACAACCTCACAACGTGCTCCATGTCCTCTTTGCCAGGACTCCTTGAAACCGTAACCTCAGTGCTGCTTCACCCCAGCATGGCGGCGCGCTTGGCCGCTGCGTGGTGCTTGCGCTGTGTTGCCGTGGCGCTGCCCTATCAGCTGACCCCGCTGCTGGACCGGTGTGCGGAGAGAATCAACAACCTGAAGACTTCACCTGAGGCTGTGAGCGGCTACAGCTTTGCGATGGCTGCTCTGCTGGGAGGCGTACACCAGTGTCCACTGGGTATCCCCCACTCCAAGGGCAAGGTGTGTGTGGCCTGGGAACCCAATCTTATTGGCTCCTTCTCTTGTGGATCTATTTTAGCCCTGATTGGCCTTCTGTGCCAGCCTCATTGATTGCCCAATAGAGATTTAAGGGTTATCTGTGTTCTTCTCTTGTAGTTGGTGGTGAGTATAGCCGAAGACCTCCTGAGGACAGCTGCTCAGAATAGTCGACTGTCCCTACAGCGGACGCAGGCTGGATGGCTGCTGCTGGGGGCCCTCATGACTCTGGGTGAGTCTCTCTCTCTCTCTCTCTCTCTCTCTCTTTCTCTCTCTCTCTCTCTCTCTCTCTCTCTCTCTGACGACGTTGCCACCACCTTGTATTTGTGCCCAGGCCCCTCCCTCGTGCGCTACCACCTTCCCAAGATGCTGCTGCTGTGGCGGAACGTGTTTCCTCGCTCCCAGAAGGAGCTGGAGGCAGAAAAGGCCAGGGGAGACGCCTTCACCTGGCAGGTCACCCTGGAGGGCCGCGCTGGAGCCCTGTGTGGTAAAGAAACCCACCGCCATGTATTGCTGCACACGCTCTGGACTGTTAGAAGACACAACTCTGACCAACACGCCTGTTCCTTTTTCTTCCGTAGCCATGCGTAGCTTTGTGGCCCACTGTCCCGAGCTGCTCACAGAAGATGTGATCCGCAGACTGATGACACCCATTGAATGTGCCATGACCATGATGTCTCAGTGAGTGTGGTGCTTTTAAGTAGGATTGTTTTCTTTGTTGCGGGAGACACGGAATTCATTCATTTTGCTGTTTCCAGATTATACATCTATTGCTTGTAATGTTTTTTTTTTCAGTGTCCCTGCCATCATTAAGGTGCATGGTGCTCACCTGAAAGCAAGTGCAGCGATGGTGAGGCTGCGGTTGTATGACATCCTGGCTCTATTGCCTCCCAAGACCTATGAAGGTAACACAGTCACTTCTTCACAGATGTTAATAACATTTAAGGAAGTTTGCATATTTTTTATAAAACAGTTTTTTTCTTGTGCAGGCAGCTTCAACGCCCTCCTGAGGGAGCTGGTGGCAGAGTTCACTTTGACGGACAACTCGGCCAACACCACCACCTCCCTGCTGCGCTCTCTGTGTCACTATGACGACAGCGTGCTCATGGGCTCGTGGCTACAGGAGACTGACCACAAATGCATAGAGGATCAGGTGAGTAAAAATCATCAGTGACATGATGACTCCGAGTACTACTCCACGTTATTAGAACAAAGGGATTCTTATTTCCTTAGTAAATGGTTGACAATAACTATGTATGTATCGTCATGTGATGATTCTACTGTGTGATCGTTCCTCAACAGCTGCAGCCCAACAGTGCGTCTGGCAGCGGAGCTCTGGAGCACGACCCCTCCTCAATCTACCTGCGTGTTCCTGTAGGCGAGGCCATCCCGGGGCCTCTCCCTTTGGGTGTGTCCGTCATTGACGCTTCAGTGGCTCTGTTTGGTGTGGTTTTCCCCCACGTCTCCTTCAAACACAGGTGAGGAGTTTAGCTGTGATGCGTTGTTTCTCTCGTTGGTTTAATATGTATTTATATTCACTGTTGACTTGTTGTAAAGCTCTTGTGACCTGCTTGTTTGTAATATATTCCACCCGACTTGTATGATTCAGGCTGCAGATGCTGGACCACTTTGCAGAGTGCATAAAGCAGGCGAAAGGAGTTCGACAGCAGGCAGTCCAACTGAACATCTTCACCGCAGTGCTTAGTGCCCTCAAGGTGAGATCACTTGTTTCATATCCTCCTGAGATAGGACTATCATGTTTCAGTATTCAGGTAATACATAGATAGATAGATACTTTATTAATCCCACAAGGGGACATTTTTCCAGTACACCAGCATTTTTACATAAGAAAAGAACAATTTTTACATTAGGAAAGAACAATATATACAAAAATAGAATAGAATAATAATAAGAAGAAGACGAAAATAAGAAAAATGCACAATATATACAACAAATAGAATAGAATACAATGATAAATAATCTATCTCCTCCTGACTGAAGGGCCTGGCTGAGAACAAGAGCACTCTGGGCCCTGAAGAGGTGCGTAAGTCGGCCCTGGCCCTGGTAATGGGAGCGTTGGACAATCCCAACCCCATCCTGCGCTGTGCTGCTGGAGAGGCTCTGGGCAGGATGGCTCAGGTGGTTGGAGAGGCTACCTTCATCGCCAGGATGGCACAGACCAGCTTTGATAAGTACGCATTTCATGTCTGTATTGTCTGTTTTTTTCTTTATTCTAAAGTCTCTCTCTATTCTATTATTCTCCACGTTAAGATCGAGGGAGACTTGGTCAGCAAACCACCGTTAATAAGCAGTTACAGAGAAGAAAAGAAACATTTAATTAAGATACACAGTTCAGTCTTTCATTGTCCTTACAATCTATCTTGGTCTGAATCTAGCTGACATCTCTATCCTTTTCTTTAATCATGTGATCCATGTCTCTTTTCCTCCTCCATTTCCAGACTGAAGTCTGCCCGTGATGTAGTATCAAGGACGGGCCATTCGCTGGCTCTCGGCTGTCTGCATCGATATGTTGGAGGGATTGGCTCAGGCCAGCACTTAAAGACCAGTGTCAGCATCCTTTTGGCTCTGGCCCAGGATGGGTCCTCTCATGAGGTCCAGGTACAGTGAATTATGCCGCACGAGGGAGGAATGATTAAGATTCACCCACAGTTGATAGAAAATAGGAAAATTGGCACGTTTTTAATTTAAATGTTTTCATCTTTCATCTAAACTGGACTATTATAGTTTGGTTTACTTGGAGGATTGGAGGAACGTATGTTGTTTTTTTCTATTGTACTTAATGTCTTAGCAACATTTACATAAAAAAAATAATTATTTCTGCTTTGTACATTATACTATTCAGATATTCTCCATCTATTTTTTTTCTTCTTCATCAGACATGGGCTCTGCATTCTCTGGCTCTGATTGTGGATTCTAGTGGTCCCATGTACAGAGGCTATGTGGAGCCCACGCTGTCCCTGGTGCTCACCCTGCTCCTCACCGTGCCACCGTCTCACACAGAGGTGCACCAGTGTTTGGGCCGCTGCCTAGGAGCTCTCATCACCACTGTGGGACCAGAATTACAGGGTAACTGTGACTCTCACTCAATAATATCCCCATAATATACCCTTCCCCGACCAGCAGGTGGCAGTGTAATCACAGCAACAGCTTCTGAAGTGGACTTGAAGACATACTGTGTTTTCCTACAACTGCTAAAAAAAAATGCTGATTCTTTTTGTCTCTCTTTCTAATCTGTGTCGTTGGGTTTGCTAGGAAATGGAGCCACTATCTCCACCATCCGCTCGTCCTGCCTGGTTGGTTGTGCCATAATGCAGGACCACTCCGATTCCCTGGTGCAGGCAGCTGCCATCTCATGTCTGCAACAGCTGCACATGTTCGCTCCGCGCCACGTCAACCTGTCCAGCCTGGTGCCCTGTCTCTGTGTAAGACATGATGAGACGTAATGAGCTCCAGACTGTAGTAGCTGTAGCTTTTTCTTAATCGTAATCATAATTTGCTGCTGTACTATGGGGTCCCTGCAGGTGCACCTATGCAGCTCTCACCTGTTGCTGCGCCGTGCTGCCGTGGCCTGCCTGAGGCAGCTCGCTCAGAGAGAGGCTGCAGAGGTCTGTGAGTACGCCATGAGCCTGGCGAAGAGAGCAGGAGACCACGCTACAATCAGTGAGTACACATTGTGAACCTAACGAGAGCATTCTGTTTAGTTAATATACCTAAGAGAGACACTTTGACTCATACTGTGTTGACTCTGTCCCTGGTTTAGATCTGAACATCACTGAAACTGGTCTGGAGGGCGTTCTGTTTGGCATGCTGGATCGGGAGACGGACAGGAAGCTGTGCGCTGATATCCATGATACACTGGGTCACATGCTGTCGTCTCTCGCTGTGGAAAAGCTTTCTCATTGGCTGAAACTCTGCAAGGACGTCCTGGCAGCAACTACAGGTACATCTTTAAAAAGAAGTTAAGATTTCCAAATTTAGGCCAGAACATAAAACACAGCACTCAAGGCAGGTTTATTCTACAACCCAATATCAGTTTAAATGTTTTGTGCCTTTTTTTCTTTTAAATCCTTGTGTCGTGAATGAGTCCATGTCCTCTTTCAGATGTAGGAGCACCTGTTGTATTCGAGGTGGAAAAGGATGAGGAAGACTCCGAGAAAAAAGACGAGATGGACGACGACACCATGTTCACAGGCCTGGGTGACGATGACAAGTCCAAGCCCTCTGTGGCGCCGCGCTGGGTGACGCGGGTATTTGCCGCGGACTGTTTGTGCCGCATCATCCTGCTGTGTGAGAACGACAAAGCACACTTTGACCTGGCAGCTGCCCGCTCTGCACAAGCCAAGAACCCCAAAGGTACGTTTCATCATGCCTCCAGAGCAGAGTAGCTCAGGGTTCACCTCGAGGACTTGAGATTGATTCATGCCACCTGTGATGTGAGTCTGTGCTTCAGATTGATTTTCTAAAGTCAGACACCAATATTAAAACTGTTGCTTACGAAGAGCACACGGAACATATTTTCTACTAACCAATGACCCGGCTGTTTGTTGAGTACAGACTGTTGTTTGGTTGTTATGTCTTTTTGTGACCTTCAGGCAGTTCAAGTGTCAGCTGCTAAATAAAGCTCATTCATGTGCTATTATGTAAATATGGAACAAAGCTTGAGATGAGTAAGCAAAAGTGGGAGGGATTTTTTTTTCCTCTCTGTGACAGACAGAGAAGCTCCTCTGAAATAAGGCAGCCTTCTACAGACCATACAGTAATGGCTCTGGAAGCAGCTAAGCCAAATCTAGTGACTGGGATTGAGTGGATGGTTGGTCTGCATGTCTGTGTGTCCAACTAATTCTTTGAAAGGTGCACTTCAGCTGAAACTCAATTAAATATCAGCCTCAAGGTCAATATCTGGCTTCTTTGAGTCAAACTTCAAAAAACTGATTTGTTGTGTCCTTCTGTATTGAATCTTCAATTAATTCTCAGGAAAAAGCAAACGCAGTGACATTGGAGGAGGCAACACTTCCACTGTCTTGCCGACGAGCAACCCATCATCAAAGAATAACAAAAGTACATATTAAACAATGCCTGGCAAAGGTTGATATTAACATAAATCTGTTGTACATTCTGTTTTCTGATTGATTAATGTGGCTGCTCACTGAGGTCACATTGCTCACAATGATTTTAAATTGGTTTCTATGCCTCACTCGACCCTTGTTGTTCCATCTAGGAGATCCGTTGGTGCTCCATCTGTCTGACCTCATCCGCATGGCCTTCATGGCGGCCACAGACCACAGCAACCAGCTGAGGATGGCCGGCCTGCAGGCCCTGGAGGACATCATTAAAAAGTTTGCGTCCGTACCAGAGCCCGAGTTCCCGGGACACGTTATCCTGGAACAATACCAGGCCAATGTGAGTCAGAAACACATCGGATTGCATTATGCTGCAAAAGTCCCACATTGATAATGACACAGCGAATGTGAAACAACATTGAAAAAGTGAACATTGTACCAATCATGTCTACATTTAGGTCGGAGCTGCCCTCAGACCTGCATTTTCACCTGATACACCGTCGGACATAACAGCGAAGGCATGCCAGGTAAGAAACCCTGCTTAACAAGCGGTTAGAAGAACTTCATAACAGCTACTGGCTGTAAACCATTTTGACGGACGCACTGCAGAAAGGCAGAGATGCACCGTAACATTCATTCTAATGAGCAGCCTGTAAATATATTAATATACTGTATTTTGATGGTTCTTCTACAATGGCAGTTAATAGCCACCGCACAGTGACTCATCGTCCCCTCTGAACCCTGCAGTGTCGTGTTTTTTGCTTAAATGCTCGACTTATTTGACTGATGTGAAGAATGAGTGACCGTGGAATATAACAAACATCAAACGTCAGCGGTATTATTATTATTAACGACCCTTCTCTCTTTGACATTTCTATCTGTGTCTCCGGATTAAGGTTCGTGCTCCCTCGGACCTTTTCTGTTCTTGATCTCTTTTCTAACTGTGAAGATTAACTTAGAACAACATAGAAAACAAAATATAGACCCATAATACCTTGCACCACCCCAAGGTGGTAACATTACCTCGAAAGAAATGTGACTGCAGTTCAAATAAGCAAAAAAGGTGTCTCGCTAAGTACATTTGCATCTTAACTCATTTGCAGCTCTCCTTCTCCTGCCCTTGTCCGCCTGACACTCCCATAGTTCTCCTCAGAATGATGTAATCTTATAATGTCTGCTCCATTTGTACAGCTCTAACATGTCTGCCCTATTTATTTATAACTGCTCTTTGACTCCCCCAACCCTTTTAATTAGGGTGGGGGAGTCAAACAGCCCCCTGTATGATGGCTAACCCACCTTGGGTGCTGTAAATGGTCAATTTGTTTTATAATTTATTACTTTGAACCTCTCTATGTCACCACAGGTGTGTAGTACGTGGATTGGAAGTGGCGTAGTCAGTGACCTCAATGACCTGCGGCGAGTCCACAACCTGCTCGTGTCGTCGCTGGACAAGGTGCAGGCTGGGAAAGGCTCATCCAGTCAGCTGTACAGCGAGAGCGCCACCACGATGGAGAAACTGGCCGTGCTGAAGGCGTGGGCTGAGGTGAGACTGAAGACCTCCAAATCCGAGCCCTGTCCCGTATTTGTTATATTAGAGATGATGTACTGTAGTAAGGCTGACTACACACACTGGCTTTCCTTCTCAGGTGTATGTGGTGGCAATGAAGATCAAGAAAGACGCCGAGTCGAAGCCGGCCAAACCGGTCCGGAATGGAGACGACGACGAGGATGAGGATGACATGGGCGCCAACGTGCTTCCCCCCGACAGCCTCATCACGTTGGTGCAGCCGGAGCTGCCCTCGCTGAGCCGCCTGTGGCTGGCCATGCTGCGAGACTACGCTCTGCTCACTCTGCCTGCTGAGTTCTCCAGTCAGCTGCCTCCTGACGGTACAAGACAGATTCTTCTTTTTTACCAAGATTCCATTTCTCATCAAATCTCTTCATTTGCATGGACACCTGTACATTACAATGTAGACCTGCAGTGTTTCCGATGGTACATGGATATTTAGCCAACTTCAAGCACTAGCCTTTGAGTTCTTTGCTCTCGTTTTGGTCCCATGAAAGTTGTGATTTTATTTATTTTAGAGAGCAACTGGAGATGAAATGGGACACTTGTTCTTAAATTAGTATTTGTCATTTGTTTACCAAAGAGTGACATGTAATGAATATTTCAGGTGGCCTTCGTATAAATATACAATTTAGGTGCATATATTTGAATGCGGTGCATTTGTAAACAATTCCAACTGTTTCAAAGTTAATATGGTCAAACCAAAGTAATTTCCCCATTGTTGTGCCGTCTGTGTTCAGGTGGAGCGTTTTATACTCCAGAGACTATCGACACAGCTAGGCTCCACTATCGCAGTTCGTGGGCCCCCGTCCTGCACGCCGTGGCCCTGTGGCTGAGCAGCACCGGGTTCGGGGCTGGTGAAGAGAAAGAAGAGCTCCCCTCATCTCTCTCCAGGGCTCCTGCCATCACTCAAGCACCCTCCTCCACCACAAAGACCTTTGAGGAGTCGGTCAAAGACAGGATGCATCTAATGTTGGGTAAAGAGACACATATATAGTATTTATGTTACTGTGTTTTTCTTCTAAAAAAAACAAACCTGAACACTTTTTGTTTACCTCGCAGCCACGGATCCGCCTCACATCCGCAGACTGGGGTGGCGTCCGATAGAAAAGGAGAATAGCATGAACACACCCTAAGTGCATTTCTGTGCTCTGTCTCTCAGGCGTCAGTATAGAGTTTCTCTGCTTCCCCCGGCCCGAGGAGCCCATGGAACATGTGATGTCCTGCCTGCACGCCCTATTCACTCTGCTAGAATCTCCCAGTGCTAAGATCCATATCGCAGAGGACCAGGTAAAGACACAGGTTTTTGTGCAGAAATTACAGGAAGAGAGAGAGAGAGATGGTCAAAGATTTGTATCACTTTCCTAGAATTTCATTAAAAAAAAATTTTTTTTAAATGTATTCTGAGTTACACATTCAGTGTGATATTTGAAGTAATACATAGTGTATAGATAAATATTAAAACTCTGTGACAATTTGTTTCTACATTCTGTATTTATTTGTATTTTGCAAATAAAAAGCTGAATTCCTGTCGTATGTTAACAGAATTTCAAGCACTGCATAAACCCAAATTAAATAGTAACTTTTACAGAGTACAAAACAAGAGAGAGGGGATTGTATGCATGGCCTCGGTTGTTTAGACCTTGCATTAGTTATTTCATTGGTCTAGTTCACGTGATATATTTACCAGTGACTGACTGATCCCCACCTTAGTTCAAATACAGTATGTGGTGAATACCGCAGCACCACGTGATATTTACTGGCTTTATGAGATGACAAGGATCGCCTCAATGTGCCATTAAACAATTAACTGCCCACACAATAGATAATGGGATACTTAGAGCTTCAAAGGACACAGATTGTGTACTACAAATTCAGAAAAAAAAGCAGGTTGTATTTCTCGGCTGCCTTTTGTTGGAGGTCTTTGTCGATGTTGTTAAATTGTGACTCAGCACGTGTCTCTCTCCTGCTGCCACACAGTCATTACAATCTCCTGTCTGACAGAGACTACAACCACATGCCTCTGTGTGCGTGGTAGTGGGGAGATCCTTCTCGCTTTATCCTATTTTATATATTAATGAAGATTTTCTGTTCTTTGAATAGCAAAAAAATAATTACTTGAAGTGTTTGAAAATGGTTTTATTGGGATTTAAACCTTTTGAGAAACTCTGTATAAAACCATTTATTACTCTGATAAAACCTGTTGGCACTGAGCCGAGATGTGTGGAGCATTATGAACATCAATGGTCACGTTCCCGGTGTTTCACAGAGGCATTACGGTAAATGTTCTTTCTGTTGTAGCTGTTGGCGGTGGAGCTGCTGAACGTGCTCCACAGGCTGCTGCTGACCCGGGATCCTCCGGCTGTACAGCTCCAGGTCACTGCTGTGGTACAGGAGACCATCCGGGCTGCACAGGACCATCTGCAGCGACAGAGAGCCAGCAAGGGTCAGGACCTAACGCACTCCAGAGGCTCCGCCTTGTTTACTTTACATAACACTTAAAACACTGTTATATTCTTAAAACGCAAAACTCACCGTGCCGTGAAAGATGACTGAACAAAAGAGTCTTGATTCACATTTTTAAGTCTGTGAAGTTTTTATCTTCATAGTTGAGATGTTTCAAATGATACGACCGTCTGAGTGATCTAGGTCACTGTGTTACTTTGTTCAGGCAAAGAGGAAGAAGGCGAGAAAGACTCTCAGCCCGGCCTCGGGGAAGGAGGAGACACGGGGGAGCTCGTACCCGGCAAGTCTCTGGTGTTTGCAGCCATGGAGCTGCTTGTGTTCGTCCTGGTCCGCCACTTACCACAGCTCAACGCGCGCGTGAAGGAGTCGCCCAGCCATGTGCCTCTCAGGCCTCAGCGCCTACCTGAAGAAAGTGCACGCCTGGTGGCAAACACAGTATCCATCCTGGCGGAACTGCCCTCTCTCTGCTCTCCTGCTGGTGAGGCCTGAAGCGCACCGCAACCGCACATACACTCACACCCACGACACAGTCAGAAGCAGATCTGTAGCCTCACGGGACACATTGATAGAAAATCTCTGTTCCAACTTGGATGTTTTATTTAGAATTCTCAGCCTGCTCGGCCTGTATTGTTAGGCTGTGTGTATACTATTGATAAACTAAACTCTTGAACTCAAGCTGACAAGGCTGTTTTCTCTTTTTGCCTTTCAATGACCTAATGGTATCAGCTTTATGCATTTGTGTGAGATTAAGAGTAAGTATGAATATTCTCTATGAAATGCCCATTTCTCACATTTTCTTTTCACCTTTTACAGGAAGCATGACCATCCTTCCCACCGTGCTCTTCCTCATCACGGGGGTGCTGAGGGAAGCTGCGGTTAAGACCGCTGACAACTCGGTGCCTGTGACTGTGTCAGCCACCCTGCAGGCCATCAAGACCATCATCACCTCCCCACTGGCCCGGGTGGAGAGCATGCAGACGCAGTGGACCGGCCTTGTGAGGAGCAGCCTGGCGTCCGTACTCGAACACTCGCAGCCAGGCAAGCAAATTAAATGCTTCGGCCCTTCCGCGGAGGAAGGGGGGGGTAAGAAAACAGTATGACATCATTATTCATTGGCGGTTTGCATGCTTGTTTGTGTATTTCTGTAGACGAGTCCAGGCCTGACATGGATGAGGTCAGTATGTTAACAGCGATCACACTCTTCCTGCTGTCGGCCAGCAATGAACTTGTCGGAGTAACCGTCCTGCAGAAAGGCTGCATGGACCGCTTCAGAAATGCCCTCAACTCTAGTGATCCCTGGGTAAGCACCTATGAATACAAGCACAGCTGAGGGATGATGAGAATCTCACATTCTGAACACCCGATCAAAAGCTGTATTCCAGATGTGCGTGGCCATGTTAATTGAGTGATTTCATTCTTTGTGCCGCAGGTTCAGGCCCGGTGTTACCAGCTGCTGTTGTCAGTGTTTCAGCACTCCAGCCGTGCGCTGGCCACTCCGTACATCCACGCTCTGGCTCCAGTCATGGTGGAGAAGCTGAAGGCGGTGGAGCGCAGTCGGCCAGGGACTGCTGCTGAGCTGCAGGCTGTGCAGGAGGGCATCAGGGTCCTAGAGAATCTGGTGGGCATGGGGGAAGAGCAGAACCGTGAGTATGCCTCCGCCTAATGGACCAATGCAGTGCCGTGTTTGTTCCATTAAAGTGTTCAGCTCAGTGCCTTTTGGATGTGTGCTGTCAAAGATCAGAGTAATATAGCATTAAATGCTATATTTAGAATCCCTGCTCTGGTTTACTGTCAATTTAACTATTGATTTCCACATGATGGGATATTATATATTCTATATCATCTATTCAAATGAGACATTTTGTATTGTTTCCCCCATTATCTTGTTCCTGCTTCCTCTTTTGTTTTTATTTCCCAAGTAAAGCAAACTGCACCGCGTACTTATAGAAAAGTTGATTGATTTCATATTTGTGCTCTTTTGAGACGTGATGTATTGTAGTTTGGTGTTCAAACAGTTTCTATTTAATATGCAGCTTGTGCTATGCATCACATATTTAGGGCCACTACGATAGAATATTTTCATTACAAATTGATCTGCGATTTCCTTGATTCATTGATTAATCTCTTGACCTAGAAAACAGGAGAAAATATCCATCACAGTTTTATCAGAGTACACGGAGACGTCTTCAGAAGTCTTGTTTTGTCCGATTAGGTGCTGCAATAAGAGGAAAAACTGCAAATCATCACGTTGGAGTATTCAGTTTATTCGTGGCCTCACTTCCTTTTGTGTTCGGTGCAGTTAAACTCTCCCAGTTTTCCTGTTGGTGATTATCTTTTTTTAACGTCTCACTTTCATTATTTGTTGAATAGGGGTGCAGTTGCTGGCTCTTCTTGTACCAACGCTCGTCTCCTACCTTTTGGATGAAAATGCCATCTCCTCCGCGCCCCAAGTCTCCAGAGCCCTGCATGAGTTTGCCCTTCAGAACTTGATGCGGATCGGCCCCCTCTACCCAGCGGCCTTCAAGATAGTGATCGGTGCGGCACCTGAGCTTAAAATCCGTTTGGAATCTGCCATACGGGCCAACCAGGCCAGCAGCAGAGCCAAAGCTGCAGCCAGGCTAGCTCAGCCGGCGGTGCAAGCCGCACCAACCATCAAACTCAAGACGAGCTTCTTCTGAAGAGCCCGATATACGAACTGTACACTCTCGCAGCCTAAATTAATGTTGTCTCTTTAGGTTTGTTTTGTCGTCTGTCAACAGAGAACCACGTGTCGTGCTTGTGTCAGCGACAGTTTCTTAAGTGTATTTATTTATTCGACGTGTCATCGTTGTTTTTTGACTGGTGAGAACTCTTCTTGGAAGTCCAAGAAGGAAAATTATGTAAATATCATTAAAAGGCATTTGAATGTTCACTTTAAAAAAAGAAAAAAAAAAAAAAAAAAAAAAAAGCTCACTGTAAGATTCGTAGGACGTTTTGATTGTGTGAATGTATAATTTGTGGACTTGATGCACATTCATAAAGGGACACAATTTACATATTTCTCCTGATCTGGTCCTTTTTGTCTGGTCATCATCCCTCACTATCCAGAACTTAATGTTAACTGTGCCATTTTTCTGTGATTTTTGCATCACCATGAGCATGGCAGGTATTTATTTGTCCTTTTTAATTCCAATCATGCACGTTTGTTACATGGAGCTAGTTTAGTACATGACCTAATTGTTACTGATTGTTTTTGTTCTTCTTCTTTTTTTGTTTCTTTGTTTGAAGAGGTGTTTTTTCCCTTTTTAATTATGTTGTAAACATTTATTTTGATCATTATTTTGAGCACAGAATGAGATTTTATCAGAGCCCGTTGAACAATAAATGCATCATGCTTTTAAATTACATTTGAACGGAAATTGTAATTCTAACATTCTGCTGATAAATGGGCAGGTACTACATCATGTAAACTACAGTATGTGCTTTACATCATACTGACTGTTGTATCGCTTATAATTGATTTTTGATCCATATCAGTCTAATTGCTACATGAATGGGTGAGCTAACATCATAACTTGACGGATTGATTGAAATGGTCCGATGTAACATTCCACCTTCATTTCTTTGAAATGTGAATAAAGTTGCTTTGACTTCACTGTGCTTATGTCTCTACTTGGTTACAAATTATAGAATCAGAATCAGCTTTATTGGCCATGTATGCGTACGCATACAAGGAGTTTGACGTACATATACAGAAATAGACAAAATAAACAACAAAAAACAAAACAAGGACAACAAAGTAGAACTACTATGTAAAAATCTAAATATGTATATACAAAAGTGTGTATATGTGTGTATATATATATATATATATATATACACATTGTGTGTATATATATATATACAATATGTGTATATATATCTATATATATATATAGATATATATATAGATATATATCTATATATATATATATATATATATATATATATATATATGAACATAAAAAACAACACTGACAGTGAAATGGAGGTAATAGTGCTTTATGAGGTAAGAGTCCTTTATGAGGTAGTAATAATAGTGCTTCATGAGGTAATAGTGCTTTATGAGGTAGTAGTAATAGTGCAAATGAAGGTAATAGTGCTTTGTGAAGTAATAGTAATAGTGCAAATATAGGTAATAGTGCTTTGTACGGTAAAAAGTAATAGTGCAAATGGAGGTTATAGTGCTTTATGAGGTAATAGTAATAGTGCAAATGGAGGTTATAGTGCTTTATGAAGTAATAGTAATCGTGCTTTATGAGGTAATAATGCTTTATGAGGTAATAGTGCCTTGTGATTAATTGTTCAGAGTGACGGCCGATTTTGGTTTTTGGAGTAAATACTGAGGCAGGATCAGTAACAAGAGTTTACATTTCCAGTATAATATGTAAAACAAACGAGGAGTTTGGGGGTAAAGCGAATCGAGCCCACCCCCTTACAAACCAGCACGCTGTGGGCGTGGCCTCGCCGCTGACGTCACTCTATGACAGCTCGCTGTCAGAAAGTGAGTTCGAGTCCCTCGAGCCGAAGGAAACAGAAGCGACAGGCTTTTCTTTTTTTTTTTTTTTGCTCTCCTCCTTTTTCCGTTGATATCGAGACAACGGACGGACCTTCACACACCGAGCCCGGGGCCATGGACGAACAGGCGGGGCCCGGCGTGTTCTTCAACAACAACAACAACTCCGTTTTACCGGGAGGCGGCGGAGGTGGAGGAGGCGGCGGCGGGAAGGGACCGCCGCTGCTGCCCGACGGCGACGCCGGGGAGGCGGCCCGGGCGCAGTACAGCATCCCGGGGATCCTGCACTTCCTGCAGCACGAATGGGCCCGTTTCGAGGTGGAGAGGGCACAATGGGAGGTGGAGCGGGCCGAATTACAGGTGAGAAACCCCCCAACGCGTCTTACACACACACGGTCGTGTGTTCTTCTTCGTGTGTTCTTCTTCTTCCTCTTAAATCGGGTTGAGTCGCTGTTTGATTGTTCTGGGTGCTAAGCTAGCTCGTTAGCTTTAGCATAGGAGCTAAAGGAGCTAACCCGACTTCACGACCTCTTCACTGGGACTGAAACCACACATATTTATTTATATAGCACTTTTTACAGACACTTTGCACTATTGTTTCGTTTGCTCTGTTAGTTAATTTAATTTAATATTATTCAGTTTTATTTATTTGTGCATTTTTCTTATTCTATCCTATTTTTTGTACATATTGTGCATTTATTTTATATATGTTATTGCTTTACCTGTATACATGCTGCTATAGCGAAAAAATGTCTCCTTGTGGGATTAAGAAATTATATCTATCTATCTATCTATCTATCTATCTATCAACGTGCTTGACAGGAGTAGCAGTAAGAAAATTAAAACAATATGACCATACAAGGGGCCAATAAATTACAAGTTAACACAAGAGAGCCTAGAGCATGCATTTTACCCAAAGGCCAGTCTTAACAGGTATATCCTGAGTTGATTTAAAAATGTTATAGGATACAAGGGGGGGAAAAAGTCTAATTAACAGCTAGATTTACTTGTGTAAGGTTAGTGATAAAACCTGCTTACTTATAGCTAAACGTATTGCCCCCCCCGCCTTGGTTTTTATTGCATTTTACCTTTTTAAAGCCTAGAGAAAATCCTCTTGAGAGCTGTCAGTGCAGACACACACAGCTTACAACACTCAAGTCAGTATCTGGTTGTTGAGTCTTATCTTAAGCTCGCTGCCTTGATTCTGCCACTTTTAAGGGGGTGAAATATAAAATGCTGTCGTGTCTGTCTTTCGATAAAGGCCACGGTGCTTTTAATAGTACATTTGACCCTTACTTGATGGTCACACAACTCAATTGTTAGGCTATTTATAAGATAGAAGAAGCCTGTAGATTTTTGTTCCTGCTGTGAACCAGACAAACAGGGACGCCTAATGTTTAGTTTGCTTTAACTAGAAGAAAATGTCTCGCAAATACCCAAATTCACTGTGAATTCTTTGTTTTGTTGTGTTTTCTCGTCCGACTACACTTCAAACTTCTTCTTTTTCCTTGTTTGATGCCACTGTTTGGACGTCCAGTGCTGTAACAGCCATCTTAATATATATATATATATTAGGCAGGTGAATTGGCTGACAGTAATGTATATAAGATTTTCTATAACTAAAACTATCACCACCAAACCTACACGATTGACTTCTCAAACTTTATGTATCTACAGTCGGGGAAAATTACTTTTGATACTGTTTAATTTCAGTCTCTGTGCCCAACGTTTAGAAGAAAAGTTTTTTTTCTTTTTTCTTTCCATCATTTTGACCTAGTTGTGATGGAGCCAACACTGACTTTTTGGGTCTGGCAGCAGGCGGACTGACCTCAGCTAACAAAGGGACGAGAGGGAGACACTGCTTTGTTTTCAAATTGGTGACGTACACCCTGCTTAGTGTACCAGGGGTTTGACTCATCTGGCCTGTGTATGAAGCTTCCTGTCTGCTGCCATGGAGCAAGCGCTTCAGCCAAAGCAGCAGAAACTGCGGCAAAGCGCAGTGAGGTTGCTAAATGTTTTATTGGGTGGTTTGTTTGTGGCGGCAAAACAGTGCGCGCTCAATTTGAGTTCTTGTTTTTTTTTTTCACACCACCTTTTTAAATGTGAGGCTGGTTAATGTTTTGAACATGATTCAACCTGCAGTGTTCATATTCGTAATTTTACTCTCATCTTTGTCGCACAATACTGAATCTGAATAGATGTTTCAAGAATTAATTCTCTATTTAGTCAGGCTGTGATGAGTTACTGTGGTTTCTCTTCTGTAACCTTGTTGTGTCCTTGAGAGGTGTGTCCCTATTGCAAACATATACAGTACTCTAACCCATAGAAGGTATTGGTTAACTAACCTTCAGTGAAGGGACCACAGTGAGGAAGAAGAACCTGAATAGACTTGTATGAATAATGAAAAGTTGTAGTAGGCATAGAGTCTTAATGGAAGACACTATGCAGCAGCTACTGTACCGTATGTTCTTTTTGGTCCACTTCATCCTCCTGCAACATGCTGCTGCTCCAAGTGCTCGTCATCACGTCCACACACTTTGTGTTTTAATCAGAGAACTAAAGCGGACATGTTATCTTGCATGTTTATAAGAAGGCTACGTTCAAGGTTTCAAAGCTGAGACTATTAAGAATGTACACAAAGCGATTTCACAACCCAGTGAATACTCTCCTCCCAGGTTTTTTTTTTTTCTTTTTTTTTTATTGTTGTTGGTTGAATAGGCATTGAATGGAAGACAGTTGAAGCTGTGTCTTACATCGCTGTCTGGGAGGAAGGCTAAAACCAGGGCTTGAAGGAATGTTGTCCAGCCAGCCTGTTAGGTCATGCTCGGAGCCACTCCTCTCTGACGGAGCAGCACAGAAACTGTACTGTACATTAGCGCTGCAGCGGTTTTAATGATTAGTTGTCAAATGTGAAATTTGCCGCAACTATTTAACAATTAAGTTTGAGTTATTTTGTTCTGGTTTCTTTACACCTCTGTACCTGAATAACTTTGAGTTATGGACAAAACAAGACATTTGTGGAAGTCATCTTGGGCGCTTTGAGAAACCGTGATAAACATTTTTCACCGTTTTTTGACATTTTATAGACCAAACAAGAATCAATTAAGCAATTAATAATAGACGGAAATGAAAATAATTGTTTGTTGCCGCTCTAGGCTGCTGTCATACATGATTAAACTCTAGTTGGGTGGTCATTGATAATCAATTGATTAACTCGATCACGCTGATTTTGCTTAGCTAGTGGTTACGATTCCGGTCAGTCTCTAGTATGTTATCTTGGTAATGAAAGTGACTACAGATGCAACTAATGATTATTTAATTATCAGTTAATCAATTAATTCTTTATTCTTTAAATTGTTAAAAACAAAAATAGTGAAAATGGCATCATTAACTTGTTTTTGTTGTTATGTTTGCAATATTCTATTGTCCAAATGACTTCAAGCTAATTGTAATTAACAGTGGAAGACCGTCCGTGTATTGAACTGAAATTGATGGAAGTGATTTTGCATGACATTGTCATATTGTAAGATCAGAAACATTCTTATTACCGTTCAGATCTGCCACAAAAAGCAGCTTGATTCGTGACAGTCGGATGGCTACTATTCTGTATTCTGTATTTCGGACTGGTCTCAGGTGGAAGAAAGTCCTTATTACAAATAGGTGTTGGTTCTTATGAAGGGTTTGCAAAAACAAGTCATGTTTTGTACATGGAAAACAAAAGATCCCTCTGAGCAACAGTTCAATAGGAATAGAAGAAATCTGCAATTATTGGTAAAAAAAACATTGGGAGCTTAGCATCAAATTGTGTGCAGATGTACAAACAGGTGCCTGTTTCAGTGCCAAATGCACAATATCTGGAATTAACAGGCATGTTGCTTTAGCAAAGCTCTGCTTCAGACGTCTTCAACATAGAAATAGTGTTAGTCCAGGGTTAGCACTATTGGAATTGGATCGCAGACTATTAGCTGAACATACGATGGACTGACAAATCACAGGTTAAACCTCTTCAGTTTAACCACTGAGTAGACTGCAAAGGGTCCTAAGACAAAAAATGACGACAGAGAATATTTAAAGCCCAATTGCACCGTTGAGGTTCTATAATGATCAAGGATCACTCATGCTTTTCTCCCCTGTCATGCAACACTATTGGGACATTGACTAAATGGATGTTTTGAATCATATTAGTGTGTGTGTGTGTGTGTGTGTGTGTGTG